>CM045449.1:26397536-26812033 GCA_024666655.1 Dascyllus trimaculatus | reverse complement strand
TATCCACACACCACTTAATCCTCTGTAGGGTCCTATGGGGGACTGGAGTCTATCCCAGTCAACTCAGGCGAAGGCAGGGGACAAAAAGTAAAATTACTCTAATCATATTCTAATAGGTCACTAGCATTAAAATAAAGAGTGAGTTTAAAGACTCACCATTAAGTTGTTCTGGAATACTGTTCAGCAAAAAGTCACTGGAACCTAAAAGATAAATAAAATAAAATCACACAGTAAGTGCTTTATAGGGAAAACATGAGTTTGAATCCTTATGTGTAAATGCTTTTTGATGTTTATTCTTACCTCCTCCAATGGCGTAAATGTCATCTAGGAATCAAAAACATAGTACCATTATATAAGCTTTTTACGTCAGTGACAGAACGACGCAGTAACGGAAAATACTGATCAGTCGGTTTATAGCAATTTACATGCAATCAAGTTAACTAATCATAATTAGCTTTAAGGGTTAGTGGTATTCTGTGTTTTGTTATTGCCAACAATCCCATGAAAAGACAAACAGTGCAGCGATATGTTCCGATCCCTTGTTAGTGAAGTGTTTTGGCTTAATTTTGAAAAAAGACTAGGATTTCCTAAAGCAGCTGGACATGTCGTTTTAAGAAAACATTTTTCAAAGTCAGAGATAATTTGTGCATTTTGAGGGTTATTTTAGCTATTAAAGGATGACTTTGGTTTAAATCAGTCTGGCATTCATTTCCCGTTAATGTTGTTCTGTGAGTGACGCTCTCTGTAGAGATTCAAGGGAAACAAGGAATCGCACAAAGCAGCGTGTGAACAGTGCATACCGACTCAGCTCCTTGCCTGCTAGTTTAAATAAAATAGCCAAACATCACTTGCAACCAACCTCAAAAAAAAGATTTAATTTATGACAAAATAACTCGACAGGTACCATACAGATATATAAAACCTTGAAATCAACATAATAAAACATGCACCTGACAGTTAAGGCCACCAAATGTGATATTAAAGAAACTGAAAACTACAAAAAAATGTCATTTTCATAAAATGTTTAAATAATGGTGTGATATAAGTTTTTAATTTTTTAAATATGTTTTCAATTGATATGAAGACATTCCCTTCAAAAAGTTTCAAAGAAATCAAAAAAATCCTTCCGTGTCTGTGTTTTGTGGGATTTGTTGACAATAACAGAATAGAAAACTACCATCCATTAATGTAAATGAAAAATCAGAATTCATGCATGTGAAAGCTGCAGATCAAACCCAGTGAGTCTTCTGCTGGTTAGTGCTTATGTGACAGTGATCCAGATCATGACCCACATGCACTTACAGGAAGAACATTAAAGAAAGTTCAGATTATTGATTTGAATGCAGCTAATGTCTCCCGATTGTCACCAGTGTTATTTAATACAAATGCACCAGATCTTTCAACGGTTACCTTCAGAGCACTCCACTGCCCCTGAAATCTGGACAGATATCCTCGGTGCTTTCAGTTAAGAACAGAGGCAAATAATCGCTCAGATATGATGACAACAGAGTCAGGTTTCATAGAATTAAAATAAACTTCCCTGAGGACGACATACCTATTATAACATCCACTTCATTGGTCCACATCCTCTCAGAGTTGTTGCTGCTGCTGCTGCTGATCTCACAGCGATACCTGCCATGTTGATCCTGCATCGTGTGAGGAATCTGAAAGGCAAAGATGCTTTTTAATCATATTATTATTATTTCCAGTAACACCTGACGACTATACATCAATACACCCCAACATTATGACCACTGACAGGTGAAGTGAATAACATTGATCATATTGGTACTATGTGCTGTTCTGATGGAAAACCTTGGATTTTAACATCCATGTTGATGAGACTTAGACACCCAAATAAACATTGTCCCACAACAAACACACTCCCTCATGCAAATGGAAATCCCAAATGTCACTGGCCTACCCCTGCAGGAAAATGCATCCCACCACATGGAAACAACATCAAACAATCAGGAACATGTTGAGGAACATGACAATGGTCCAACATGTTGATTTGACCTCCAAACTTCCTACACCTCATTGTGATCAAGCATCAACAGGATGCAGTGGAACAAGTTTGATTGACAGAGGCCCCACTGCACAAGCCAGAGTACCCAAAGGATCCAGTGCCAACGTCCTGGTTCCAGACCCCATAGGACACCCTGAGAGGTCCTCTTGTCCATGCCCAATGGTTTAGAGCATTTTTGAGCACATAAGGGGGACCAACACAATATTAGACAGGTGGTCATAATGTTATACCTAATCTGTGTAAATACAGAATAGAAAGGTAAGAAAACAACACCTCCAACAGCGTCTCCTCACCGTGAGTTTCCTCTTTTTGGCGTTTGCGATGGGGACTCCGTTTCTGTGCCACTGGTATCGAGGGATCGGACGTCCAACGGCTCCACACTCCAGCTGCAGGGTTTCACCGACGTGCAGCCGCTGGGACTGAGGCTGGATCACCAACTTCAGCCGGCCGTCTAAGGAGTGATAACTCTGTCCTGGTGGTGCAAGAAGAGAAGATATCATTAGCTTAGTTAAAAGATTCTTAATTCAGGGAACAGAAGCGAAACTCAAGTGTCTCACCGTAAGACACGCCGACATTCAGGACGTCCACCTGAACCCACTGGCTGAATTCAAAAGCGTCTCCACTGTTCACCCTGCAGATGTAAAAGCCGGCGTCCTTCAGTTGGACCGGACTAATGACCAGGTCTGGAGAGAAGCTGTTTGGCACCTAAAGTTGTGAAAATATGAGTCACATTTTGTCAGAAAGCAGAGTTTCCCCATCTGCAGGCTGAAATGTAAGCCCTGCACCTGACTTTATATTTACTTTTCTCGGCTCTTTCTGTAATCAGTAAATCTCTGTAAATATATAAGATGCACTGTAGGAATGCTGACAATGCAAAGAGCACATCAGCCTGTAAAAGGATTTCTTGACGATCACCTGCAAAGAAAACAGGATTCAGATCTCAGTTTAATCCCCTGAACCCCAAACACACTGTCAGGGTTGTTATCCTTAATGTAATTACCAAAATGACACCATCTATCAGTGGCAGAAACTGTAAAAGCAGCAGAAACTGACAGATTTTTAACTTTCCAACAGTGTTTGAACTACTCATCTCATGTCGTTTTGTCTGTTAACCAAATCTAATCTAAGCTTAAAGTCATGATATTTGACCAAACTCACTTTATTCTACGTGTCTCAATTAAAAGTCTTTGACAAAAACAAACCGTTTGCACCAGATTCTGTAAAAGACCAAAAACTCTTTGCTCCTCAACAAAACCATGAAGCCATTAATGACTCAGCTGCAACCAAAATTTAAAAATACTGTGACTAAACCGGGCTGAACTGCAGGCTGTGCATACTGCACAGAGGAGGAGACAATTAAATTATAAGTCATCAAGTATCTAAAGTACGTAGAGCCACCAGTTTTCCGTAGAGATGCAGGACTTTATATCGCAGTGAAAAATGTGCCCACAGTCACTGACAGGAGAAAATAAAACACTTAGAAACTGATCAGGGTTCAGGGGGTTCACAGTGTCCAGTTTGCTTTGTATATAAAATCCAGCACATTTAAAGGCTGTAATGTGAGATTTGTGCATTTTATCACAACTAAGAGCTCATTTTTCCGGCCTGTTTGTGTTTTTAGTCACATTACAATCTGCCGAACAGCCTGAGAAGAGTTTACGCATCAATCAAATAATCTCACACTGCAGATAAATGCATGTAAATACCTTAAAAAACTCAACTACTTCCACATTTAGGTTATTGTGGTTCCTTTCTGACACCTCTGTGTGCAAGCTAAATACCTTTAATATGTAAAAGCTATGTTTTTAATGTCAACATTATGAGCTAATAAAGGAAATATATAGACGTGTTTCTCAATCTGGGCATGTAGCTCTGCCAGGTGATATAATATGTTTGTCATATAGCAGCATGTCATGTGTTTTGATACTTATATAAGCTACTTTTAGCAGTCGAGCGGGGATGCAACAACCATGTTTTGTGTTTGGGAAGCTGAAGAAGATTTCAAGCCCAAACCTGTTAATTTGGCATTTAAGCTGCAAGTTTGCCTTTCATTGCTTTATCTGTGGATTCCATCAAGTCTTGCACCACAAAACTGTTTTAGTGAATATATTTCAGGGATGCAGATGTAAAGTGACAGAAAGTACAGGAAAAACTACTGAGCTAAGAGGAGGTTAAACAAAATTACAGCAGAAAGAACAACACAAACATCTTATTTCAAAGTCAGAAAAAAGGCAGCATGTGTGTTGCAGCTCACCTCTTCCTTAGCTCTGAACCACTGGTACTGGACTGGAGATTTGCCGACAGCGTGGCAGCTGAGACGCAGGTTGTGGCCACATATAAGAGCAACAGACTGGGGCTGAATGAGGATCTGCAGGGCTGCACATTGAGGAGATGTTCATCACGAATTCACAATGACTTTAAATGGGTTTGTGGCAAATATAACATAATACCTGCCAATAACATAATAATTTTGGCCATTTTAAATGTAATAAAGTCAATAACAGAATAACTTGCCAGTAATGTAATGAGGTTTTGAGTCAATAACATTCATAATACTCTTCAGTTTGTTTTTTACATTTGTAAATGAGTGTTCATGTTCTATGTTGTATATTGGAGTTAAGTGCCTTTATAGTGCCAGTCAAGTATTTAAGTACAGTTTTAAATGAGGACTGAATTGTTTTCCCTGAGATATGTTTGAAAAAAGTTCTACTGAAATGTTTTCCAAGAAAAAAATGCGGTAAATTTATTTAACAGTGCAAAATCCAACAGAGACACTGACATGGATGAATCTACATATCTGAGCAAATAAACAATATTCTAAACAAAGATTTTGTACAACAAATAATTCTCAAATTGGCTCTTACAGCCATAATTAAGGAGAGTGAGAGCTACATGGGACGTATCCTTGATGAATGAATATGACGACTGACATCCACTAAACCTATTTTTGATGAGCAAACTGCACAAAAACTACAAAAGAATCTTTTATTTCCAAGAAATGAAGTCCTGTTTATGTGTTATTACATTATCAACTGCAGTTGTTACATTATTAAGGGATTTTTTTTAAATGCTCGGCCATTAGAGTAATAACTTATTACATTATTGGTTGCTACAGGGTTAAATACAGCATCAGTTTTGGGAGTTTCCATAAGTGAAGTTTCATTGTACTCATCACCATAGCAATGACAGAGCTCTCAAAGTAAACACGTGGTTGTGTGTTTCCTCTTTGAAACACCCAAACTCTACTCACACTCGACTACAAACCGGCCCGACAGTGAAATCCGAGTGTCATCAAACACCAGGAAGTGAGTCACAAATTCTTCTTTTAGGCTAAAAATACAACAAAGGCAGACACTTGATGGCACAATAACAGTCTGGAGGTGGGTTTTTAACGGCACCTGGTTGTTTCAGGCACTGCAGAGCGTCCTGGTTGCCCAGAGTCTGGAGGTAATCCATCAGGTGACCCGCGGTGCAGCCTCGTTCTCCCATCAGCCTCAGCAGCATGAGGCTCGGGCTGCCCTCCAGCTCCAGCACCTTCAGGGAGCACATCTCCATGTCGTCTGAGCTGCAGAGGTCGACGGCACACTCAGACGTTAGACTCTCAACCGTTCAAATATATTCGCACAAGCAAGAAAACTGAAGTTGTGAGTAGCTTTTAGAAAAAGTGCACGAAGAAAACAAGCACACATATTTCTTACAACATATGAAATCAGGCTGGCTGAGTCAGTGATGTCCCTCTTTAAACACACTGGTTTTATTTGAGCTTTTATTTCCTTTATTTCTGTCAATAACGTTTCTACTTTTTTGACCATTATGCTGGTTTTATACACAATGTTGAGTCTTTATTAGGCTTTTAAATTCTGCTGATTTCATTACTTTTTTTTATTTTGCTACTTTGCAAGCCAGATTTTGAATAACACTCTATAAATTGAGAATATTATTAATTACATGGGGAACATGTGGACAACAAACATACAGTATCTGAATCATATTCTCATTAGAGGTCAACAGGATACCAACCTGGCTGATGTTTGGATCCTGCGTTCAATATTCTTCTGATTATAGATACTGTTACTTTTTTAAAAACTGAATTTTGACCAAATAAATTAAATCAATTCCAGTGTTGAGCAAAGTTCCACCTGCAACACGTCAAATATGATAATCACCATCAACACTGAAGGATAAATGTTAATAAGTTCACTTTTCTAAGCTGGAGTTTATGTTTTTAGAAATTTGACATTTTCATTTGAAATGCAAATATAGATCAGCTTCAAATATCAGTTATTGGTATCCTTGACGACCAATAATCAATTAAAACCACATCAGTCCACCCCTTTTTATGATATAGCAGCATGGTGATGGCCCAAATAAGAAATAAAATTAATTTCCTTTAACTTGCAGGTTTCAGAAAACATTAACAGCCGATATTTAGCCGTCATTACCATCTTTAAAAAAAGAAACACTGCAAAAATACACAACAGTAATAAGAAACTGCAGACTGGGCCTTACATTTCTGATTAAACAGCACAATCCTTTATGAAAAACAACCAGATTAGTCTAAATATATGAGGACAGTGGCCTCTTCTGGCAATGAAAATCTTAGTTTCATTCACGTACACATTTATTTAAGCCAGAAAATGTCTTTGTAGTTGCACATAGGTGGTTCAAAGTATCCTCTGTACTATTGTTATTAGCATTTAATTATAAATAACTCAAGAACCTCTCACCATTCTTCATTATACCCTCCATTATGTTCTTGCAGTTAATCAACACCTCTCTAAAAACAAGAAATTACCCTTGTAACTTTAATAAAGGGAGGATTTATTGCAGGATTGTTGCATTAGAGTGAATTTAATCAACTTCTTGCAGGGTGCAGACGCAGTCAGTCTAAATAAGCACTTTACATGTCAAATAACCTGCAGAAATGAGAGTCTGGAGGTTATTTTAAGTATTATTACAGTGTTTCTCTGTAAGTTACAGTCATTTCCAGCCCACCTGACTTTGAAGCGTCTGTCACTGCCGACTATCTCTCCGAGCTTTCGCCATCCTTTGCTGCTGGATTTGTCCAGAACCTCGCAGAGCTTCTTGACCAGCGGCTCCTTCAGCAGGCTGATCTTGGTGTTTCTCTCCAAAGAGTCCGACATGGCAGCGAAACCTCACCATCAACCCCCCGCCAGACTTCACACTCCACAACAAGGCAGAGTAAATTTAAAAAAAAAAGAGAGTCTACTTCCTGGAAAAGTGGTAAAAGTGATGCAGACACACCTCCTTTGGTTTTCCCCCCGTACAGCTGCTTCTGACAAAGATGGTTGATGAGTCAAGATGAGTCTCTGCTCGGGTTTTTGTGGCACGAAGAACAATTGTAAAAGTGATTTTCAGGCTTCATGAATCCTCCCCAAAAAAACAAAACATGCAAGTCACAGTCTTAATTATTTCAAGACATTATCTAATTTCTATAATTACACATAACTCAAATAAATTAAGATGAAACACAGCAGACAAAAAAACACAAACAACACGATTTATTCGGCCTCCATGACGTGTCTTCCTTCACAATAATGCAAATAAAACACTTTCAGAACACACTTTAATTTGTCTATTGGACATTTGTTCAAATTTGCGCATATTTAATTAGATAATACCTTATTTTCATATTTTCATTTCAAAAATTCCTCTTCTGGGGAAGTTTAATCGTGACATCTATTTTAAAAATGAATCTTTTAAAGGCTGCTTCATCAAAATTAGTTTTGTTTTCCTCGTTCTCTGCGCCAAAAATTCACTTCATTAATAGTTCTTCAACAATTATTTGGTTAATTTTTAGCTGTTACATTAATTGCCAACCCTTTTGACATTTTATTAATCGACTGAGTAATTTTAAAATTATAAACAGTCTAAATTCTGTAATTCCAGCTTCTTAAAGGTGAATATTTTCTTATTTCTTTTCTCCCTTATGACAGCAAACTGAATATCTTTAGGCTGTGGACAAACAAGAAGTGATATGAGGACGTCATCTTGGGTTTTGGGAAACAACCAACCCTTTTTCTGACATTTTAAAAACCAGAAAACTTGTCAATTATTGACGTAATCGAGAAAATATTCAACAGTTTAATCAATGTCAATTTTATTTTTATTTATATGCTGAAAAGGTTTGTTTATGTATCATTCACAGTCTGATTTAAAGAACATTTTATTCTGAAAATAGATTTTCCTTCCTGTTGACAACACTTTAAGATTTATGGATTTCTAAAAAAGGGTATGTTCAAAATTCCCTCTGTAAAAAATGGTAATTTGTAACCAAAAAAAAGAGAAGAGAATATCACTGTCTTGTTGTAATTCATCAACTTGTTTTGTTTCATGTCTATATGCAAAGGTCTACCTGTGTCATGGCTCACTTTGCATGGAGAATGTGGAAAAAAAACCTGTCATATCCAATTTGATGTTAAAGTTAGTTATAAGCCACAGTTCAGATCCCTTTATATCAGCTACCATCACTGGACAGTCCGACTCACCTGATTTCACTGCATCCACAGGCCTGACAGCTTCATTTCTATGCGAGTGGAAAACTACAGGACCTTTTTTTTCAAACACTTGTGCTCAGTCAGCTGGACACAAGTTTATGTTGCTGTGGAAGTTAGTCTGCAGAGTTTAAACACATGGGACCCCAAGGCAAATAGCGTTACTCAAAGTTTAACACTTTTCACTGATGATATATAGTAAATTATACATACAATTTGTTTATAGTAGATTGTAATCTGCTAATTTTTGTGTTAAATACATTTAGATTTTTTAAATTTTTGTTAAGTTCAGATGCAGTTGCTTTAGACTTATTTATCTGTGGAAAAAACAGTAATTATAGTATTACTGTCTGACACTGCATTATGATGACAATAAAGCTTCTAATCTGATCTAATCTTGTTTCCACGTGGGGGCGCATGTTGCTTTGCTGACTGAGGAATCACACTAAAGCAAATTTGAACATTTTAAACGCTCCACAAATCAGATTGGAGTGAGGCATCCCGCTCCTCCTGAGATCTCTGTCTGCACTCAGGTGAGCGTGTGGTGACAACATCAAGCCCCTCCCCCTCTGACGACTCACCTCTCTGCCTCACTTCCTGATCCCACCTGTAGCTGAGCAGCAGGTGTGAGGAGGTCGTCTGTGGAAATGTCATGACTGCAGAAAGCTGCTTTTTCTTTTATGTAGCTCATCCACACAGCTGAGAGGCTCCTGAGGAGGTGAGTCAAGTCCAGAACTCCTGTTTTCACCTTTAATTCTGTCACATACTTGTTTGTTTTTTAAATATCCCTGCAGCTGTTGGCATTTCAACTATTTAAGACAGGTTCCATGTAAATGTTTTTAGGTGCTTTTTGCATATTTGAGTATTTTTAAACACCTAGTTGTGCAATGTAATGTCATAAAATGCAGTAATACTATCCTTCAACACTTGTCGCCTGTAATGTTTCTAGTATAAAGTGTGTACAAGGGCATACTGACAGCACTTTGTTAGGCTGCATGATGAAAAAAAAAGAATTTTAGCATTAAGTTTTCTCATTATTTTGTGCACAAAATTGGAAAAATCTAGTAGAATAACATTAAAATGAGAGTGGAGTCAATATCGTGGAGATTACATACATCTTGTTTTCTGCCAATCAATTAAAACTTTACACTAATAATTTCAGATTTTTAAAAACAGAAAGGCTGACTATTAGTAGCTCTGTCATATAATTATATAATATATTAACAGTAATCCTCATATTTTGTCCATTTTAATACTAATCATAATAATGTAGGATTTACTGTTTCATATTTAAACTATTATTTATAGAATTAATTTTTATTCAGTTTCATATAAAATAAAATAAAACTTGCAATAAAGATTAAAATAAATAAATGTAAATAACCAAAAACAGTACAGACAAGTTGAATAAAGTGCAGGCAAAATTATAGATAAAATAAAAGCATTTAAGAGATAACGTGTACAATTAAATACTGAATTTGTTTAAGTGCAGACAAGTTTGATTAAAAAAAAAAAAATACAGGCAGTTCAGACCAGAGTTTATGACACTGATTACTCAAAAGCAGTGGAAGAAAGGATCAGGCTTCAGCTTATTCTAACTCAATAATGTGATAGTAAATAGTTTTGCAAATAGTTTTGCCCCAGACGTCTTGTTTCGTCTGACCTGAATATTTAGCGCTCGGCTGAGGTCAGTGATCCTGTTAAAACCTGTCGCTGTGTGAAACTGGGCTCGCCGTCTCTGTGTTTGTTGTTCAAAACAGGAACAAAAAATGTGACAAGGTGTACATTTTTTTTGTGGCCCCCTGTAAATTACAGACAAGTGAAATGACACGGATTGCGTGCAGGTTGATAAGCAGCAACAAAACTGAGCTGTGGAGCATAAATCAGTCCAGTAAATCTCCAGTGAACCAGCAGAACTATAACTCTGAGCTGCGTTTTCAAGTGAATATCAGTGTGTTTATGTAAACTCTGTTCGAGTCAGTGGATGTGAAAGAAGATAAGCTACCATAAGAGCATAAAGTTCATTTGGGTGAATGAAGTTTTTACTCTGAGCAATAAACTTTTATGACTGAATTTATCACACAATCCTTTTTGACACTTTTTGACAACCGTCTGATTCATTCTAGTGGATCCAGTTTCCCTTTGGAAGCAGAAACCTGTATAACTCCCATGTTTGTTAACTTAAAACCCTCACATGTCATTTGTCAGATTCCTTCTCTGTTTTAAACTGATGTTGCGGCCAGTCAGATCAAAAACTGCATGTCAATTCCGACACATTTGTACCTTTAACATCATGTTTCATCTGCGTGTGATGACAGTAGGTTGCCTGTATGTCATCTAGAACATGCATAAACAAATATTGCTGGCTGTTTTCCCTCCATATCTGCTTGTTTTAGGTAAAACAAGACACGCAGCCACCAAGACACGAGTTTATATCACCTCATTAACCACCTGCTGCTGATGTCACTTCGTTTTTCAGAGTTTGCATCAGGATGAAGGGAGGCATCGGGCTGGTGGTGCTGCTGATGCTGTCTGTGGAGTCCAGCAGTAAGTTAAGATGCTTGAAGGGTCAATATGTGGCTATAACATGCTTCTAATCAATCAAATAATCACTTAACTCTAATAGGAGTAGTGTTGGTTGTAACATGCAGATATTTCTGGCTTCATTTGTCAAGATTGCAGAGATTCCTCAGTGCTAATAGCATTGAAAACTGATAAATTTAGAAGCAACATCTTGTTCCAGAAACTCTGTCTCTGATACAGATGCATCTCATATATAATTAGAATAAGGCAGAAAAAGCTCATTATTTTTAATCAGACATTGCTCAAAGTGAAAGTTCTATATATTCTAGACTCACTGCACATAAACTGAAATATTTCAAGCCTTTATTTGTTTTAACTTTGATGATCACGGCTTACGTCTCGTGAACCCCACCCCCCCAAAATCATTCTCAAAATATTAGAATATTTCAAAAAAAATCAACAAAGATACATTTTTAAAAAAAAGGATTTATAATGCAGACATATCCCAACCCTGAAAAGTATGTTCATGTATGTTCTTTCAGTACTTGGTCGGGGCTACCTTTCCTTGAACTCAGCCTGTGGAGGCCCGGTTTCCACTTTGAGCAATGTCTCATGAAATATACGGACCTCTTTCCACCATATTCTAATTGTATGAGATGCACCTGTCAGACAAAAAGCTTAATGTACTGACTGCATGCTGCCAGTAAAACATGACATTCAAAATTGTGAATGTTTAGAAATAATACATTTGAAGTATTCAATGAAATGAAAATGGATATCAGTGAGTATCTCTACTCTTAAGGATTTTATTTAATAATAAAATTCAGTCAGTGGTAGTCAAAGTCAGTTGCAAAGAAAGAAAGAAATCTTTGTTAAGCCACTATCTATTGCCAAGGTCCTTCCATTTACAGTGTCACAAACTGGAGTGAAATTGCTACATGAAATCACAATAGGTACAGATTTAGTGACAAATGTTCCATCACTCGGCATTATTTCTCTACCAAAGAGGCTTGATCGTCAGTTTACTTGCACGTGAAGCCGCATACTGTTTCCTTTCTCATCTCAGAAGACTTAAATTCCTTTTTGACTTTCATGTGTTATTGGTATTAAGGTGTGGCTCAGGTGCCAAATGACTTAAAACAAGTGACTCTGTTTGGATTTCTGGGAAGTGAGGATCAGAAACACACCTGCAAATATCTCCACAATAGGATAAAAGGAAGATATTTCAAACTGACACTTAAACTCAAAAGTGTTGCTTAACATGAATGTGTGTCCGACTTGTCTTTATCCTCAACAAAACAATAGAAATTGCCATCCTATTTGTATCTAAATGTGGTGTGATTGCTATATAAAAACATAATTAGGCATGAGGCAACTGCGTCAATTTAAAACGTTTTGACTGCTGCTTGAGATCAGATATCTTTTACTACCACACATGGCCAGCAAATGTCTGCACGTCACTCTATTAGCATCGTCTACTATATTCAAAGAAACTGAAAAAGATTTAGCAGATTGAATATTTTCACACTGATTCTGGGGAAACAGAGGTTGCTGTTAAAATCCTCAAGTGGCCTCAACATAACTTCCACTGAACTGGATGAAGAATCTCCGAGTCCCAAAACTCCAAATCTGGACAAACGTGACTAAAACTATCTGCATAATTTGATAGGACTAAATTAAACTTTTTCTAGCTCTGGTGCTCCACTGGGAGTTGGGTGCTACTGTTTGTTTGCCTCCTGTGTTGCCAGGTTTGTCTCCACCAGGGAAACCAGTCGTGCTTGGCTGCAGGTCCCCGGACAAGGAGACGTTTACCTGCTGGTGGAAGCCGGGCTCGGATGGAGGCCTGCCAACGGAGCACCACCTCTACTACAGGAGAGAAGAGTCAGTCCAGTTGCCGTGTTCTGTTTTTATTTAATATTAATTTCAAGATTAATGGATGGAAAGGGGGATATGACGTACAACTAAAGGCCCTCAACTGGAATCAAATCATTAGATCACCAGATGGTCCATAAAGGTTTAGATCATTTTAAACCAAGTGAGAAGTGAAGCTGTTGTGTTCAGTTGTGTCGTAGTGGAAAACTACCAGGTCTCTTGTTCACACCCTCGTGCTCAGTCAGCCGGGCACAATTTTTTTGTTGCTGTGCGAGGAAACGTGCAGACTTCAAACTCCTGTGTGACCCTCAATTTCTGCAGCCGGAGGGCAAAATGTCAACATAGCAGCTTAAGACCGTTCAAGGATGAATTTCCACAAAAGCATTCATTTGCATTTTATTTTGTCTTTGATTTAGGGCCCAACACTTGCAAATACTTCCCAGTTATCTCCATCTGTAAACTAAACTGAAAATTGGAGGATTGTTAGCATTACGTCATCTAAACTCAATGTTATAGTTGCATGTCAATAAGCTTATGTTAACATTAGGGATAGGCTGATTATCATGGCCGATATTTGGCACTTAAATGCACCTTTTCAGGTCTGATGCGGAACAAGAAACACCAGCCGTTGCCACAAACCAGGGAATTAGCTTCTCTTGCGGTGGCTAAAGCTACGCTAACGGCTGTCAGCTAATTTGGAAGGGAACCAAAGAAAACCCTGAAACAAAGACTAGAAAACGTTAAATAATAAAGCTTTAGGATCTGGACCATAGTGAGCAGAAAAAAATGATGAAACAGTGAAATATTAAGAAAATAAAGAAGATTTCTGGAGACAAAATGATCAATGTCAGCCGAGAGCATCCTAGTTTAATGTTTAATATTTTATTCAGTTACACCAATCAACCACAACATTATGACCACTGACAGGTGAAGTGAATAATATTGATCATATTGGTACTATGTGCTGTTCTGATGGAAAATTTTGGATTTTGACATCCGTGTAGATCAGATTTAGACACCCAAATATTGTCCCAGAACAAGAACACTCCCTCATGCAAATGGAAATCCCAAATGTCACTGGCCTACCCCTGCAGGAAAATGCATCCCACCACATGGAAACAACATCAAACAATCAGGAACATGTTGAGGAACATGACAATGGTCCAACATGTTGATTTGACCTCCAAACTTCCTACACCTCATTGTGATCAAGCATCAACAGGATGCAGTGGAACAAGTTTGATTGACAGAGGCCCCACTGGACAAGCCAGAGTACCCAAAGGATCCAGTGCCAATGTCCTGGTTTCAGACCCCATAGGACACCCTGAGAGGTCCTCTTGTCCATGACCAATGGTTCAGCACATAAGGGGGACCAACACAATATTAGGCAGGTGGTCATAATGTTATGCCTGATCGGTGTATTTATGTAAGAATGCCCTGAGCAGCGTTCGCCCCTATCCCCATCAGTAAAGGTTTTATTTTGTCTACCCACAGTTTCGAGGGAACGCTTGAGTGTCCGGATTACCACTCAGCAGGAAGCAATTCCTGTTTCTTCAACAAGAACCACACCTCCATCTGGGTTGACTACTACCTGACTGTGGAGGCTTCCAACGCCCTCGGAAATGTCTCCTCAGATCCCCTCGAGTTTGACGTGATGGAAATAGGTAAATCCCATAGAATGAGCATCTCGGTGTCATGATTGAATCCAACTTTGGGAGGAAATATAAATTGTGTTCTGATCCTTGCTGACTGACACAAAACAAATACCAAAGAATATAACCAATACAAAAAATATCTGTCTTAACTTTAATTGCTGAACAATGTTTCATGATGATATTATTAGTAAAAAATCTAACCTTTTCACCTGTTGAGTCTTACCTGAAGGTGAAGTCAGGAGTAGAATAGATTTGACCTACTGACCACGACTGCATCAGTGTCTAAATTAAAGTAAAGTCAACGTAGCTGAAAATGTTCTGCATATATTGCGGTAATGATTGGCCTAGCTGCCTCCTTGAGCTCGACGAGGAATGGAAAAGTACAGAGCGGCAGACGGGACACGCAAACGAAAACCTGAATTGAAGGAGGCGGAAGTGGTTTGTGCTTCATGTAAAACTTGTGTTCAGTGTCGGATCAAATTTCACGTCTTTTGTTTGTTGGTTATACAGACAGTTACACATCCAAGTCTTATCAAGTCGCAAAAAGGATTAGCTTTGGCGCCAGCAGAATCAAATCTATCGCTGAACTCTCACCATGTCAACAAATCATGATTCAAGAGATGCTGGTCCGTTGGTCGTTTGATTCACTAAGGCTGAAATATCTCAGCAACTATAGGATGGACGGAAACAGACATTCATGACCCCCAGATATGAACCCTAATGGATATCGGGATCCTTCAAGATGTGGTCTGGCAGAAACGACAGATACAGTCTTTATTAAACATTTGATGTAGCTTTTGTTTACCATTAGTTCTGCAAATAAGTATATGAATAGTAAGAAAAAGCACTACAGATAGTTTGGTTTGACCTTTCATTTTGTTTTATGACGGTTGGCATTGAGAGTTTTTTTCCCTGATCTCAGATAAAGCGTCCACATTATGCTTTTTGGGGACTTTCCCTTTTTGTTTCGTGTATTATGGCTTTTCTTGGTATGCAAAAGAGCTGCAAACTTGCCCAAAGTCCCTTATCTGCCTGAAACACCTTGTTTGACGTCCAGGCTTTTTATCTGTAACTTGTCTACATCACCGTGTAAAGCATTTGCATGTCTAGCTTCCTCGCAGTCCAGCTTTATTTCCTCGCTAGAGCTGCATCTTTAGCAGCAGCAACATTTCTTCACTTTCTTCAGGCCAGCTGACCTTTTGGAGAAGACTCGACTTTTTAAGATGGGGGGTCTTAAAGAGACAGTAGCTAAAATGGAGCATTTCAGACAGATATTGAGAAAAGGTGCGGCAGCAGTGTACATCATGAGAATAGAACAGTGTGTTTTTTCAACATTAAGGCATGTAAGCGTATTCTAGTAGACCTCAAAAATTAAAATAGAAACCTGTAAATGAGCATATTATGGGCTCTTTAAAGTAAATGTGTTATGATACTGTGCTGCCATGCTTCAATGTTGACGGCAAGGACAATGTGCAAGTCATCAATGAATAATGCCTGTTTTTACACATTCGCCCTAACAATGAAGAAAGAAAAATAGAAATGCATTGCAAAAAAGGCATATTGTCGGTATTTTAGAGGCCCCACCAAAATAGTGTCGTCATTGGAGCTTATGTCTTGTGCTGCTACACTCTGCTCACAGGTCAGTTTTCACTCAATCAGTGAAACATCACAGCAAGTATCCAATGTAAGGCTGTGATATTAGGTACCAACTTGTAAGTCCTCCTCAGGAAGAACTGTAATAACTTTGGTTATGGGATGTTGTAGTAGTCTGATAGTTAAGGTGCACCATAATTCAACTCTTCCAAGACCCTATTTCATGTCATATTCCCCCCTTCCTACCTTTTTGATGCTGTCATCCTGTGGCTTTGCACCTTTAATGCCATCATCAGGTTAAGTTTTCAACTTCTCAAATCTGTGTTTTATGGCCAAATACCTACAGAACTAATGCCACTCCCATCAGCGTAAGTTGTACTTTGCTTTTAGTGCTATTTAACAGAGACGGTGAACATTGCACCTGCTAAATGTCACCGGAGCTTATGAGTCCTGTTGTGTCTGACAGTTCGGCCCTACGCTCCTGAAAACGTGACTGTGGTGGTGGAGGAGAAACAGGACAGTCCATATCTCCACATCAGATGGAAGCCTCCCTCCAACACTGTGACCGGGTCCGGCTGGGTCACCATTAAATATCAGCTGAGGATCAAACAACAAAACAGCAACGACTGGAAGGTGAGTGGTAAATGTTCAAAGCCGATTTCCTAAATGGTTACATATTTTCACATAAACTATATGTTTCACAGCATAGTCTATTATAATTTACCACTTAGTTTTTATATTTTTTGGCATCCTAAGCAAAATGAACAGCAAGTTTGTGTATAAAAACATCAGTATCAGTACAATCTGTGATCTGTGTGTTAACCAAGTTATCACGTTATTGTCAAAATGTAAGATAAAATGACTTTTGTTATCCAGAGATGCTTTCTGATTCTGTGCTAATAGTTAATGGCCAATCAGTTTTGATGTGAAGTAACTTTTTTCGAAATTTATGGTTTTCTTAATTAAAATGTTGGACCTCAATTGTATGGTGTGTTACATTCGCCCGCTAATTGCAAATATATGCTAAAAAATACATGTATACGCTGTTTTTGTATCGAAATTTAGTAAAAACGCGTCATGAAAAACAAAAAATTAAGGCAAATAGGGGACTGACTTTTCACAAACTGGAGGTCATAAATGGAATTACGTACAACATTAAACTTAAAATGATAATTAATATAAAAGAAAGGGCATGTAATGGTATTTAAGCTCTTACATGTTCCTGAGGAAGGTTATTCAGAGACATTTGATGGCTTGACTGACCCATAAATGAGTTAAAGCTTCAGAAGTTAAGGGTTAGACATATTGTTTTCTGCAAAAAAGTTTAAAATAGAATGAATCTAATTGGTAGCAGGTGATTTGAGATAGCTGTGATGAATCCTAGGAGAGAGAAATCTGGGTTTGGTATGAATTACAGCAGTCCACATTGAAATAAGTAAAGAACCTGTAGGTAAGGGCTACAGAGGGGGTTGTCTAAAGTCTCTGTCACTCCATCTTACACACTGGACATGCAACAGTATTTAGTATGTACAATAGAAACATTTTCTTATATCTGATCCACCAATCCAGATAAAATAAATGCATTTTACAGCTGCTGTTTGACCCAAACGTGATCTTAACGTGGGTAAAAAGTGGATGTTTTTCTCTCTAGAACTACACTTTGGGTAAAGAGACCTGTTTGAGCCTGTACAGCATCAATCCTGGGGTGGTGTACATGGTTCAGGTGCGCTGTACACTGGACCACAGCTCCTGGAGCGA
The DNA here is from genome assembly GCA_024666655.1 of Dascyllus trimaculatus. NCBI lineage: Eukaryota > Metazoa > Chordata > Actinopteri > Pomacentridae > Dascyllus > Dascyllus trimaculatus. Next base: position 26,794,088 of record CM045449.1, on the reverse strand, counting down.
ATGGAGCAACACCACCTTTGTGAAAATCTCAAACTGTAAGTCTCAGAGGGTCTTTGCTGCATGTATGGCTTTACAACAAGTTGTTAAGTTTAATGTAAAAAATGCTCATTTTTACATTTAGATCTTCAGAATGAGAGACCCCTCCGGATACTGGTTTCCATTTTCTCTGCAATTCCAGTTATAGCAGTGCTGTGTATCTTGGTCACAAAGTGGAACTAGTATGTACCTAATATTTGTTCAACTCTTTGATATTCCATCTCAAACCATCAGGGGTCTTTTTCTCAACCATGTCTGGTTTACTTGAAACTTTTCTTCATCATGAACTATGAATATTTAAAATCAAATATTTTCTAAGACTTAAAAAAATGCCTGTAGACCAGCTCTCATGTTTTTTTTAATAATTAGAATTTTAATTTACTATTTTTTGAAAATGTAATTAATATGGAATTGAATTTAATTTAGGTTGCATTCATTTAATCTGTTAATTTCTACAGCTGTTAAAGACAAAAGCTCTCAAAAGCTTTCTCAGTGATTCAGAATCTGCAATATTACAAAAATAACTTAATTTTCCTAATTTTTGTGACCCACAAACTTCATATTAAAAAATATTCTATGTTTTGTTTTGTATTACTGTGGAATGCAACTACAATTTGTGCCCTAAGACGGGACTTTTCACAATGACTTAACTTTTTTTTTCCAAAATTTAACTCACCCATGATCAGAGACTATTGAATCTGCTGTTCCAATATTGCAGATTCTGAATTGGTGGCATGACGGGAAGTTAAAGTGAAAATTTCAGGCGTTTATCTGAAATAGTTCCTGAGATATTGGCGTTTAGACATAGCCTTAAAATTCAATTTGCAAAAAAGTGGGGTTGAGGGTATTTAGTATACTGAACTAAGATTTTAAAAATATTTACATTTCATGCTATATAAATTTCAAGGAAATCAGAGATGATTTTGAGAGAAATGTGATGATCTGTATGAAGTTAAGATGATGAGGATAATCTGACTCATGGTTCTTCCTGTTGCTCCTCAGTGTGAAACGGTGTCTCCTGCCACCTGTTCCTGGTCCAAAGATAAGTGGTATCGATGTTCAGCTTCTCAAGGTACCGCTGCTTCTTTGTCATACTTCCACAATTTCCCAAAAGTTGCTTCAGCCCTGACGACATTGTTCTGAACTGTCCCTTCCAGAGTGGCCAGTCTGAAGATGTCCTTAGTGCCCTGATTGTCAGCCAGAACTTTCCTCCTATGGTGGCCCCGAAGGACCAGATGGAGGAGTATTTGATCGTGTCTGACAGTGGCGAATGGCTTCTGTCGGCTCCCTTAAAGCCTCAAAAGAAGAGGAAAACCTTGATCGTTCCTGCTGGATTCCATTTAGACTCCCACTGTAAGGAGTCGACCCCAAGCCAAGCTGAGGAGAACAAGGATGAAATGAAGAGTTTGTCTAACATGGGGCAGAAACAGCAGATCTCAGGCTGCTTTGCGACAGCAGATCTGCACAAAGGTGTAAGTGAGAACTCCATCCGACCCGTCGCAAACAGCGGCTATGTGGATATTCAGAGACAGGAGAACATGCAGGAGGTGGACGAGACCCAGGTGGACTACAGCAGAGTGAAGAAGGTAAACGGTGGCGATATCCTCATCCTACAGAAGGAAAAGGTCCCGCTCAGTTTGGACGTTCAGAGACGAGAGGAGAGCATGTCAGAGGAGTACAGCAGGGTGATGGAGGTGAACTGTGACAACGTGGTTCTCCTGCAGAAACAAAGTGACTCAGCTGACTGTGTCTGTAAGGAGAAGGGAAACCATTACACAGCCTGCACCAATCAGACGCTAGGAAACCCTCACCTGACTGGACCCAGTGAAATGGGAACCTGCACAGATCTAAGTGGTGGTGGATATGTGGATACTGTCCCTGCACCTCCTTTTATTTAATTTAATTCCATATTTTTGGTATTATTATAGGAAGAATTTGGGCAGGTGTTCTTGGATGTCAGAGGATATACCATCTGAGGCCCAGAGTGGAACTTCTTGACAAATACTCCCTACTCCTGCATCACTCATCAGTATGTCGACGGGTCGCCCCCTCAACCAATACCCGTCTGTTGGTTCCCATGGTACCAGTCTGCTGGCTGGGAGCTCCTGGTGTCTCTGGCAGTGACCGGCAAGTCTCTTTCTCCTGGCTGCTATTTTCTCACTCACTCTTGGCAGCTCCCCGTACAGGTCCTTATTGAAGACATGCTCGTTCTGGCTGATGTTGAGCACCATACGCAGCAATCTGGTCTAACACCCATCCAGGGATTTCTGCAGAGTAGGTTTCAGAGTCCAGCATTCACAGCCATATAGGAGAACAGACTCCACAGTTGTAAATAATAATTATAATGATAATGATAATAGTAGTAGTAGTATTAATCTAACCATTATTGATCCCCTTGGGGAAATTCCTTCTCTGCATTTGACCCATCCTATTCGTAGTTAAGCCAGTGAAAAGAAGCTTAGCTTGATTTGTCGGGGGAGGTTGGAGTTCCACACGCTGGCCATGCCGTTCAGGGCCCTCCATGAAAGTGCCTTTCTAACCCTAAGGTCTCGCTCAGATAAGTTTACCCATGAGCCAAGGTGCTTAAAGTCACTGGCCTCATTCAGAGCTTCTCCTTCGCTTGTTAATGGGGTGGATGGTCTGGGAGGATGTTGTAGGTGATTCTTCATCCTGGTGAATTTTTATGCACCAATTTGTGCCTTTTCTGCATTAATTCACCGCGGCACTGTCTTTATTCATGTAAAGGAAAACTCAAAATACATGCACCAGGTGACGAGTCAACATAAGTTGGAATATGAGGCTCTCGTGCATTCTGTGTTGTTTTTTTAAATATTTATTTTCTTGAAGATCAGATTTCTTCATTCAGTCTGTAGCTGTGTCCCAATTCAGGGGCTGCATCCTTCAAAGGACCCAGCCTACCCGTCCTTCGAAGGCTGGGTCCTTCTAAGGACGGGTAGGCTGCATTAGAAGGCTGCATGAGCGTTTGTTAAATGAGACGGTCTAGCCTACGATGAACTTCCTGCTTACATCATGACGTCTCGTAGCGCCGCTCCTTGTTGCCTAGCAACCCTGACAAACAAATTTTCATCCCGACGATCAGGATAAGACGACGGTGTAATTTTACCCAATTTTTGACTGGATTTGATCCCGAAACTGTAATTTTTGTTTTTAATATGTTTTATATACTTGAAGACTTGAGAGTCTTGGACTGTCCGGTGGTTCGGGACGAAACTGTCTGAGAAACAAGAAGCGTCCACAGCTGGTTTAAATCTGTTGACATCCACTGATATGAACTTTAAATATTATAAACCTCCACAGTCTCTGGGCTGAGTGTTTCTGATGAGGATCATAAATACCTGCTGTCTGAACAGAAACCAGATATAATGTATGTTAAACATGTGATCAGATAACTTGGTGGAGCTAAACTAAGAACAGTGAGGAGAGTCATGTTTTCACTGGTCTACAGAGAGAATTACCACCAATGGAAGCTCCAGCAGGATTTACGTCCATTTTACTTCTCCACCATATAATAACTTAAATAAGGATTAAATATATGAATATTTATGATTGAATAAGTCATTTTTGTGGTGGCCGCGGTCAGAAAGAATTTCGCCACAGTCTCAGTAAAATATAACTTAAAACTGAAGCTGAACAACTGGACAGTAAACGTTTTAAACTGCAGCGGCTCACATCAATAACGTTATTCAATCGTTTTTTAGAACAAACTTTAACGTTGTCAACATTTGTATCGTAGCTATCAGAGTGAGCTGTAACACAGTACTAATATTTAAAGCTACAATCCTCCGCCGCTGATGGATCCATCTTCTCCGTCAGCCGTCAGCTGTTAAAACTGCAGCTGTTGATCGAACTGTCAGCGGCCCGCAATGGATCTTGGGATATTTGGGGCTACGAAGGATACATCGATGCATCCTTCAAATTCATGGAAAAGAAGGACGCATTCGTCGGTCTCATTTGAAGGAGTCTTGAGGTTTTAATGAAATGGGACAGCCTTAGTCGCACCGCTGTGACGTATGCGGCCGAAAAATGCAGCCTAGAAGGATGCAGCCCCTGAATTGAGACACAGCTTGTGTGTGTAATGTTTGGGCAAGTGTCCTCTTTAAATGTGTATGTGGCATCTTTTTCCAGTGATTTTCATTCATGTAGAAACTCCCGAATCTCAACAGTTTGTATGTCTTTCAGCAACATTTCTGCTCATGTTTCTTTAAATTCAGAACATAAAACCCACATTCTGTCTGCGTTTTGGGATGATCTTTAGGAACCACATGCATCTCTAAAAACAAGATCAGAACACATTTTGGATGCAACTGATTGAAACACTGATCAATCTTTTAGAGAATGTGACCTTCAGCATCACTTCTGAGACATTACCAAGTGGCTCACAAATTACTTTATATTGAGAGTGATTTATCCCCTGCATCAGTTTGGTGATCGATCTCCTGCTGGTTCCTCTCGTGCCATAAGGGAGTTGACATTTTTGCTTTACTGCAACATTTGAAGGGATTGTTGTGAAACTGACTACAGATATTCAGTCTATGAAGGATAAATAGTAATGGTTTTGGTGGCGCCCTAACTTTTCCTGCTCGCCCCATCATCATGTCAAAATTTCAGTCTGTCCAATGCTTTGGTTTGTTTCTTAACTACATGCAAAACTAACAACCCTGCTCTCAGCCTCACTGGTGCTTTGTGCTTAGTACTAAATAGTACATTTTAGCAAGCTGATAGGCTTAATGTTGAACCTGGAAAACAGCATTTACCTCAAAGCATGAAGTTCAGCCTCACAGAGCTGCTCCTAAGTTGACTGTACCTGTATCAGCCTGGCTCTGGCTGCACAGAATACTTTGGGATTTGTTGACATTAGGATAAAATCAGGAGCATCACCAGACTTTGGTCCACCAAGAGTTGTTGGCAGTTATCTAGTAACATAGTTACTTTGCAGCCGCCTGGTTTTGCCTCAAGCTGAAGTACATTCTGTCTAGTTTATCTCAGATGTGTACAAGAAACTGCACGTTTGTTAGTTTTTTTATTTAATTTTGACAGCATTTTAAATATAGTTGTTGTTTAATAAAGACTGTGCTTCTATTTGATTTGTTATAAACAGACTGCAGAAACCCATGTTCGTGGTCTATTCAGCTGAGTAGTTTATTTCTTTAGACTTTTGCTGCAACGTATTTAATTCCAAAATGTTACAGGGGTTGTATTCTTTTTGGAAATACCATTCTCCTATCATATCATTTTCTTTAAAAAAAAAAAATCTGAAATTCTAAATAATTAGACGTTTAAATCTTTTTATGCAACACAATGCAATGACTTTGCTAATAAATAAAGCCCTTGTACTTTTAGACAGGAAATCCCTTAAGATTGAAGAATTTCATGTGTGAAACTACTTTCTATCACCTTTAACAAGGGATTTAAAAATAATTCATGATTTTTATTTCTTTTTGACATCCATTCAAGGGGCATAGTAATAACATAATTCAGGTGTGTTAACAAAAATGGCACTCTAATACATTTTGTGTAGCTTTTTTTCACAGAAGCAAAGTTTGCTGTACATTTTAAGTGCTTTGTCTGGTCTTGAGTTGCACTTTGTAAGGTTTGGTTTAAACCCAGGTTTATTTCTGTTGTCTCAGGTTAAAAACAATGCAAGAAGGCTTACAGTGTTTTTGTGAACTAAAGTTTTAGATTTTCTTGTGAAAGACATTTCTTCTTTTCTTTAACCAAAATAAACAAAACTTTTCACTTAAATTGACTTTATTCAGATCAGAATTTAGTAATTCACCATAGTTTCTATTGACACATGATATATATATATCTATATTTTAAAAATAACAAAAATACCCACTTCTTTTTGACTTATTTGATATTAGATGTTTTTTTTTTTTTTTGGTGTGCCTCAGGGAAATGTGTTTGGTCCTCTACTCTTGTATATTACTGATCCACTCCCACGTAAACACATACAATTGTCTTCTTTATTGAAATGACAGTTTACATTGATGAAAATTAATCGACTCCAAACACTTCCCATTTCAAGCTCCTATGTAACTACTATTAATGTATATAAAAAGGAAAATGTAGTTTGTCACTCTGTTTCAGAGAATCTTACTTACATATAGCATCTATATTCAAGGATTTATAAAAGAGTTGAATCAAAAAATAGATCTTTTCAACAACATCCGGACATTTTAACCTCTACTGTGCCAAATACTCTCTTCACGCAGTTCTAATGTTTCACAGTTCGGTCTCTCAATACCACAGACGTCTTTGAACCACTTCATAGCAGAGCATTTGAAGGAATACGCCGACATTTTGGGAAATATGCTTATGTGCTGTCCAAGCAGCTGGTTTGCTTGTCTTAGTTTAGCACAAAGACTGGAAATAAGGTAAACAAATCAGTCAATCAGCACCTCTAAAGCTCACAAAATAACATTAATATCTCAATTGTGAATAACCAACGTGCAAAAATGAGTCTTACCCGTTTTACAGTGCATTTTTGTGGCAGGCCATTTCTTGGTGCCAAGCAGCCAGCAGGTTTAACAACCAAATAAAATGCACCAATTAATGATCTTCAGAGACACACCTAGGCTAAACATTTCCTCTGTTTCCAGTCTTTGTGCTAAGCTAAGCTAACCACCTGTTGGGTGTTTTCTTCTCATGCAACTTCACCACAAAGCAAACAAAAATAATTCCTAAAATGTCGAACCGTCGCTGCTTTAACATTCATGTAAAACTTAAGACTGTGTGCAGGCTATTTTCCAAAACATACATGTTGCACAGGTGTCCCATGTTAACATTAATGATGAGCTCTTACAATAAATGTCCCAGTAAACAAGTGTAAAGTTACATGTACCTTTCCTGTTGCAACATTTTCCATGAAAACTGCCTATTTTTGTATTATTCTCTTCCTCTTTTCCACCTCCTTCCTATAAAACACTACATAGGCAAGACAAAAATCAACCCAATATTGTTTTATCAGTTCAATATCAATTATATCAATATAATATTTACTCATATTAAGATTTTGCAGGAGTACCCTGCTTGATCCTGATTTCCAAACCAACCTCAAGTGACAGCATTCACAATGACCCCTTTTCACCACTCCACATTTTGCAGAATTTTTTTAAACCACATTAGACATCACACTTGCTTTCCATTAAATAGAATGTTCATATTGGTCATTTGTTTGTCCAAATTATACTAAATGTCATAATCGTAAGTCTTCTGTGCCTTACAGATTTTACACCTGACAATTTATTGCTGTTCTTAACGTGTGTTTGTCCCCTAGCAGCTCCCATTGTACAGTTATCCTCCTCTACACTTTTTTCTCGTGATGTGGGACAACGGAAAACTGAGCCAACAGTTTGTAATATGTACCATTATTTTGTTGTTCAAAAAATAACCCTAGGCAACCATCATATGTAGCACTGTTTAAACTCCGGACATAATTCACATGTTCCACTATGCAGCAGTAATCTTCTTATGCATATAAATATCAGAGTTTACTTCTTCAGCTCTAAAGCTCCATGTGGTGGTCAAAAGGACTTTCAGCTTGCGAAACTATGGCATGTGGTTGAACATCACCCTTTGTAAACCCCTAAAAAGCTGTTAGTACAAAAGATTTGTAGTTGTAGGAACCAAATTGGGATTTGTGAATATCATTTGTGCACAAATTATTTTGAGGTAATTCTAAGATAGCACAAACATAATGAGAAAAAGAAATAGGCTTTTCAGCACATCTTAGAACAGATTGAAGGTGGAAAACTGATAAATGTTGGAGTTTGTAGTATAGAGTTGGAAAAGTGACAAAAATAACAGATTTTTGACAGTAGTGTGTGCACTATTCTCCCAAAACAGTCACAAGAACTGTATTATTTCTTGTTAGAATGAAGTGTATCAGTATACCAATTACTTATCTATGAAGCAACAAAAACACTATGCTGTAACAATAAATACACAGCATATACTGTGTCAAAAGTATTTGATTTAGAGGTTTTAAATAGTACGTTTGGCCCCACTTCTACAGCCAAAACTGTGTATGGATGTGTAACTTCCTTGTCATGCACATTTTTTTTCTCTGCATGTTTACAAAGGGTGACATACAGCCATTGCTTCACAAGTTCACCCACCCTCCTTTTACACCCTACTTCTGTCAAATAACAGCAACATTGCCAGAAAAAATACTTTGCACTGAGGCTAAATGAGAGAAAAATAAAATACATCACAATGGCTCCAAAACGCAGTGTAAATCATCACTGATTATTCCTTAGTGCTGTGTAACTGGTAGATATTCTCTGCACATTTACTGCAACTATGCCTACATGTCTTAGAGGCAGGATCACAGACAACATTGGTAAAAATTCATATTGTGGGATCTTTTCAAGTGACTGGTTACTTTAGAAAATCATAATTCCTGGGTAGTTGTGGCTCCCAGTCTGAGGACCACTAGCAGCAGAGCAACCTCACGTGGCTCTTCCTCCTGCATGTGGGGTTGAGTCCCTCCTAGTTTTCTTCTGAGCTGGTGATCAGCACAAACAGGTTCATTTTTTAGGCACGGATCACTTGGCCACTGTCAACTCTTCTCGTCTTCATCAGTGGTTTCGATACATTCGCTGTCCAAGTGCATGGAGCTTAGCTGCTCCTCAAAGTTCAGATATGAGTGGTTGCATTCCTTCTCCAGCATCTTCTTCCAGATTTTTACTGAGAGGGAATGAGGACAACATAATTATTTGAGTTGACTTTTAAGGGTGACATCTCCTAGCAGTTGTGCCCTTCAGTGCTCCTACATTCTTCTTGACTAAACTGAATTTACAATTCAAAAGCTGGATGTACCTCAGATCAATACATAGAAAGAGCAGGTACCTCCATTCAGTGTTCCACTATTACAACACAACAGTAACTTACTATATTCTGGTTCGTCTGGCGACTGTGTTGTGTCAGGACCAGGTTGAGGTTCCTCAGCCTGGCTGTTGTTCTGCAGCTCCTCAGTGTTCTCCTCCTGCTCTGCCTCTGCCTGGTCTCTCTGCTCCAGGCTCGACACCATCACCTCATAGGCTGTCCTGGCCTCAGACGACAGCTCGATCATCTTATGATAGTAGTTCTGCAGGTAGCAAAGTTTTCAGTTTGTTTAATAAAACCGAAGTTATCCTAATTGATCTTTAACTGCCCTGTCTGCTATCATGTTTGTTGTGCATTAACCTGACCTGTGCACCGTCATAGTTGAAGATGCCCACCAGGCTGACAGGCACGGCCTTGTTGACGCAGCGACCCAAAGCTTTCCTGGAGAGTGCAAACACAAACGGCACCCCCTGTTCACGACACGTGTTGATGATGGTGTGAAGAGCCTCATCCAGGCCACCTGTGAAAGGTGGCATTTTCATTAATGTGCAGTTTGAAGCATTTGTTTCATTCGATACTCGCCTGTACCTCATAACTCTCAGGGCAACATTTGTGAATGATTACAATGAGTCTTACATTTCCATTTCGCTGGATGAATGTGAAAACAAATCTTTCTCTATCCATTTTAGCACTGTGTTTATATTAAGCTGCCATTTTCACACCATAGTATACAGCTTTAAAATGCTCTCCAGGATGACTAATATTATAAACAGAGGCCTTGATAAGTAAGATACACTTTAAAAGGGAAGTTTCTCTTGCCTCAAAACCACACAGAAAAGAGGTAGATGGGGAGATGTAGCCGTTTGATTATTATTTAGACAATCTGTGATGCCAGAGATTTTTCTGAACAATCTGAAAATGCTAGTGTGGACACATGTCTGCACAGATAAGAAGGATTTTCAGTGGAGCTAAGGTGAGGAGTCGACACAAAAGAGCAAAACAACAAAAACAAAAATACAAGCAAACAAAATAACACAGACCTGCAGTATCATTTTCCAGTCTTTTTTTTTGTTTATAGTTACAGTTTCGTTTATCTCCAACGTGAGGATTTGCTGCATTTTTTGGTCACATATGACATTAAGTTTAACATCTTTGGTTTTTGGAAGGCAGTTTTTCAAAACTAAGAAACTGTGACGCCCATTTTTTTCATATTGCAAGAACATTTAATAGGCTAAGCAATTAAGAAAATAATATGCAGATTAATCAATACGGGCAGCAATCCTCAGCTGCAGCCTTAATTCACGATTACTGTACGAGCCAAGCAATGCACAGCACTACCCATCTTGTGTCTGACCTGCATATAGAACTGCTCTGGCTATCCAAAACTAATCCACTGAGAAACTATAGTTGGATGGATTTATCCCTGGATTACTTCTGAGCATCTTTATCAAATAATAAGCCTAGAGAAAAAGCTCCTACACTTTATCTTAAAGCTGCAAAACACAATAATCAAAATTTGCCTCTGCATTTGACAGTATTTTCACAGAAGTTGAGCACTTGCATTGGAACAAATTTAGAGAAAGCTCTCCCATTTCTCTGACTTCCTAATGTGAGACATACTGAAAGCCAACTGTAACATACCTTTGGCCTGGATGCGTTCACAGTTCGGCGAGATGATGACACACTTCACCTTTCGGAGTTTTAGGTGCTTCAGGACCTCGCGGAGACCCATCACGAGCCGTCTCTTCATGCGAGCCTTCATGGGGTCTTTCTGGTACAGGCGGTCCTGGAAACGAACCAACTCCTTCAGCAGAGACGTCACACACTCATCCACGTCTTTGCTCAGCATCTGACTGCAGTAGCTGACACACAAATGAATAGAAACGTGAGAAGAACAGTGATTCAGATCTGTCAGACTGAATAAACTTTGGACACAAACGGCTAACAACTTGCTGACTAAGTATGCAGTGAAGCATAAAGCTTTTGTGGCCTTACTCTCTAAACTTTCTGCTGTGGATTTTGGCCGCATTAGCAGTGCAGTTCTCCTGTGAGGTGGTTTGATGCTGCACAGTTTCATCCTTGTCCGTCTCTTCATCACCATCTCCTGCCATCTGGTTTTTGCCATTTAAGTCCAGTTGATCATCAAATCCCTCTGTAGGACTGCTGACATCCTCTGAGATTGAAGAAGCACAAAATGAAAATATTATTTGTGACCAAATGTTTCCCTTCATCCATTTACAGCAGATTAGTCGGTAAAACAGGACTCAAGCTGATTTTGCTTTAACCTGTGGCATTCGCGTCACAGTGCTCTTCTTCTGTGGCATCATTAGAGAGTGTGGCATCATTTTCCGGCACCAGTCCTCTTTCCTCCAGCAAACGTCTCTGTTTTCGCTCTTCTCTTTCTTTCAGAATAACCTGGGAATCCGACAGAGAGTTGTAAAGACAAAGTTACACTGCTGAAATGAATTTACCATAAGATTTTGCATTTTTTTGGTCTTCGTTCCAGACCAAGTGAGTGGACTTGCCTTCTTGAGAGGAGTGGGTTTCTTGGCTTTTGGCACCTCTCTCTGCTTGCCTTTCTTTACCAAAGGGCTGGTGGAGTCCAGGGGATTGTGTGCAATTTTATCCTGCTGCCAGGGCAGCTTCTTCTGGGCTGATGGTTGCTTCTGAACAACAGGTAGACCTCCACCAACTACAAAGCAAAGTACAAGAAGACTTAGGTTTTGATACCCTGAACCACCAGATCTAGATCAGGAGGAAGTTCCTTTTTTAGTTAATTAGTGCGACTGTTTGAAATGCAGTTAAAAATAATTTGAATCCATTTGAGTGAAGATGGAGGCCAACATGCTGACCATAACCAACCTGAGAGAATGACCGGTTTAGGGTCTTGCTTAGCTTTCTGAGACTGCTGCTTCTTTTCCAGGGCAGCCAACATGTTTCCGATGTCGAGCTGGACAGGAACCTTGCTCTTCTTCCCGGAGGCCTTTTCAGCTTTCTAGAAATCAGGTGATGGATAACAGAAATTCAGGATGTACCAGACTGAGTTCATTCTGTATTGTCCAGGATAATGTTAAACACACACCTGTCCTTTTTTAGCAGCTTCGGTGGACTGAGTTTTAGCAGCTGGTGATTTCTCCTTGTTCTGGTCTGCAGACTGATGCTGACCTCCTTCTCTTTGGCTCTCCTTAAAAATGCAACATGATTCTCACAATAAATCGCACCGTTTAACTTTTGTTGAACTATACACAACCCTCTAATTGTATATTACCTCATTGCATAGTTTTGCATTGCTGCTGGTCTTTAACCTGTCGATCCCAGTCCAAGCGAGAGTCAAACCTGGGAACTCCTCTTCATCCTTGAACAAAAAGAGGACAACAAACATCATCTTATGTTGCTGTTTAGCAAACCCCTGTTTGAATGGAAAAACATAACATAGACTTTGCTTACCTCAAACTTTGGAGGCTCTTGAGGAAGCGCCGGCTCTTCTGGCTCTGCTTCTGCGTCTTCACTAGTGCCTTTAGCCTTCTTCTTTTTCTTCCGTTTTTTCTTCCCTGGAGCTCCTACTTCCTGTTGTGCAGCCAAGTCCTCTATCTGATAAGATGAAAAGAGATGAACCAAAGCAATACTGAAACATCTAAACAACGACACATTTCATTGATCTGATGCTCAAGTGTGAGTCAAATAACATTAACATACTAAATCTGTACAAATATGAGAATATGACCAAGCTGTTAAAAGTCTCCTAAATGATTTAGTACATTCACATGTAAAAATGGCATAAAATTGACAAACACTACCCAGTTGTATATTTGTAAGATAAAAAAAATCTGCAAAAAAGTCCATGGCTTTACATTGTTTTATGTCTCAGTTCGCCATATTGTATATTTTGGTTTGGTTTACATTCTAAGTTTTGTAATTGCTTATTTAAATAAACACCAGACTTCTTCTTGCTCCTCAGAAACTCCTAAATCTTACCAATGAACTGATTTAAAAACAATTTATGTAAGTCTTTTCATTAATTTTAGATCCCCTTTAAAAAAAATCAAGTTTTTTTGTTTAAAATGTAAACAAAATATTCTTCATACTTGCATGTGGTTGTTGTCGATTGTCTTATCATTAGGAACAGGTTTTTTTGGAGGCTGAGAGGCGATATTAGCCCAAGACGTCACCACCGGCTGGCCTGGTTACATGTGAAATATGAATATGAACCATAGAATATTATTGACTTTGTTTTGTAGTTACTGAAAGACTGGCTAAAGAAATTCAACACTACCTTCTGGGATAATGGGGCTGTCTGGCTTAGCATCTGTGGCACTTCGCTGGGGGTCAGCTCGTGCTGGAGATCCTCTCCTGCCAGACTATTCACAGAAAATTGCAGCAACATCAAATTCATGAGTTGTGTTAATAAAACAGAAAAGCATTCAGCACCAGCTTTTATATGTCATCAAGTCTGATATTTCCAGAAGCTGACCTTCCAGGAAGACACCAGTTTTGGAGCTTGGGGACTCGTGGACGGACGATTTGGGCCCCAGCACTCTTTGTGAGGAGCAGCAGCAGCAACAGCAGCAGGAGGAGGAGGAGGAGCTGCTTTTTCCCTTGAAACACCAGCTAACTCTGGAAAATCAGCCATTTTCACCTCAAATGGGACCAAGTTTGTGGTTGCTGGTTTTGACTTCCCTGCAGAGTTTGGGGCAGACCTGGTCCCTCTAAAACCTGTGGACAAAAACCTTAAGTGTGCTACAAATAATAATTTTCATGAAGTACGGAAAAGGTCTTCATCCTATCAGGAAAATGAGGATTCACTGGCTGTGATACCAGGGAACTATTCAAGAGGACATTAATGGTATAGATAAGATCAGATCAGATCAAATGATTATGGATCCTGAATTAAATTTTGTGACAGATATTGTTCAGAAAAAACAAAATGACATAGCATGAGAATAAATGCAGTGCCGAGTACAAAAGCAGTATGAAATTGGTATGATATATCACTGAAATAAAATAAAGAATCTAAAAGGACATTAGACTAGAAGAGTAAAAAGTAATGCTGGCAATGATAAAAAAATAAATAAAGTAATATCACACACAATATTGAACTATCAAATATGAAATTTAAATACCGCACCTAAAAAATTATAATGCACATTACATTGACAATGTTGGACATGATAATGAAATATTATCATGAAATATGATTACATGAATGTAATCTACAGTATAACATGTAATCAAAATATTGTATATCAAAATGAGATGTTACACAACACTGAAAGTAATACTGCACCAACTATTAAGAAAAGTGATATTTCAAACGGCATTGATATTATTGTTTGTATATTCCATGTGATATCTACCTTTTTTCTGTGCATCCATTGGTTTCTTACCCATGGTTCTTCCTTGGAAGTCATTGTTGCTTTTTGAAATCTGTGAACATGCAATAAAAAAGTTGAGATTTGTTTCATGAAGATGTTTATATCTAGTTTACTGTTGCTCAAAGTAAATCCAACCTTTGTTTGAGACTCCCTAATGGACCTGTCTCTCTGCAGGAAACCATCACTGGTCTCTCTAACAGGCCGGCTGCTGCTGTAACCATGACTCTTTGGCACATCTCCTTCTTTAGCAGCTGGCTTTGGGCTCAGACCTGACCTACAACGAGTCCAGACATTTAACAGAATGAGTTGCTGAATGATTCAACTCAAGTGAATGACTACTTTGACCAAATAAACATCCTTTGCTTGTTTTATCTTCCTACCCTCGTGACAAATATGGATTTGGTAACATCAGAAAAGGTGCTGAGGCTGTGTGAGGCTCAAAAGGCTCTTTTCTCGGTCTCCTCTGGTGTTTTGAGTCAAAGTCCTGGGCAGCAGATGACAGTTTGCTCTCCTGGAAAGTAAAGACTGACATCAACAGTATGCTTGTTTTGACCTTTGACAATCACGTTATTGGCTCCACTTCAAGTAAACCCATGTACTGCCACATTTAGCCCAATACTAACCACTTTATCCATGTTTAAGACTAACATTTCATTCAGTCTGAATGCTTCTTCTCATTCGAGTACACGCAACTACTTGTTAGCTTATTTATTAGCTTACATAAATGCCCAGCTAACGTTTCGCAATTGCAACTTTTGGGTTGCTAGCTATTAGCAATGTCTTACTAAACGACTTAACTAACAGTTTATTAATGTGGTCAAGCCAGCTGTTAACTCGTTAGTATCATTCACACATGTCAGCAACTGCTAAAGTTTGCTAAAAGTTAGCTCGTGCTCTACAGCATGCATTAGCGTCAGTTAGCATTAGCATGCTAGCTAGCTAAAAAAAAAAAGCCAAAACAACCGTAACCGTCCATTTTCGCTCACTACCTTGTCCATTTTCAGGTTTTCCTAAACGTAGTCACATCTTGGCGTGTTCACCTGAGCTTCCATGTGTTGTCAAAGCCCTCGTTACAACTGTGCCACATTTATGTGCGCTAACACAGTGTCTGTGTGTGTGTGTGCGTGTGTATTAGCTAACCGGGCTAAGCAACCTGTTTGATAGCATAGCAGTAGCAGCTCGTTGATTGAAACAGCTGATGTTTACATTGTGAGCTGAGAGGAGAGCTACAGCGACATCTTCTGGCAT
Source organism: Dascyllus trimaculatus (assembly GCA_024666655.1). Taxonomy (NCBI): domain Eukaryota; kingdom Metazoa; phylum Chordata; class Actinopteri; family Pomacentridae; genus Dascyllus; species Dascyllus trimaculatus. The sequence continues at coordinate 26,778,582 of CM045449.1, read as the reverse complement.
CTTAAGAAAACAGCAAACAACAATCAATAAAGGCAGGTTACTGGCTTACAGGCTATACACAGTATAAACTGTTTTTTTTTTTAAAGATCAAAGCTAAATCTTTTACTGAAGTAAAAGATATTGATGCACTAACATGCAAACAGTATTTTTTTATTGTTGCTGGTTCAGATAAAGCTGTCTTTTACAAATATGCACACTGTTGTGGTTTAGTTACAAAAATGCACTGTATTTTATAGTTGCATCACTTTTCATGTAACATCTTAATCTACAAAAAAGCTCAGCAATCAGATTCAAGTTAAGTTAAATGTAAGTATTGGAGTGAACGTACTAAGTAGCATGAAATGGAAATGATAAAGTACAAGTGCCTTGAATCAAAGTTGAACTTTAGTGCATTACTTTGTGTGGAAATGAAATTTAATGAGATTCTTTCTGTAAAACCTTGTTAGGAGAGACACTTATTAATTCCCACAGACGGACATTCAAGTGTTTCTTTTATTTTTTTAATTATTAGAAAATAGAATATCAACATTTTTAAAGAGAGCAAAAATAAAACGCTACAAAATTGGAGTGATTGCTAAAATACTGCAAATATAAAAGTTACGGAAGCATGATTGTTCATTTATAATCCATCCAAACCCATTTATTCTACAGCATGTACATGTCTACAAACACATAAGCAGCATTAAGTCCATTCACTTCTCACTTGCACAGTAAAATCCCCTCCATTATTCCCTCTGTTTTGGCATGTGCATCTGTTTCTGTCATTATTTTGTTCCACGTTTTGATCTTTGGCCCCAACAGCACAACAAGTAATCACAATCTCCTCGCTGTGACAAAGTAGTAACTCAGTGCTTGCTTTCCCAGACGATGTAAACATCATAACATTCATTGAGGTGACAAAATATCAGTCTTTTTTAAAAAAAAAAGTCTTTTCAAGTCCTTTTCAACTCCTTGTGTTGCTCATTCCTCCTTTAGCCTCCTGGCTATACTCAGGAGAGCTAGTGGTATCATGAAAGAGGCTGATGTGATGAGAAAACAGGTCTGAGCTCCTGCGATCCAGTAAACTGTGAAGCAAACAACAATTTAATCAAAATAAATGTTAAGATGCAAATGATTTAAAGGGCACAGCCTCAAAAACACCCATGTGTGCTGCCTAACACTTAAAAAATCAACAAATATCTGAGGCATCGGCATGCTAAAAAGGCTAATTCAGATAATTAAGTTTTTTTAATCACGTCTTTCTCACCAGAGGATGATACGACTGGTCCCAGTGCTCTGGCCAAAGCACCCAAACTACGCAGGATCCCCATCACAGTGCCCTTCTGATGGGCTGAACCTGGAGGAACAGCTGATGATTAGCTAAAGTGTGCACATTATAGCAGAATCCAAATGGCTTACTCACTGACAATAAATAAAAAGGCTCACCGTGGTCTGAAACAAGTGTAGACAGGCAGGGGACTACTATTGCAGCCGCTGTCAGAACAGGAAAAATATGAAATAATGAAGTAAATCCTTTAGATGTGGACACATTTAATGTTTTAGGTACATTGTAAAATGTGTGTGACTGATAGCATGTGTTAAAGTTTATTTTATTCAACCTTCATTTACCTGAAAAGGCTGTTGAGATAGTTCCAACTGGCAGAACAGAGTAGTTAACACATAATCATCGTAAAATAATTTAGAATCATTCATTGACTTGTCTATTCAAATCACCGACATGGCCAAACTCTCTCCTTTATGTCTCGATCTAATCTTGTTTTTATTTATTGCTTAATGATTTTATTTTAAAAAGTCAGGTCTCATGTGCAGATGCATTTTTACTATATGCAAATACAGGGCATTTTTTGTTTTGATTTATTAGGGCATGGAATTCATTAACATTTATCAAATCAAATGTATTTATATATGGCACATTTAGAACCTCCAGGTTCGACCAAAGTGCTGCAAATGTCATCAGACAGAAAGCAACAAAATGATGTGCAAAGCATCAAGACAGGATAAAACTAGTAAAATCTAATTTAAAACCAAATAAAATAGAATAAAATAATAAAACAGACAAAACACTAAAACTAAGGAATTAGTCTCAGTGTTTTATTTTATTCTGCATCGTGTCCTGTTTATTTTATACGTGCTCTTTTTGACCAGTGTGATGTTGTTTTTAATTTTTTACATTTCTAATGTATTTTATTATGCTTCCTAATCTTCCTTATTATGAACTTAATCTACAATTATCATTTTTGCTATAATTTTGTTGACTGCTCTTCCTTATCTCTTCATGTCTTCAGGTGCTACAAAAATAAAGTTATTATTATTGTTGTTATTATAAAACAGGACAGCAACTTGTAAGGTCAGTTTCTAAAAAATAAATATGAAATAAATGTAAAATACTAAGACAATTTTCTATTAAATTACAAAAAATGTGAGAATCACATTAGAAAAACTCAATTTGCAAAACAAATATTGAGTTTTTAAAAAAACTATTTATAGATTTTAGTCCACGTAAAACTGCACTAGAAATTATTCTTTTTCATGTAAAATTATATATGTAGTATTCAGGATGCTTTTTGCATCGCTCATACTAAATATACAAATCAAAATAATTGCTAAATAATTGTCCTTTTTAAATCAGTTTAATTTCTGGATGTGTATTTTGGTTGTTCATCATACATCTTTGAATCCATCCATATATATTCTCAGATATAGGATCGGATATGATAAAAGAAATGGGCTTTAGCGTCATGGTCTGCTCAGGCAACTTTAAAACAAAGAAAGTCCACAGACCAAATCATTAAATGGTCAAGTCATCTACTGGGTGAGCCACAGCTGAGCTCAGCTTCCCTGTACAGTTGTCATGTACAGAGGATCGCTACCTCCATTTTAAATGATGACTTCCACCCATTGCACTGCCACTTTCAGCTTCCTCCCTCTGGACGGAGGTTCAAAGTCCCAGAAGTCAAAACCCAATGATACAAAAACAGCTTTGTTCCTGCTGCTGTCACAGCACTGAACAGGTTATAGCAGGATGCACTACATATAAGTTATTTATTTATTTTTATTCCCTTTTATTTAATTCTTCAAACTTATTTTGTACTGGTTTTAAACTTCTTTTTAAGGGTTTCTAACTTCCTTTCATACTTCTTTTTAGCCTTGGCATTAGTCCAGAGGTTTTTGTCTTATTATATTCTCTCTTTTATCTCTTTTTAATCTTTTTATCTTTTATGTCCTGATTTGTGGAACCAAGGATATTGTAATCATCGTGTTGGTTCGTTTGTTACATGTTTGTGCTTTGAGTGTGAAAAAGATGACTTCACCTGACTGCAAAACAAATCCACCTACGGGTATAAATAAAGCAACCAGAATCCTGAATTTAAACATGACTCACCGAAGGAGTACAACGCCAAGCCGATGTAAAGCATTGTTATATTCCATGACAACCCAATGAGGATAAACGCTGGGATCAGTGTTATGATTGCCTAAAAACAAGAAGCACATTTCAACAAAACACTAAAGCAGAATTTCATCTCGCACAAGTATTTGTCATATAATCAAATGGTGCTGTTACCATTCGAACAGCCTTAATGTGGCTTCCAGGTTTAATTCTGCGAGCGTAACCCCCCTGGATTAAAGCCATGATGACACCGATGAAGAAGAACATCTTTCCTTGCTGCATGCTGTTAAAAAACAACAACACACGGTTGCTGTCCAAGTTTTTTTTTTTTTTTACTACATCTGATGAACAGCTTTATTTCTGAGTTCACACCTTGTAAACTGGAAGCGCTGGTGAGTCAGAAAGCTCAGCGTGAACTCCAGACCGGAGAACAGGAAGAGGTAGCAGAAATAAACCAAGCCCAACACTCGGAGCCTCTGCATTCCTGTAAAAAACACATCCCCGCTTCCTGTCAGTGTGCCAAAGTTCATTCAATGCTTTATAAATGGGTCAGAAGGGTGCAGGGCTCTGCCTCACACAGGAATCTGGCAGGTGAAGTACTCACTGTCTCTTGAAGGTGGATCTTTTGTCCTGGTAACAGCAGCAAAATGGAACAAAGATAAGGGGTTGAGGAGGTCGCTGGAGTCCCCGCACCCTGAAGATGAAGCCTGGGAGGAAACAAGATCAATTATCTGCAGCTTTCTGATTAATGTGGAGGTCAGGAAGAGTAGAGTTTTGCAGTTGCTTCATATATATTGTATTTCTGTGAGCTTGTGTGGTGTGTTTTTAGCAGAGGTTGTTGACACCAGGACTTCAAGCTGACTAACTCATCAGTCACAGAAATGGAAAATACCAGTGTCGATGTGCACATTTTTTGTATATTATGCTTTAGTATGTGTGTTTTCTGTTTCCCCTGGTTAGGAAAAACCTCCAGACATGCTTTAGGTAAAATAAAAACACCTGCTTGAATGAAGTATGGTGTGTATGATGAGGTTTCCTCCATAAAAAGGTTAAATGACCTTCAAAAATTCTCTAAAGACACAATAAAGAAGATGCAGATATCTGAGTCATACATTACAGGATATGTGTGATTTAAGAGTTATTGGACATCAGTTCAGGAACAGCTCTGTAATGTACTACAGAGAGACATGCTAGACTCACGTGTGCATCTTTTGGGGATTGTGATTTGTTATTCTACACTGTTAAAATTGTCCTTCTGGCTATGAATGCAGCTAATAAACACATTCTACTACAATGGATGTCTAACTTTCATCCACATATGACAATAATGCTAAAATTAACTCTTATCTAGCTGCATCTCGGAGTCGATTGTGTACAAATGAAAGAAAAGGTGCAGCTTCGTGAAACGAAATGCGTCTGTGTTTGATATAAGTCAAAGGTAAAGCAGATAAAGAAAGTGAACAGAATGAAATTCACCATGAACAAATGCAAAGAAAATGACCTCAGCTGTAGTTAGAACGTTTTCACGTTACCTTACCAAATATTTTTCACAATATGACGATATCATGAATTAATTATGAACAAAAAATGCATTATACACCGCAGAGAATACACACATTTGTCTGGTGAACACAGCCAGCAGCCGGTTGACTTAGCATGAAGACTGGAAACAGGGAAAACCAGCTAGAAAGGCTCTGCTATGGTTTCACATGGGTGACAAACAATATGTTAAAATACTGAGCTGTAGAGACGCTGGTAGGCAACAGATTAAGTTACTTGTAGACAAAGCCAGGCTCGCTGTTTCCACCTAAGCTAACCAGCTGCAGCTCCATATTTACCATACCTAACTCTTGGGAAAAAAGCAAAGCAACACATTTTCCAGAAAGGTGAAATTTTCCCTTGAGACTAATTACGTATCACTGACACTCAATAATCCCAAAACAATCAGCGTCTCACTGATTCCACAAGAAAGTTAATATTTTCAGTGGTAAAAAGTATAATATTTAGTAAAAAATTGAGATGTTTTATTAAAGTATTCTTATTCAGTTTTACTTTATACCTTTATTCCACTACATTCCAGAGAGAAATGTTGTACTTTTTACCCCACTTAATTTATTTTAGCTAATAAACAAATATAAAATGCCATCAGCTTGTAAAATGTGATGAACATAACAACAAAAATGTACATAAAAAGTCAAATTTTAGGGTCATTTTGACGATGATTAAAATTGTGCTAATACATTGACAACTCTGAAGGGGAAAATTTTGCATTAGTACATTAATTTATGATATTTTAGGTACAGTTGGCTGCCAATAAATTTATTAAGTGGCAGTTTTTAATTTGAAATGGTGTATTTGTAAGGTGAAGTGTTGCTATTTTAACTTAACTGAAATATTCTTATACTTCTTCCACCGTTGTAGGTGTTATGTGAGACCATATTGCACAAAAGCTGCTGCCCCTTTGGGTAAAACAGTACGTGTTTTAGTGTGCTTCCATAAACTAACCTTGACGTCCTTCGGTAATGTCTCCGGCAGCATGAGCCAAATAAACAGCAGATCGGCGGCGCTGAAGGCCAAAGCGAGCAGAGCCGGAGTTTGGTAGAAAACGTTCCCTGTTGCTTTGGAGCTGATGGCAAAGTACGCACCCATCAGAGGTCCCACAGTGAAGCCCACAGAGAAGGCGATGCCGATCATAGCCTGGTCACAATAAAAACAAACAGGTTGACTTCACTTTTAAAACACTGAGCTGAAAATAAACAAATGCAAAAACTGGCACAATCAAGAAATGTGAGGGTCGTAACCACGGTGACATTTAGGGTGTTGAATAATAAGATCAGCTTCATTTGCAGTGTTACTTTTCTCAATAGTTTGTCCAATGTAAGTTTCAGTATAATGCGCATTATCTTAATTACATGGGCAAGATTTCACTTAAATGTACAACATGTCAATGTAATGTTCCATTTTTTATGTGCAATATCTAAATTTCACCTGTAATGTTTAATTCTAATGTGCCACAATTCAACTTCCTGTGCAATATTTCATTATAATGTGTAATATTACTTTACTATTTAAGCATCACTGCCAGTATTACTTCCTACTTTTCTATTGTAGTCTTATTTTAGCTTATTTCTATTTTCAGTAATGTATCATACTTATATCATATTGCTTTCTACAAGGAACTGCATTTCCTTATTGTGGGTAATTTTGTTTTCTGAGCAATATCTGGCAAAACAACTTTAGCTTCAATGCAATGACAGCAGAGAATAACACACTATTTATTACACGGTATTGTTGTGGTGTTTATATTTCTTAGACTTTGAATGGGAGCAACTGTAACGTAAGCAATATCCCCATCAGGGATCAACAAAGTATTTCTGATTCTGATTCAGATGACCACAAGAGTCTTTCCTACCATTCCTCGGTTGCGTGCTTTCGGGCATGGCAAGTCGGCTACGATGGCAGTGCAGAGGCTGACGTTTCCCTTACAAATGCCCCCAATTACCCGAAACAAAAGGAACATGCTGAAGCTCCGGGAAACAGCCCAGACCGCGTAGGAGGACATCAGTCCTAACTGACACACAAGGCACACAATTAGACCCGAATGAATCAGCTCTGGTGGCAGAACTGCACGGTTTGATTATGACAAGTGATTGACTCGACAATTAACAAGAAGTAATGATATCACAACACTGGCTCTTTTCTGAGAGGCTTCCATTGAGAAACAACACTGACGTTTACATTTTAAAGCTGCATGTTATATGTCATTTTACTCACAGTGGTGAGAATGAGCAGGGGTCGTCTGCCGTGTCGGTCCGACAGAGCCCCGGTTAAAGGCGACGACAGGAACTGCAGCAGAGAAAACAGCGACCCAATCAGACCTGAAAGGCAAATTAAAAAGCATTAAACCAATGACCTGGAACTATCCCTGCATTTTTCCAAGTGTCAGGCAAAGAAAAGAGCTCCGTATCAGCTGTGTAGAGGATGAAATCAACCTAATGTACCTCCAAAAAGTACACTGTTGTATTTCTTTTCCAAAGGAATCCCAACAGCCTCCCTGAACCAGTCCACCACACTCTGCAGAGACTGGTACACGCCATCCTGCCCGGCAAGAAAACACAAAAATATAACTCGACATAGAAACACCAGGAAAGAGGCCACTTCAGCATGAGTCAGCACACAAACTCCCCCACCAACTAATCCAGTCACTCATGAGTTGGTTATGCTTTTTATGGAACACAAAACCCCCTTTGTTCCACGGAGCATCGCAATCTGTGCATTATCTGTGCAGGAAATCCCAGTCAAAATGAGTTTTTATTGCTGCGGTAGAAGCAGTTCTTCTGGTAACTAATCAGCTCACTGTTTACCACACATATTGCAAAACCATTTTGTTGATAATAATCTAATTGTCAGACCATGACCTGTAAGTCAAATGAAGGCTGCCTTAATCATCTTTCAAATATCTCTTAGCACAGCTTTTGCTCATTTAAACTGAGCTTGTTTTCTTTCTTTTTTTTTTAGCTGTTCCCTTATGTGATCGACTAATCATGTCTATGTCTGTTCGGACAATAATACATGTCAAAAGTGCATTTATGTTGTTCTAATAGGTGTTACTGCTTTAGAAAAGAAGATCAAACCAACCCCTGTTTGTGCATAATGGTCCAAAATGGAAGGCAGCAGAGGTAGAATCAGAGTAAACCCAAGCAGGTCCAGCAGCAGGATGACGAACACGATGCCGATGACCTTCGATGAGAAGGAGCCTCCGTCCTCTGCAGATTTGTTTACGGTTGACATTCCTCCAAGTGTACGTAGCGTTTCTTCTCTGTCCTGTTCACACACGAAAAATACATGTTAGAAGAACAGCACTGCCATGTAAATAAATCCAACAAATTTCACTTACAACCTCAAGAAACCACGACAGTTACAGGTCTGTGTTTCCTTTACAGTTTCCTGGTAATAAATGTATCATGCAGTTCATCGGGCTAATTGTAGAAAATTTATGGGCGAATTCTGAAACCGATATTAGAGTTCATCCTTGGAAGAGCTCCTCTGTTTAAACCTCATCTCCCAGGACATTCATTTATTATTAATGCACTTTATGCCTCTAATTAACTGTCTCCATTTTCTCTTCAATTAGTACCACATTATATAGTTATTTCCAGCAATTTGGTAGTAAATCATAGCACATAACCTGCAAAAAAGTGTAAAATAAAAGTTAATAACCTGCAGATTGATGGGGAGAGATTCCTACACAAGCAATGGTGAAAGAATGCAGAGGTGAAATGTTCAGATAAGTAAAAGTACATACAGGTTAATGTAAAAATACTCAGTTACAATTAAAATCAATTTACCTGAGTGTGAGCAAATAGGTATCGTAATTTAGAGGCCTCTTCCAAAAGATATAAAATAAGATTGAGATAATTGAGAAGACACAAATTTATTTTCATCTTTTGGACATTTCCTTTATGCCTAATCATTAACAATATGTTGTATTTTACACGTGTTAAAGACTTGTTTTCATAAATCTAAATCTTAAAAGTAGGGGTCGATTAATAATCAGCTGACAGATAATGAGAAACAATATTCAGTATTTTCCTTATTCTCGCTGTCGTTTTTTCTTTGTTGTTGTCTTTTAAACGATTCCCTATAAAATAAATTAATTTTAAAAATGTGCTTTTGGCTCTGATGCAGCTGCCTCATTCTAACTGTAGTAACCATCCTGTGGTCTTGAGCAATTTCCCGCCCGCAGCACTGGCTGCAGGACAGACACTGAAAAGTTCTCTCAACAAAGGCATTTCAAAGAAATTGTAAGCTGGAGTTGGTCTTATTATAGATTTTGACACCAAGATTTCCATGTATACAGCAGATGTGTTTATCAACTGCACATATAGGCTTATCAATCTCCTTGATTACTAATAATGGGTATTGGTATCAACCCTGAAAACACAAAACAGTTTATTTCTACTGTAAACTAGCTATTAGGTGTAACTGTGTTATAAATGCAGTGGTGTACACAGTAGATATGTCTAGTAGAAATATAAACAAGGATTAAAGGCACATACTCCAACTGAGTAAATGTACTTGAGAAAATGTGAAAGTTGATGCTATAGAAAGGCGACTCTCCACCACAGGACAGATGTGTGCGTAATTTATGGCATATTATCCATTTCTCCCACCTTCTTACAGTAACTCATGAGGAAAGACTGAGAAAAAGTGTTGCTCCAGGAAGGAGGAAATAATTCCTGTACACGCTCAGAGCAAACAGTCTGTATGAACTCCTCATTTCATACATCGACATGTTAACATTTTAGTCCTAAACATCCTGATCTAATGACAAAAACACATTTCCTCCAAGTAGCTTCCCCAGTAGAGGACAGTATCGATCACCGATCAATCAGCATCACCTCTTTACAGACTTTTTAGTGGACGACACGAGCAGAGACACTGTAGCCGGTTGTACTTACTCTGTTTCCGCAGGGAGTTGAAATCAGAGCCACAGATCTCACCGAGGACTGGATCTCTTCTGCCTCCTCCGCCTCACCGGTCCATTATTATCAGCTCCCATACCAGGAAGCGGTGTCCCCTTACATTTGGATGACAAGCATGTGTCGTAACCAACGCACACACACGGACATGCCGCCTTCAGGTGACCCTCGTAAGCTCGGATTTTTGCATTCTGTAAGGTGTTGCCATCACCGTACTCATATTTTCTTATTCACTGAAATACAAACTGTTAGTAGATATTATCCCGAATGTGTATAACCAATAAATCTGTGCAGGTTTCTGAAAAAGGCCCCCCAAAAGACGCACCTTCACTAGCTACCGACATGCCTGTAAATGATCACGTTAACTTTTTCTTGATGTTAAAGTAATTTATTTATACCTGTCGGTAAGAAACAATCTTTCATAACGAACAAGAATTGCTTACAGAAAATTTGGCGTATCCAATTTCTCAAAATGTGAACAAATATAATGCTAGGCTAAAAACGGAGCTCAACTTTTGGCTGATTCCATAAATCAGCCACTCTACAACAACACTCTGCTTCTTTAATGGCATACATCTTCGTGTAAGTAAAGCTTTGTAAAGTTTATCGTAACATTATTGAGGAAACTATGCAGAAAAATAAAATATTATTATATTTATATTTACTGGTATTTAAGCAGCCATGAAAGGTTTCGGCTGTGCTTATGACTTCTCTGCCTGTTGCTCTGCGACTCATAAGATGGCGGTTCTTGAGTAAGCTAAAGAGGCTAACACCAGACGTTGCTTTCTACTTTTAATTCAGCAACTAGTTGTATCTTCAATTGTATTTTTGTGACACTAAACACATCTACTATGTGTCACTAATTATTAAATATCTGTCTGGGTTGACAACGGTATTTAAACCCACCACTTTTATAGACTGTGCCACTTAGCTTAGCGATAATTAAGCTAGTATTAGCAAGCTAAACTAGCATAGCTATTAAGCTAGCTTGGTACCAAATCAGTAGTGGTGCATATTGTGTAAATATATTTAATGCATTTTATTGGATCATGCAGGCAATGGACATCTGTAAGATTGTAAAATTCAGTAATAAAAGTAAAACCAACCTATAGGAAGAACAAAAGTTTTCTTCCTTTAGCATTAGCACGTTTGAAATACAGTAGGTAAATTAATACCTGGTGCTGCAATCTCACTCTCAGTTTATTGCAAACAAAATGAAGTATAAACAAAGGTTAAAATGTAAACAAAAGTTTATTATTGACACAGAATATTAAACTTAATACCATTGTTGTACTTGAGTTGCAAAGTACACAAGAAGTTACATTCAAATGCCTAACAGCACCTGAAGGCAGCACAAGCATTTTCCACAATCGGTGGTACTGAGGTTTGTCCAGTTCTTGGTAATTAACACAATTGATGTAAAGTCTTTCACGTAACAACAGTTCACAGTGTAAAGATTTCTGCATGTTTTACAGTAACAACTTTTGAATAAGAACTCATTTCATAAACTACAGGGATACAAAAAAATAAAAAATGTCCACATGATAAATACTCCTGGACATCAGTGTTTTTAAACAAAACAAATGTAAATAGGATCTTAATTACAATGTGCCACACATAACAGTCATCTTCTTGGTTTAGAGGTTTTATTTACTGAATCTCACTAATTTCAGTCCTATGTATACCAGCTGTACCATAAAAACATTTAATTAGTAAAGGGTTTAAAATCTACAAAACATGAAAAAATTATTTGTAACCACATCATTCAGCAACACAATTAAGTATTATAGTGAACAGTTTATCAAAACAAAACATAACTGGAAGATGCTTCAACCATCCGTAACATAAAGAGAAATGTTATATTCCATGACGCATGATGTGACGCTTCAGTTCAGAGCTGTTCATGAGGTTTCGGCCACAAAACTCACACCTAAATGGTTTGTCCTTGGCAAGTGAGGAATGCAGGACTTCAGCAGCTCCATCAATGGCTGGTAATGCACCTGAAATACAGGAGAGACTGACTTAGAGTGTCGTCACATTCCATTTACCGAAATTAAGACTGCAAACAGGGCTGCAATGATTAGGAAATTTTAGTTGAGTGTCATTTAAGTAAGTGTGAATACCAATTTTTTGTTTTTTCCCGGCATTTTATTTCACTGTTAGCTTAAGTTTGGTGGTACTGGTACTTTGATCGCCACTTTTTTTTTACTGCCAATCCAAAAAATGTCCTCCTCCAAGTTATTGGGCAGTCCTGTTTTTTGGGCGGCTGTGGTTCAGGTGGTGGAGCAGGTTTGCCACTAATCACAAGGTTGGTGGTTTGATCCCTCCACATGCTGAAGTGTTCTCTGGCAAGACACCAAACCCGAAGATACTCCGGATGACAGACGAACACCTTGCATTACTGCTTTGCCATCAATAGTGTGCGAGTGTATAAATGGCAAACACTTTGAAGCATTTTGTGTACCACTAAGGTAGAAAAACATTTTGGAAGTTCAGTCCATTTACCATTCCTTTGTCCTTCGGCTTTAGATCAAAATGCATCTACAGTGGTGCCGTGGTTCATGATTTTGCAACTTAATTCATGACATAAAAAATAAAATGAATGCTTATCAAAATGCAGTCTGTTGAGTAACACAAGTTAAGCTCGTTGACATAAGCCATTGGTGCTATTAAACCATAGCAGAAGAAAGGGACACACATGCTGGAAAACAACCTGAAAATTGTGACTGAAACATGACATTTTTGTTAGTTTTTAGACAGGTAAATGGAAACTACTGAATGTAATAAGTAATTATGATCAGATGGTGATATAATAATTGTGACAGACCTACTGCAACCCACAATTATTGTAAAATAGTCTAACCGTAATTGTCAGAAAGCAGCAAATGCCCATCACAGTGTCTTATAGCCCATTATGACTTCTTTAAAAAACATAAATTCTGAATGTAGTTCATTTAGCCCGATATCAAACAGAGAAAATGAGAAAATCACATTTGAAACACTAGAGGCTCTATATTTTTTGGCATTTATTTTCTTTAAAGTTTAATTATCAAAATGATCAAAAAGATTATTCCAGACTTGGTTTTAACATACAGTCCTGGTTTCATAAAACATTTCTTATATTTTCCTATGTATTACATGTTTGTGTGATGTGATTTTTAAGATTTTTCAGACATCCTGTGTCTTTCCTGAGGAACCACAGGGCAGTCAAATGGTACAGTCTATCAGAACCTGGACTGATCTGTGTCAAGACATAGCTGGAGTAAAAGCTCACAGAAATCAATGAATGCCAGCGTGTTAACACACATCCTATGCTGCCAGTGTATGCTTCCTTCGCTGTGTATTCAAACTCTGAATTAAGAGTTTTTTTTAATCAATTTAGATTCTTACCTTTGTGCACATGTGGACCGTCCAGATCTTTGCATTGCTTCCCGTTGTCATCAGTGATCATCTCAGATTCTTTGTCCTTCTCCTGGTTAAGATGATCAATCTCTTCTTGCTCCTTGCAACATCCAGGAGCAGGACTTCCATGCTTAAGATATTCATTCTCAAGTACTGGCATTTCTCCATAATGCTCTGCTACCTCCTCACAGTTTTTCAAACTGTTCATTTTTTCTTGTTTGCAGATTGCAGATGTGACTCCTAAACTATCCTTATGGCTTAACAGAAGTTGTGTGCAGCTGGGCGAAACACTTAATAAATGCTTTTCAGTTGTGAAACTTTCTCGAGCTCTGGTGTTTTTAGTCTGTGTGTGATTCATCTTTGCGGAGGCTGAAACTGTCTGTGCATTTACTTCATGTTTTGGGTTCTGGACCAGAGGGGTGCTGCCTTCTTCATCTAGTGATGGTATATCACCAAGATCATCATCTGCACCTTTAGCCTCAGTGTTCTGCTCTGTCGTATCTGCTCTATCCCGATTTGCCGTCTTGTTCATTTTGCAGACGCTGCCATCTCCATCCAACTGTAAGATGTGACACAGTATGTCCTTTTGTACCTTTGCCTCGATGTCCACTGTTCTAGGCTGAAGTGCTTTAATGTGTAGGATGTGGTCCTCTACTTTTTCAGGTGTTTGGAAATATGTTGTTGAGCTCCCCTCTGCTGCATTCTCTTTTTGCTCTGAGATGCCGCTGGCTTCACCGTCTTTTAGCCTGGGTTGGGCTCGGTCCTCATTTGTCTGCTCCTCTTCCTCTGGACCACTGTTCCCTTCCCCAACATTCTTCTTTACATTTTCTATTGCAGTGTTTGTCACTGCTTGTTTCTGTGGGTCCTGGTCAAGCCTCTTTAGGACAGTAGTGTTTGGTTTTGCATTTTCATGCAGACTGCTACTGCCAGGGTTTTCTTCATTTCCATCCTGCTCTTGCTTCCGATGTGCTTCCTGGAGCGCAATTTTCTCCCTGGTGTTATTTTCTGTTGGATTTTCAGTTTCATTAAAGTCTATAACAAGGTCCTTGGTTGTGTCACAGTTGCGCTCCTCCAAGTTAGATGAATGTTCCTCTTCGTTTCCTGGCATCCTACCAACGCTTGCGTCTAGCTGATCAAGGCTCACCTGACCCACAAGCTCATGGTTCCTCACAACCTGCATAAAAGAAAAAAAAAATCAAAATACAAACAAAAAGAACCATTTTCCACTTTTGGATGCTTTTACGTGGGTGCCAAAACAATTTCAGGGCCCCAGAAGTTTGTATTTATAATAATGGAAACAGGGTCTAAATCATTGAATGATTGAAATATGCATTGCTGACCATGGCTCATTGGTATGTTGCAGTTGGAGGAACATTGGTATGTTCCTCCAACTGCAACAATTTGTGTTTATATTTATTAACACATTGAATTTAAGCAACATAGTGGCGGTATTTCTTAAAGTACCGAACCCATTGCTGTTGACTCAATGCAAAAATCAGGAAGCTGTGAGGGCTCCTCCAAATGCTGTCTGAGTGGGACAATACGATGTGAAACCAAATATGGTTTAAAGCCACAAAATTGTGCTTTGTGGGCTAATCCCTAAGCAAAATGTGCACAAAAGGGTTCAACCAGTCACCCAGAGATCCCTTAAACACTTGCTGAACTCATAATCAGTCCCCTTTCAACATTTGAGGACTTAACCTCTTCCATTCTGGAGCACCATTTGCAGAGACGAGACCATATCTGTTAGAAAAAATGCAACTGGTGCCAATTTTTTGAAAGCCTGGTACCAATGTGACTAAAATTGAAATTTGAATTTGTTGTACTTCAGTTCTGTTGTATCAAATGTGGCAGAGATGCAGGTAAGAACGGGTTTAATAGCATGAGTGTCAGACTCATTGTTTTAAAACTGTTATTTGTTGTCTAATTTAAAGTTTTGATTAGGCAAAAGTAGAAATGTAAATTTTTGCTGGGATTTTTTTAGAACTTACTCTGACTTGATGATTGTTGTGGAAGTCTTTGTGAGAATTATTGAAACAATCAGAGTGAAACTGCGCTCATCTTTGTGTTATCAAAGTGGTGGAATGAAACCTTATTTTCAGCTGACAAACACAGAGCCCATACACCAAATAGGGCTTTTCCACCAAAGAAGCACAAGTGCTAGTTTGGTGCTTAGTTGGTTCAAATCTGGTTCCTCCTAAGAACCGCTGGCCAGGAGTCAAGTTGGAGCCACGCCACTGCGCCACCATGAAACGACTACACTCGCATCGATCACATAGCAGTTAAACAAACACATTAAGTTGATGAAAATATCTGTAATGAATAAATGAACGTTAAGAGTGACACATCTTAACGCTTGACTATCTTTGATAGCAGTGAGTTTTATAGGTAGTGGTATGAAGCGGGACTGTATTGTTCTGTCTTGCATACGTTCACATGATGGTTCAGTAAAAGGCACGGCAAAAGAAGTCACAGAGTCGGTGTGTTTATTTTATGTCAGTAAGCAGAGTCTAGAGACATTGCAATATATGTTTGTCTCCATAGATGGTCTTAAAGCCGTTTGCGTGGCGGAGGTCGCCTGTTGCCTGGGCACATCTGCCATTGCGCTACTGGTGGGACACAATTATACCAGATTTCAGTGCGCAACAGTGTGTTACCATAAAACGTCTACGCTTGCATCGATTACATAGCAGTTAAACAAACGCAATATGTTGATGATAATATTGATCTTTATTTTTATAAAGATGTTCATAAGGTCCGCAGAGGTCCGCAAGGTGGAGGCCGCCTGTTGATAGCCGCCGGCACATCCGCGGTCGCTGACGCAGATGTGTCGGCAGCCGGACACAATTGTACCGGATTTCAGCATGCAACAGGGTGTGCAAAACTTCACTGTGTCCAGGGAGTCATTCCAGTACATCTGCGATTGGACCAGGGATGTGATACAGGAAAAAGGACACAAATTATCACTTGTGTGTCTCTTTCCACCGGTGATCGGTGGTCATGATAACCCCGCCACCAGCTCCTGATGTACTCAGTGCTTAGCTCTGGCCCAGCAAAGAGTTGGTGCTTGCTAAGCACCAGTTTTTTGCACCTGGAGCTGGTGCTTAGGTGGTGGAAACACAAAAAAAATGGTGCTAAGTCAGGCACTGGCTCCAAAGTAGCACTGGAACCAGGTCGGTGGAAAAGCCCTAAGTATATCCAGAGGCCTGAAAATGACAAGGACTGACCTTCAAGATTTTCTGTTTATGTTAGAGCCTCTGCACTCTTTGAAAACAACAGGCATGAGAAGACAAGTTTCCCTTAATCATAGTCTCAGTAGAAAAAATATTTAAAAGTCCGAATAAGGTAATAAATTTAATAAAAACAAACTGTGAGAATAAGAACAAGGAGTCTTGTAGTCTTGTTGCAGCTGTTACTAAATTCTGGGATTTTTCAGGTTTAAAAGTTCAAGTTTAAAAAGAGCTTAGGGGTAAAAAGTTGCATCATAAATGCTGCTATTTTTTTCTTTTGAAATTGTCCTGATCTTCATAGTTATGACAAGAATGCCTCTATTCCGCTTTACATTATCAAAATATGTTCAAAGTGGATAACTGACCATTTCTTCAGACACAAAGGAATTCCAGTGATGCGCAGGAGGACTCAGAGACCAATCCTCACCTGATGCTTATCGCTCAGGTGTGCCTCCAAGTCGCTCAGCCGAATGCAGTCGAAGTAGCACAGACGACACTTGTAGGGTTTGATGTCATCGTGCCTCATCATGTGCAAACGCAGGCTCTCGGCACTGCCACTTGTGAAAGTGCATTTATGACAGCGGAAGACGATGCCTTGAAGGTAACGGGACAGCTTTGAGCGACGCACCTCTATTGGCACAACACGTTCCTCTGAAAACAAGAAAAGAAAACAAGTGAACATAACTTCATGTAGAGGTATAAGGGGATGGGACCTTTGAATTATGATCGCATCTAACCCACCACGATGCAAGACGATGTGATCGATCATGTTGTTCTTGTTCGTGGTCTGATAGAGGCAGAAAGGGCAGCGCAGGTCCTTCTGATGAGTAGGTTCTGACGGGCAGGTAGAGTGACCTGTTTCTATGTGCAGCTCCAGAGTTTTCCTGATGAAAACAAAAGAAATTAGAGACAAGAATGTAACATGTGACAAGTGTTGGAAGCAACTTTTGATTTTACAGATGATAGGCTGATGAGAAATTCAGACAAACATACAAACTCTGTGAACTTTTTACAGACTTATTTCTATGCATCTCCAGTACACAACTGATGATCTGTAAATTCATGCCCTGTTCTGATATGAATCAATTCTTGAATAAGAAACCTGCATGTAAACAATCTCTGTTCACCTTTGTTTATATCATGAAAATAAATACTGAATATCTGTTTACGTTATCATGATTTGAAAGTCTGAACTCGAAGTGTTTATGCTCAAAATTAAGCCACTGATTCATATTTTATGCAGTTTTTTTTGCAATGCAGTTATGACACATTTATAATGCAATGACAATGAAAACGCAATTTATCAGCCACCTCTGCTCTGAAAAGTAGTGCCATCAAAAAATGTCCACAACTAAAGAGAATGTTTGGCTTTTTACTAAAAATATTAAAATGCTCTTCGTTGCATCTGATTTGGAAAAACTAGTTGTATGACTCTGCGCACGTATGAGCAATAACAAGGAGCATTTTAGAAAATTTAACACATGAACAGGACAATGATGGGTTTTAGCAGCATTTCATGGTGCTACAGAAAGTAACCAGATTTTCTGAGTGAATTGTTGGACTGTATCTGTTCCCAGGATACCATTTGTGTGCATGTTTCTAAATGTTTAGTAATAAAAGCCAACTGTTTGCCTGACAAAGGTCAAGCACCAAAATGTTGCGCTAATAAATTTGTTTTTGTGAGTTAGACGCTGGACAGGAGTCTGACTGAAGCTTTTGGATTCACTCGTCCCTCTCTTACGCAAAGCTCCTGTAGCGGTCAAAGCTGTAATGGCACATTTTCTCCTGTAAAAGTGATGTAAACTAAGTAAATGCTATTGACCCAACAAGCAACTGATTCATGGCAACACACTGAATAAAATGAAATCATTAGAAGAAGAAGAAAAAAGACATTCCAGAAATACTTTCTTTTTGAATAAAAAAAATCTTCAGTGAGGCCGCAGCTTACCTTAAACCAGTGAAAAAGTTGCAGTCTTTACACTTAAAGAACTTCTTTCCATGTCGGTTTATGTAGTGCCGTCGCATACTAGACAGATGTCCAGTGCTGAAATTGCAGCTCTCACAGTAGAACATGCTGTTCTCAGGTAGCTTTGATTCGTACACACTGGCTTTAGATTTGGCGCTACTCTGTGCAATGAAGTTGTAGTGGTTCAACTGCCGCTGCACATCTGGGGGCTCCAAGTACAATGATTCTGTCCAAGTACAAGGAACCACAATTTGTCAGTATGCAGTAAACAGTATATTACACTTTTTAAAACCCAGAGGGGATGACTTGCCTTCAGCCAGTTCACTGTCTTCGTCAAATTCAGGAAAATAGCTGAAACCCTCTGGTGAATAAGAAGGCTCCTTGTCAGTCCCCTGATCGTTGTCTTCGTCTTCGCTGTGAGCCTCAGCTGGATCCGCGATAACATCTGGATATTCAGCAGGTTGAACATGGAGTCAAAGACAGAACAACCTCTCATGAAATCTCTCAAAGCAATTCCTGTGTAATCAGTGGGATGTTCATTGTATTTCTACATTCTATTATTAATTCCTGAATTTGGCTGCAACATTTTTAATTTTAAGAGCAGATAATAAACTCAAAACCAGCCCAGATTACTTCCACAGAGTAGCCAGCACGATACCAAAAGCCTCTTTCTTGTATTAACAATTTCACTTATTCTTACAAATTAAATATGTCAACAAGTCAAAGAAGAGACATTTAGTAGAGAGTGTTACCATGACACCACTGGCAATTACATGAGGATTTCTCACCTTGATGTATTTTCATAAAATGGCGCCTCCACAGGCCCATGACGGTTGTCCGATAGGAACACAAACCACACCGGAAAGGCTTCACAGTTCCAGATTTGTGGATGATGAATTTGTTAATGCTGGTGAGAAAATGAGGGGGCAGAAATAACTAAATTAGCTAACCAATAACCAATATACACATTGAGGCTTCTTAAGATTAACAGTTCTCTTATATATATCCAAGTCCAAATTTAGCGGATACAAATACTATTTTAATTTAGTTTTTTATACATGACCAAATTTTAATAGTTTGTTCAGTAAAGGACGGTGATACAGAGGTTTTTCCTGGCTCAGAAAGTGTCTTTGGGGGGTAAATATGTGCAATAGTAAGCATGATTAATTCATGTAAAGGCTATGAGTCGTGGTTACCTTATTTGACTGCAATCTGTGCATTTACCTGTTATTTCTGACCATTTGATTAACAAAAACATGCATTATGCTTGAGAAAATGAAACCACTGTTAATAAAACTCCCTAAAAATACTTCAGTATTCTGAGTTCTTAACATTTTGAAGCAGGCTAATATGTCACTTGAGCTAAAAACTCCTCCATGCAGGAAACACCCTGTCATTGCAACAATGAAGCTAATTTTTGACAACACACATACCGATTGACTTGTCTGTAATCTGCAGTTAAGACTTAGGACCAAATGAAAACAATGGTCAAAGTTTCTTCTTACTTGATCTTTAACGCTGAGCTGGACGGTTTGTTCAGTTTCTTGATAGCTGCCAGGGCTGCGTGGCTGCGCACATGTGAACGCAAACCTTTCATTGACATAAATGTGCGGCCACACTGTTGACAAGCGTGTTTGTCTTCTCTTGACTCCAGCTCCGGCTGCTCTACGTCTGGGGGTCTTGAAGGTGTCGGCGGAAGACTCGCTGGCAAAGTGAAGGTCTCTACTGGCGTCACGTTGCCCTGGATGAGCTCCTCCGCAGTCTCCAAGGTGGGAAGTTCATCTGGTCTACTGAGCTGAAAATCAAACACAGTAAAAGTGATCAAATTCAACTGAATGTAGCTCATGAATGTGGCAAAAGATAAAAAAAGTATTTAATGAGCATTCTGAGACAATCAACTTACCTGGACAGATGTGAGCTCCAGTTTTGGAGTGATGAAAAGTGACGCCTTTCTCCTTGCTGCCTTTGTCTTCTCTTTCCTCCCCATAGCGTGACGATCCAGATGACGGCAGAGCTTCCTAATTCCATATAATACTGTTGCGCAGTGGGAGCATTTGTACATCCCTGTGGATTTCTTGTTTTTTGATCCAGACGACAACACAATAAAGTCCAATTTGGAATCGAAGCGATGAAAAGTACTGTAGTGGTCAATAAGCAACTGAGGCGAGTCAAACATTAAGTCTGGACACTCCTTACATTTCACAGCTGAACTTTCCTCAGGTTCAGCAGACACAGGCAGGTCGCTGGGTATCTTGCGTTTACGTATGTTGTACTTCTCCAGCAGCCTGTATGTGGTAAGTGCATCCAGTTTGTGAGTCTTTTTTAAGTGACAGTGCAGGTATTTTCGACATGATCCTGCATAGGAACACATGCGGCACTTGTACAAAAGTCCTTTGTTCTGTGCTGCCGGTGAGTCTGACTGACATGTCTCAGGGGTGTCATCCTGGGGACTGTCTCCAGTTTCTGTGATGTTGACTCCTGGTGTTTCTTGTTCTAAAGAATGCGTCTCTGATACTGAAGCCTGAGAGCTGTAATCAGGTTGGTTTTCAGTATCAGCTGAATGCTCAAAAACCACTTTCCCATCATGGTCCCTCTCGCAGTGGATTCTCAATTTCCCCAATGATGCATGAATTTGTGGGCACTTTTTACACTTGTACCCTCTTTGATTGGAACCTTTTCCAATTGTG
The DNA here is from genome assembly GCA_024666655.1 of Dascyllus trimaculatus. Lineage (NCBI taxonomy): Eukaryota > Metazoa > Chordata > Actinopteri > Pomacentridae > Dascyllus > Dascyllus trimaculatus. The sequence continues at coordinate 26,757,427 of CM045449.1, read as the reverse complement.
CACTTGACCATGTCAGTTAAAACTATTTCAGTTGTTTGAAGCTCATCTGCTCTGGCTACCACAGCTGGATGCTTCATTTGGCAGTGAGTCAGAGTTCCATGGTAGCTCGTATTCACATACGGACAGCTTGGACATTCGAAGGCTAATATTTTGTTTTCGTCTGTTGTTGCACTCAGTTTTGGCGGCTCAGAGGTGTCTTGTGGTTGCTGAGTTGATGTGTGGTCAGGAGATGTTGGCGCTAGCTTCTCAAAACCCTGCTTATACATTGGTATGTAGTATTTTAAGTAGGCGTCCCTCCCGTGTTTCTTAGCATAATGTCCCGCAAGGCGTTTTGTCATGAAATAGATTTTGGAACACAGGACGCACTTGTATACACGATCCTTTGAAACAGCATTCTTGTGGTGAACACGCAAGTGCCGACTGAGCTCAATTTTTGTTTTGCACGTATAAGAACACTGCTGGCATCTAATCATGGCATTTATTTTCTTATTTAAAAAGGAAGCCTTTGATACAGATCCCTGAGTGCTGCTGGCCTCGGATATTGTTATTCTACTTGCAGTTGATGGTTTGACCGGGCTTTGTACGTTGCTTGCCACACTGTAATTGTGGTCCTTCTCACAGTGCTTGCTGAGTTTGTTCAGCGTTGCACAGAGCAGTGGGCAGGTTTCGCACATGTGCCCTCTAAACCGCAGGATGTCACCAGGACCATTTTTTTTCGAGTATTCATCCCAGTTTTGCACGAATGTTGAGTCTACATGAAGACTCTCTGCCCTGGATGGGAGGGTTGGATGCTTCATCTGGCAGTGAGTGAGAACTCCTTGATAAACAGTGTTGACGTAGGTACAATGTGGACACTTAAAGACGTGCACACGTGTTTCGACTCGCACTGATGGTTTTGGCTTTTCTTCTGAAGCTTTAACTTCAGTTTGGTAATGTTTCATTCCACAGTGAACGCTAACACCATGCTGGGTATCAAAACTGACAGAGCAGTAAGGGCACTTGAACTTTGCTTCATCAGATGACTTGTCAAATTCAAGAGGCACTTGGTAGGAGTCAAATAACTCGGGCATTTCATCATGGTCTTCCTTCTGGCTGCTTTTGCTTGTCTTTGTGCTGTTCAGGAGATCCAAGCAGTCTTCTTTTGCAGACAAAGGATGGACAGCGTGGTAATGGCGTGCAACACTCAACACTGAGCTACCTTTAAAAGAGCATATGTTACACGAATACGTCTCAGTTTCCTTTTGCCTAGATTTTTGGGATGTCAAGTTGCCATCTTGACCATCACCAGCACTTATGCCATCAGTGTGATTTCGTTTTGGCTTCTTCGTCTTAGGAGGATCTGTATTGGGACCGACATATAACCGTTGACTTATGTACCCAAAGCTTGTCTTGGAACTTGGGTGTTTTTCCTGGTAGTGCTCATAGACTGCTTCTGCGTTTTCATGAGAGAAAACACAGAACTCACAGTGATAGCCCGACTGCAATGCTCCTTGTTTAAAGCACACTCTTAAAACATCTGTGATTGAGCGTATTGTCAGGTGAGTCTTCCTTATATGCCTCTTCAGAAGATACACATATGGCGAACTGTATGTGCATCTATAGCACTGAAGGGTCCTCTGTCTCTGTGAGGCTCCCACTGGGGGTTTTGCTGAAACTGAGCAAGATTTGGCAAACTTCTTTGTTTTTTTCGCATTATTTTCCAATTTCTCTGGTGATTCCTGACTGACTTCTTGCTCTAATTTTAGGTGTGATTTCTGTGTCCGTCTGAGAACCATAGAAGTATACAGTTGGATTTGTGTGGCCTTTTTCTCAAAACCACAATGTGTCTTGGAGTAATGGCGCATCACTTCTTTTACAGTACTATTTCTATAGTTGCAGAGGTGGCAGAAGAACATATGTTCATCACCTTCATTCACGAGAGGAAGAGGTAGGTCAGTACAAAAGGATAACTCTTTTGCATTAGATTTTGACTTTTCAATTTCATCACGAACTAAAGCCGTATATTCAACAACTGATTCACGGCTGGTGTTAATGCGTTTGTGAGTTTTGGCTTGATGGTTAATTACTCCTTTTAGAGTTGGATTTCCAAAGTTGCACTTTTGGCAGTAAAACAAGTTTTCTGCACATGCGTAAGGATTAAACTGTGCCACAGAAGCATCTGTTTCAGTCTCCTCATTATGCTTCACTTCTGTTTCACTGCATGCCTCAACTTTTATGGTGGTTTTAGAAGGAGAGGATGGAGTACTTTCTGAGGCTTTCATTTCAAGTTTCGTTTTGTGCACCTCAGCACTGTACCATACAATATCATCAGTGCCTATTGGCGCATCCATAGAATGTTTTGCATTATGATGACCAACAACACTTCTGACACTGGTACTTTTATAACTGCAAAACTGGCAGTAAAATACTTTATACGGTGAACTGGATGACGAGCTGTCCATTCCGGCACTTGTTTCCCAGTCATATTTGGTAGAAGGTTTCTTTCTTTTGCTTCTGTCCTTCACAGATTCCACTTTCTTAGTGTTGGAAAATTCTGAATTATTCTCAGATGCTTCTGCTTTGTATTCATGGTTTTCCAAAAATGACGAAATTTCCTCTCGCCGTGACACCTCAGCTTTGTCTTTTGAAGAGTCTGAGACGTTCTTTAGAGGTGCCAAGTCTTCTACTACCGTCTTGGAATTTGGAGACTTTTCAGGTGTCATCTCTGGCATGACAGAAGCTAATTGTTTGATTTTGTTGAGCGTAATTTCTTCATCTGGGTGGCTTTTTTGGTAGTGAACATGCATGACGACGACAGACTTATGACTAAACTTACAGTTGTTGCATTTGTACAAGGCCATGTGTGCTCCTTTGGAGGTGGGGTGTTGGGGTGAGGTTGCATTTTTGTCTTCTGTACGCGGTGTATGGGATTTCTCAGGAGACATTTCTCTCGATCTTTCTGAACTGGCTGTTTTTTCACATGTATTACACGAAGGTGGTTCTTCCTGCCCTTCAGTCAAAGAATATCGGCAGTAGAACAAAGAACTGTCCACTTTATGTGCAGGGTGCTTTTCCTTGTAATGCTCTTTCAAGACCCTCATTGCGTTGGTGTTAAATGGACACACAAAACATTTAAAAACCAAATTGAGCTGACATGCTTTCATCATGAATACATCTGGGGCATCTGGATGATTTTCCATGTAGTGCCACTTGAGGTCCGCCGTGCTTAAAAACTTGACTGGACACTCCAGGCAACGAAAGGTTGCACTCTGATCATAAGTGTCCTGAATGTAGACAGAATTGTATCTGACATAAGGGTGGTTGTCTTGATAATGGACAGCCAGACGTTTGACGCCCACATCACTGTAGTCACAGTGCTTACAGCAATAAACTTCTGTGCTCTCTGTGTCTCCATTAACCAGATCACCATTCCTTTCTTCTTCATCCTCACTAATATCAAATGAAAACTTATTGCTGCTTAATGAAAGTTGGTTACTTGTATGTTCTTCCTTTGGGAGCTTCGCCTCTTGTATGTCTGATTTTGCTTTTTTAGCTGGACGACTTTCTGAACTTTCATTATTAGGCCGTTTGCCAGTGTTGTTAGGAGGTGTTTTACTTAACTGTGCCTTAGGTTTTTGTGGGCTCAGGCCAGTCATCAAAAGCTGATCATTTCTCAAAAAATGGTCGGTCACTCTGTTGGAGATATCAATCATTGACTTTGCAGTGACTTTAAACACACCGCTGCTGTTTGGGCTTGAGCTTGAGGGAGAGTCCTGCAAAATCAGGGTTCCCTTTGTGCCATCAGCGAACTTTTCAGGGGGTTTCCCATTTGATCCAGGCGATGATGTGAAATACTTGGTGATGGTCTGTGATGGCCTCTTGTATGTTTTCAGATCCTTTATTGAGTTAATTGAGCTTTTAGTTTGTGAGGTAGACATATCTGAGGAAATCTCTTCTGCTTCTGCAGCTTCATCGTGCTGATTTGTTGAAATCTCAGTTGCAGCTGTGGTGTCCGGGTTTTCAGAAAGGACTTCAGTTCCTAACAAGTTGGGATCTTCTATTTTTTTCTGACACTGTTTCTCGTGTTCATTTAAAATGTCCCGACTAAAAGCTTTAAAATCACAATGCTTGCAGTTAAAATTACTTCCTGAACTGCTGGTACTGTTGTCAGTGTTGGCTTTGTTAGTCTTGATGTATTTTAAACCAGCTTCTGTGAGAGCAGCATCTACATCAAAGCCATGAACATTGTTGAGGTGTTCAAAAAGGTACACCTTAGATTTGAAGATCAGGATACAGTGACTACACTGGAACGACTTGGCCAAAGATTCTTGAGGGACGGCTTGTTTGCTGACTTCCTTGATGCGGCAAGAGGTGGAAAACTGCACTGAATCTGAGGGAGGGTAAGTACAAACTGCTGTCAAATACTCAACTTAATTTAATGTACTGAACTGTAAAGAACTGGACTTGTCTTTTGGTTCTTGAAGACTTGTCCTCTCATCCAGCAGGCTGCCTCACTTCTAACTGACTAATGGGGAGCCCCAGATATATATAGTCATCCCATGACCCATTAACAACCCAAGACTTGCATGCGTTGGTGTATGAATAGTTATGAAAGTGAGAAACTCAGAAGCATTTTCTCCAAACACAATATCCTTATGCACATTAGACCCAGCAACAGCCTGACACAAAAATGGGTAAACCCTAAGGATAAAACACCCAAACACAACCTTAGCAATGTTGTATGTGCAGTCCAATGCATTGAGGAGTGCACAGATCTATATATAAGCCTCAGGACAAGGCTCAGCAGTCCACCTGCATCTAAAGAATATGGGATACTCATTTGAGGACAACAACACCCACGTTGTGGACAGAGAAGACAGACCATTTGAGGGAAGAGTGAAGGAAGATGCCTATTTTACACTGAACAGCCATCTCTAAGCTAGTCTTGTGAGGCACTCTTATTGCACGATCGAAATCACTGGCAAAATATGACATTTTCAGTGAGTTAGTTGGCTAGCCTGGAGGTTTTTGTTGTTTGAGGTCGTTTTTGAAGACAGCAAGACTAGGATAGAAGAAGTGGAGGAAAAAACAGCATGCATTAGCGGCCAATGGCAGGCTTATACCTGCGGCCTCTATCCAGTAAAACAGACTATCATCTCAATCTGTTAGAACATAATAGTGTGACCACAGTCTATTATCACTTGCCTATAGGGTTAAAAAAAACACTTGTTTGTTTGTATTTCTTTAAAACCAATTGTAATCATAGCGAAGCAAAGGATTAAGCTTTGGTGTTCTCTCAAAATAGTGACAGTTGGAATTGTTTTAGCGCTCAAATTTACACTCGAATGAAGGCAGATGAGCACTGTAAACAAAACGGATAATTCACTGCTAAAAACAAGCATGGCTGCATGATTTAAATCCTCAGCAAAGCCTGTATTTTTCAGTGAGTTAGCTGTCTAGCCTGGAGGTTGCCGATGTCATTCCCTTTGGTGAAGAAAATAGTAACGCACACACAGCAGAAGAAGAGACAAAGCTGACTGAAATGTTGAGTAGCTGTTTAGAGACTAGACTGTCTCTAAACAGAGGATGGTGTCCAGGACAACCCTTATCAGATACTTAGAATGCAGTCTTCACAGACTGTTTCACCACCATTCACACCTCCACGCATGTGAGTCTTGGGTTTGGTAATAGGTCATTAGACAGGTGTTTGGGGGTGAAAATATAGACCTGGGACTCCCAATCAGTTAGTTAGAATTAAAGAAGCCTCTTGGTTGAGAGGTGAAACATCTTCAGAAACTAAAAAGAGAAGACTAGTTCCTTTATACTGCAGCTTTTAGAATTAAAATGATGTGGATGACTGAAAACCTACAGATGCATTTAAAATACACTTGTCAGACAACTGGATGCAATACATACCGTTTTGCATCTTGCACTCCTCTCTCACCCCAGACCTTTACACAAAATGACACTGCTGTGACACACCTACAGGATCGAAAACATATATTATTGCATTGCTAAAGGTGCAAAACCAGCATCAAACACTTCGTCCTTGCTTTGTTACCACTGTTAAAATTAACTGCATCACTGATTTTTTCGGAGGGACTTAAAAAGAGAAATGCTTTCTTATCAAGTATTGACAGAAAATCGATTTAACTGCGGTGCGAAAACGGCAGTAAAAACAAGTCAACCTCGGTGTTTAACTTACAGCCAGGCACGTTCAACAGGAAGGAGGTGTAAAACGAGACTAACTGAATAAACTGACAGTCAAAACAAGAAGTGGATGGATGTAACTCAATAAAACGATCAGCGCACACAGATTGTTTACTCACGCATGCAGGCAAACTCAGGATGAGGCTTATTAGGCAATGTTTTGAATCGCTGGTATTGGTAGCATAAAGGGACCACACATTTCCGCCATTTTTCCCGCGAGTACTACTCTGTTAGGCTTCTCCTTCCGTCCGACTGCAAGTGTCGCCGGGCTGCAGCCGCACTTCTGTTCCGTCCATAGTCATCCACCTTCAAAATAAAACCGATCAAGGCTCCAGTTAACCTAAAAATCCTGTATGGGTGAAAGTTAATTTCTGTTGTGTTTGTATGTCTTTAAATGGTTTTGGAAGCTTTGAGAATATGAAGATGCTTACTACTGATATTCCTCTAGTCCTCTGTCAACTAGATAGTCTCTCAACTATAAAAGCAAGAATTTTACTCAGCTGCTGCATGCCATATGGTTAACCATTAGTCCATCCATTATCCATTATGTCCAGGGGACACCCTGGACAGGTCGCCAGTCTATCGCAGGGCTACACATAGAGACAACCAAGCACAATCACATTCACACCTACAGACAATTTAGAGTCACTGATTAACCTCAGCATGTCTGTGGGAGGAAGCCAGAGAACCTGGTGAAAACCCATGTATGCACAGGAGAACATGCAAACTCCACACAGAAAGATCCCAGGCCCAGGCTGGGACACGAATGAACCACTGTGCAGCCCTTAACCATTAGTCATCTAGCTCAAACGTTATATAATGTTGCCTGCTGCTTCAAGGGTAAACCATTCAGAAAGCATGGCTGCTAGAGTTACTTCTACTAAGTCTTTGCAATGCTCACCACAAGCAAAGCACACCAGATATTCTTCTGTTGGCTGCAAGAGTGAACACAAGGCTCTTCATGCACTGCGAGCATTTGAGGAACTGAAAACACAGTGGATTACTGTTATTATTGACAAAAAGTGTTACCACAACAATAGGAAAATCCTTACAGTCATGTTATCATTTGCTTTGATCATATACCCACAAGTCAGAGTGCTCTGGAAATTGTAGAGCTAAGGGACATTTAGAGATGGTAACAGTTTTAAAAATGATTTAAAACTAGTAAACAAGCACAAGAAACTGTATTTTAATTTTGCCAGTCGCGCTTCACTGCAAGCTAAACTCTGCTGATGTTTATATCTGTTTGCGCCTCTCCTGCTGCCTGTGCGTGCACATACTGCACTTCAAAGCAAAGTTTCCAATAACAGTTCTCATTTACATATTTTTCTGTTTTTGTTCTGTTCGGGGATTGAGTCACTGCAGTGCAGCTAATTCAGACTACATGTTAACTGGCAGTCACTTTAGAGCCATTTGCAATCTGTGGCTCTACCACTACAGTATTAATTTTATGAACACAATGTTATCTGACAAACTCACTATACACATGATTTACAAACAGTGACTGTGTGGTGAATCTGGCTATGTTATCATAAGAAAAGATTACTCAGAGAGAAAGTTAGAGATGACAGAAGGTTCTGGTCTCACACATTCAGTCACAGCACTCAGCTCCAGTACTGTTGATTTTTTTGCTCCACGCTTTCAATCACAGATGCAGAGAGAGTTTTCTTCCTGAAGGGGCATGGACAGCAACACCTGACATGTATTTAAAACTATACGAAACGAAACAGTCTGTTCAGAACATGGCTAAAACCAGGGGTTATACAGCAAAATAAACCATCTTTGTAGTATTTTGAGTTTTAAAAATAGGAGGACACATTCTAAGAACATATGAGATTTTCATTAATTTGCTGGAAAGGGGAAAAAATGTAGGCTCTAAACTCCACCAGCCAAACTGTAATTATCCAAGGGGTCACTAGATGACAGTATTTCTAACTTTTCATCCACATCCTATGCTCTCACAGTAAAATTATATTTTGCTTTATAGTGAGGAGAAATAAGCTTCTTGATTCCTTACAATTTAAAACATGTATATTTCTTGACCTAATCCAACAATAATTCAAAATTACATAATCTAAAAGTCAAAGCCTGTCTTACATTTTAATCGTGCACAAAAAGACGTAGTTATTCCTAATTTGCTCACCTCTTAATTTCATGGCTTCTCTGGTACTGAGTCACTCTTTTTCCAAAGTAAGAATAAGTATTCATGTGTAAAACAAAAACAAAGACTCATGCTGTATTGTGAAATCACAGAAGAAATTTACCGGAAGTACATAGGGTTCGCAATTTTTACAACTTAAAGTGACAGAGAATGTGTTTTCCTTCTTTTTTTTCAAACTACCATTCATATGTGGCATGCTAAATATTATTTCAAATTCTGTTTATATGTGGTAATTTACTGCACATTTGTGTGTGAACAGGATCAGAATAAACGAACCGGACGTACAATGTCTTATTTAAAGGGTTTGAAGTAATGCCTTAAAACAGGGGTTTAAAGCAGCTATTTCATTTGCATCTGACAAGAAAACAAATTGTGGCTGTCATTTGTATTTAAAATGTACATTAAAGATGTGTTGCAAAAGTGAGACAAAATTAAAAAAAAAAAAAACTACCCAAAAATATTATTATTACATTCATTATTTGATAAATAACTCGTCTTTAGACAGTAACAACAACAGCAGTAATACCAATAATTGTTATTGTTGATTTTAAAGTATTATGAAATTACTACTGTAATTTTATGCAAAATATTGCTATTGTTGCAGCCAAAAAAATCCGTGGGGGAAAAGTGGCCCGTCCGTGAGTATCTTTGGTTCCGAGCATACGTTGTTTCCTTCGGAGCAACAATATGCGACGTACCACAACAAGGAAGCTTCAACAGCAGTGACCTGATAGCCACCTGCGTAGTGGCTAGTCGTAATTAAAGTCTACGTTTTTGCTCCTGTAACATAAAATGTAAGTTTTTTTGCTCTAATGTTACACAGTTTTCTCAGGCTTAAAAGTTGACAAGCGTTACGTGAAAATGCTAACTTAAGCTGCAGTTAGTAAGCTAGTATCTAAACTTTATTGTACCTTCAGCAGTACCTAGAAGTTTATGTTTGCAGCTATAGTGTTTACAGCGTACTCATCAAACTCATCATCAAACTCTTGATTGATTTGACAATCTATCTGACTGTAACAGCTACAATAATCCGCTTGTTCCAGTAGTTGATGCTGCAGCTAAAATCTCAGTCTTTGTGTAGCTGATTCACTGTTGCACAAAAGGAATGCCTGTTGCAGCAAATCAGTTCTTCTCTACGGAAAAGCCAACGTTAAACTGTTGCGTTTGTGTGTTCAAGGCTGACATCTATTGTAGCAGGGAGGAAAATGCTCATTTGACCTGAGAGAGACACCATGTTCCAAGCCAAGCTGACCAGCAATCTAACTCTGACGGCCCTGAGGAGGATTCACCATGGAAGCTGTTATTCCTGCCTCTCCAAACTGTCAAACTGCGCCCTTCAAAAGGAAGGAATGAGGACTAACGATGGTCTTCACTCACAGTCCGTTGTGTTGACAAGAGTGCTTTACAGCCAGAGTGCAATCCGACCATCAGTCAGACTGCATGAAACACAGCACAATGGGAGAAGATCATTCAGTTTATCAGCTGCTAGTATTGTGAATGCAGCACCCGCTCTCGTGCAACCATACCTCAGATTGATGAGGCTGGATAAACCTATTGGTCTGTACTTTCACTTTTAATGAAAATCACATGTGTCTGTTTAAATAACTTTATCTAAAATATGGTTACATTATTTGATGTAGTTAATATTTTTAAACAGTAGTGGGAGTGGTGGTCTTGTATTTCTAGTAATTCAAATATGAAACTGTTGATATTTGGAATATTTAGACATAATTTAAGACTATTTTTGCTCAACTGCATTAATATTTAAAGCTTTTTAGAAACTACTAGTGGAAATTATCACTTTATCTTTGGTCTTGTACACATATCTGAAAACTGATGCAGTCTATATTATGTATTTTTGGAAAAATCTTAAATGGAGGCTTAGAGTCTTTTTTGGTTTAGGTGATTAAAATAGTAATTTTGTTTAAACCTTTAACTGTATTTTGTTGTACACCAAGTTAACTAAAGTTAATGTTAAACTTTTTTTTTTTTATCTGCACCTCCAGATATGTCCACAGGCCTTTGAACATTACCATTAATGTAATGATGTACTTGGAATGGATTAACACTACTGGTATTACATGAAGCTGAAGCACAAAGAGTTACATAATAGCCTGTGATTCAGAGGTTAAACTGCAAGATTTTTTTGTTAGATTTTAATGAGAAATGTGTTTGGAAAGGCAGGGAAGTTCACATATTTTTTGTTAAGCTCTTTAAAATCTGCAGGATACTCACAGATGGGTGCTGCTTGGTGTAAAATGCATTGATTTAGCGCTAGTGTATTTTGCTGCTATGACACTCCCAGCAAGACCACAGTCAAGCTGCCACAAGCCAAATGTTGCCCTTAGCTGGCCATTAATTTCTGTGGAGCATTTCTTTTTGTAACCCACTAATCCCGTCTTCATTTCACATGAGCTTTGTTTTATCTGTACTGCAGGAACATGGCTGCTATACCTCCCGTGTACATGGAGCATCGCTCTGGCTGCTGAACCAGGCCACCTACCTCATCTGGACATGCTCACTCTGTTTGGTGTAGGTAGCCTGGTGATGAGAGGAGCCGGCTGCACCATCAATGACATGTGGGATAAAGACTTTGACAAAAAGGTATACAAGACCAACATGCAGTTGTGTGCAGAAGGTTTTTTTTTTAAATTTTGTTAATTTTTAAACTGAAAAGAAGTAAAAACAAACCCCATGACAGCAGCCCATAAAAAGTAGCCCTTTTCCAGATGTTAATTAACAGTTACTTTAGATGTCATGAATTTAAAAAATGGATTGGCTTGCTTATACACTACCATGTCAGTACTTGGGAACCCTCTCTCTGCATGATATAACAGCTTACATGTACTTCTGCAACATATCAAGAATCTTTTTAATCTTATTGAGAAGTTTCACCCACTGTCGAAAGCTTTTCTGGGCATACACGTTCAAATATAATATACAGTTTTTAAGCCGCAGTACACAAAAATGCCGTTAGTGGTATGCAGTTTTACAAAACTAAACTTACTGTTGTGTTACAGTGAGAAGTTCAGATTTCTAATTTATTATTAGCACTGTCCGATTGACAGTGTTGGTGTTTTTGTGCAGGTGGCCAGGACATCCACTCGACCGATTGCATCAGGAGAGATTTCTCAAATGCAAGCACTAGTTTTCCTGGGAGGGCAGCTCTCTCTTGGACTTGGGGTTCTTTTGTGTCTCAACTATTACAGGTACCCAGAAGTCTGTCAATGTATTTATGAGTGTTAGGTAGAGATCCATTGAGCTTTAATCTCAGTTTATTAGCCAAATGATAATAGAACAACAGCACAGAAGGAACAAATTTATAGATGAGTTATTTAAGGTGTGTTAATGTCCAAAGTTGAGGCATGCAGACAAAGGCAATTACCTGTGCAAAGTTATTTATGTGTTTTTATTACTTAATTGCTTGTTTGACTCACAGTGTTCACATTGTTCCTCACAGCATAGCTCTGGGTGCTTCTTCGTTATTACTTGTCATCACCTACCCACTAATGAAGAGGATCACTTACTGGCCACAGCTTGTGTTGGGTATGTGCCATCAGTAAAGTTGATGTTTATCCCGATGACCAAAGCTGAAGTTTAGCTCACGTTCCTTCTGTTTGCTCTTTTTAGGGCTCGTTTTCAACTGGGGCGCTCTGCTGGGCTGGTCTGCTGTTAAGGGCTCTTGTGATTGGTCCGTGTGTCTACCGCTGTATTTGTCAGGAGTGATGTGGACACTGATGTATGACACAATATATGCACATCAGGTGAAGTATGGAGTTAGCTCCTATGGCACATGAAATGCTGTTTCCATTTATTTGTAATGTTGAATCATCAACATTCTTTATACTCAACATTCTGCTGCAGCTTCCAGTATAGAGATCAATTCACTTATTTGATGACAAGCCACAACCCTCACTCAGTGTGCAAGTATTTTCAGTAGTTTTGCCAAATGCAGCCGCAGACATCGTTATTTTTCTACATTTCTTTCTTCCCCTCCACTGAGCAATGTGGAGTTTCTGTCAGTTCATTTCTGTGGACTGCAGATAAAACACTGTGTCTAAAAATGACAGTAAAACTGAAACCTGTGTGAGCTGTGAGAACAGGCGTTGGATTAAAGGTGCAAATTATTCCTGTCACATCTAATGACACCAGTCTGCTACTGTTTCTGTTGCAGTCACTCACTCTAGAGCAGAATATAAGATTAGTGTATGATGTTTTAAATTATATTGATTTAGTCTGGCCTTCTCCTGTTTTTTTCTTTGACAACCAGGATAAGGAGGATGACATCAAGATAGGCGTCAAATCCACTGCACTGATGTTCCAGGATCAAACCAAACCTTGGCTGAGTGGCTTCGCAGTGGCCATGATGTCAGGACTGGTTGCAGCAGGGATCAATGCTGAACAGACTCTCCCTTACTATGCTGTACTAACCACTGTGGGCATTCACCTTGCACACCAGGTGAGGAACAGTGTTGTAATGTGTAGTCTGAATGCTTAGGACAACGAACTTATTATTATCCATAGATTGTGATGTAAATGTACATAACAGGTCTTATTAGTTATCATGCTAACCAGACTAGTTAGGCCTTTTTTTGGGGGGGGATTTTTTCCTCCTGATAGCAGGAGAGAGACAGGGTACAGAGGAGAGAGAGAAAGACATGCAGCAAAGGGTCGTGAGCCGGACTTGAACTCACGACCGCTGCTGGCGACGTGCACCCACATGGTAGTGCCTTAAGTCAGTGAGCTATACGGCGGCCAGGCTTCAAGTTTTTTTTAATTAAAATATGATATTTACTTTCCTTTCTTGTAGATTTACACATTGGACATCAACAAACCAGAAGACTGCTGGAAGAAATTTGTCTCCAACAGAAACCTTGGACTGTTGTTATTTTTAGGCATTGTTGCTGGCAATTTGTGGAAATAATGAAGAGAGACTTTGCTGAAATGAAGAAGAACTCAGACAAGTGAGTTAATCAGTGCACTGCTTATTTTATTACATGGTGTGTGATTTTTAACAGAATACATCACTTTGCTCATAAAACGGCACTTAAGGTTGTTGATTAAAAAAAAAATCCACACATAACTGCATTTTCATATTTGATTATAATTTGTTTGAACATGAGTACACAATTAAAGTCTTCATTTAAAAAGGAAGTCAACTTGAATAATAGATGAACCTGCAATATGTGTTGTTATTATTGGTAAACACACTTTAAACCTGCAGTATGTCATGTCTGACCCCCAGGTGGCGGTATACGTCTTTTGCCACCAGTTGAATGTATTGTACGCCACTGGCTTAACTGCGCATACTGCTTTTGTTTTGATCCACCGATCATTAAAAATATCTGGGTTTTAAGCTCATCTTTCTTTACTTGTCACCAGTTTACTTTGGTTCTCTGTCTTTTCATGCAAGGTTGGCAGCGCACAACCACAGTATCTCAGGGTTTGAACTAGAACTGCCAGTGGTTTTAATACGAGAGGTTAGTGAGGGTCACAGAACTGAAGCAAGCTGATAATAGGGGCTAAAACCTGGATTGACCTGCAGAGTTCAGTGCTTTTTCCAAGTACAGCAATAGGATAGGAGCTGCACTCACACAGTGACACAATGTAATTTGTTTCAATGTTGCTATTAACAATGTCACTTAATGCATGTTTAAAGTGTCATAGTAAACTCTGCCTCTGCTGCAAACATCTTTTATCTCTAATATCCACTTTATTTAGATTCAGATATAGTGGAGGCTATAACATATGCCATCTAGCCACAACATTAAAACCTCTGCCTAGTGAAATGAATTGTTTATCTTCTTACGACGCAATGTTCTGCTGAGAAACGCTGGGTCCTGGCATACATGTGGCTGTGACACCTACTACTTACCTAAACTTTTTGTTACCTTTTTTACCTACACCCCCAATGGCAACAGCAGCCTCAGCAGAACAGTGAGCCCCATAAAAACTGCTTAGGACCAGCTCGAGGAGCCCGACAAAGAGCTAAAAGTATTGACCTCCAACCCCCCAGATCTCAATCTGACTGAACATCAGTGGGTTGTACCAGAACAAGCATCATCCACGGTGGTCCCACCCTTCAACCTACAGGATCCACTGCCAGTGTCCCTGTTCAAGTTACCCCAGGACACCACCAGAGAACCAGTGTCCACATCCCAATGCCTCAGAGCTCTTTTTGTGGCATGAGAGGGGCCTAAACAATATTATGCAGGTAGTTTTAATGTTGTGGCTGTGGCATATGATAATGTTTGAATACCAGTTACGTCCTCCTCTGATACTACTCATTTGAATACAGTTATCAAAAAGTACAATGAGACAGCTTTGTTTGACTACCATTATTTGCATGACTGCCCTAGTAACCTCTCTTGAGTTTTAATAGGAGAAGTAGCAGAATTATATTGGCAAATGGAAACAAAACTGCATATGTTCTCCACAACAGTCTCAAACCAGACATATCTCTGAATTCTACTGCTATACTAATACAGGTAACAATCATTTGAGTGTTAATCCAGCCCAAAAAAGTGTATATTTTCCTCCATGTTAGTGAACATTCTGGCCACAAGTGCTTGTGTATGTGATAGTCTGCTTTCACTGTTGCTGCCCAGGTCAAAAACCCCACAAAGTGGCCTACATGTAAACCGTGCCACCACAGTGAAAAGCCAAAAGACATGAACAATGGGAAATGTCTGCACCTTATATAAACTAGTCTACGCAGCCATAAAGCCGTTGTGGCATTCCATCGACGGGCAAACTCTGACATTCGGCTCGACGCCTCGGTGGTCCAGAGATTCCCATCAGAGAGTCCACTCCATTCTGAGGAGTCTGCTAATGAAGTTTTCCAAAAGCCAAACCCCGCTGCATTATTGAGGCCTTCACTGATCCTCCAGTGAGAGTAATACTGGATCCTAAAAACCAGTGCAAGACACCAAATCCACAGGATGCCATGGAGGACGCCAGAGTTGATAGGATCATATGTGTCATGTTTCAGGAAATAGATAAGACGCCACCTAACCCACTCCAGCAGTAACACTTGGATCAACTTCAGGAAGACCACAGCCAGTGGACTGGACAGAGAGCTGAAGCGGATTCCCTCCACGAGGAACACAAATCGACTGTAGGAAAACAAAGGACCACCAAGCAGTGTGGTGAAACTGAGGAGGTAGCTGATAAGGGGGAGGATCATCACACAAACCTGCCTTTTCGATGATGCATTACGCGCTAGCAGAAATCGTTTCTCCTGGAGGTCCATGGACACTGAGGTGATTCTCTGAGTGAGGAGCATCAAAGAGGACACCGCCACAAACAATCTGAAAGTGCAAGAGTTGTTAATGTGATAAAATATGATCCTTTATCATAAAGAAATAAATATTGAATGCATATCTCTATAGATTTTATCCAGCGCACAGAGCATAATAACTTCCAAATTGTATGTAAGTAAGTTTAAAGTTTGTCCTAAATGGTGGAAAAGAGCACATAAGGGTCCATTTAGTGACTACTCTGGAGCTTATATTCATATCCAGAAGTTGCATTTGAGAGCAAACTCAATCTTATGACAACAAATATGTGGCTGAAAGCTCCAGGACAGCTGTCGGAGACCTTGAGGAGGTGAGATTATTTGTTAAATGTAAAAAAAAAAAAAAAAAAACATCATCAAGTTGGAATACAGGTGGTTTTCTACAGTGTGTTACTGTGCTGTTTAATCTTTTCTAAACTAGTCCTCTGAAAGGACAGGGTGCACTTGAGTGTTTTCAGAAGGAGAATAGGGGATGGAAACGACGGTGCCCATTTGAATTGTAACAATGTAAAAATGTCACTCCATGCTTTGAACCCACAGATGTTTTTTTAAAATAATTTTCATACAAAGATGGAGCTCTGTGCCACAGAGAAACAAAGGACCAGTCCATTCTTGGTTTTGGTGTTTGAAGAAACCATCAGACTTGTTGTCGAAATACATTAATTATTCAGTTACTTGGTGCTCTGGTGAAGCTTGAAGGTTTCAACTTACATAACATAATAGTGGAAGGATTTAAGACTAGTACCTGATGCTGACAGGTTCAAACAGGTAGTATTCCCTGTATTGTATAAGCAGGTGCCAGAAGGTTTGCCACAACATCTGGATACCAAATGCCCAGACATGGACACGGCTGGGATCCACAGAGAGGACGAGCAGAATGAAGATGAAGGTGGAGGTGAAGAGAAGCATACTGTAGATGCCCATAGTGATGACTGCCAGGACACATCCTCCAACAGAAACAAACAGGTACCTGTAGACAGGAATTCATGTTGACCACTAGAACTGCAGTGATTAGTCAATGAATATGTTGGTCGCTCAGGGAAATTTTTTAGAAACAAAAATACCAAAAATTGTTGGCTGCAGCTTTTCTATTTAGAAGATGGGCTGGGTTTCTTTCATTACAAACTGTAAACTAAATGTGCAAGTTTTGCATTTTGTGTTATTTACTCACATTTTCTGAGATTTTATCAACCAAATAATTAACCAAGAAAACGTTCTACAAATTGAATCATGATGAAAATAGTCTTAAGGTCATAACTTAGTGCACATCCTGACAATGAAGTTTTTCAAGAAAACTTACTTAAAGAGCATATTTCAAAACAACAATTATATACCAGCTCACTCACACCAAACAAAGTTAGAAATACATCACTAGCAAACAAATATAAAGTGAAAATATCTCTACAAATTTACCTCTGTTGTAATCTATTGCTGTTAAAATACTGTGGGTCTGTTACTGCCTTTTACTGCTGGACTGACACATTGAAAAATCAGATCTTAATCAAATGATAGGTTCACCGAAACATGTGACACATTATAGAGTTTTCAGAATCCAGGTGTTAAAGTGCCAGTAAGTACCAATAAGTTTCATCACACATTGCTAACATACACCGATCAGCCACAACATCCTCACCACTGACAGGTGAAGTGAATAACATTGATCATATTACTACTATGTGCTGTTCTGATGGAAAACCTTGGATTTTAACATCCATGTTGATGAGACTTAGACACCCAAATAAACATTGTCCCAGAACAAACACACTCCCTCATGCAAATGGAAATCCCAAATATCACTAACCTAACCCCCCACTGGAAAATGCACCCCACCACATGGAAACAACATCAAACAATCAGGAACATGTTGAGGAACATGACAATGGCCCAACATGTTGATTTGACCTCCAAACTTCCTACACCCCATTGTGATCAAGCATCAACAGGATCCAGTGGAACAAGTTTGATTGACAGAGGCCCCACTGCACAAGCCAGAGAACCCAAAGGATCCAGTGCCAACATCCTGGTTCCAGACCCCATAGGACACCCTGAGAGGTCCTCTTGTCCATGCCCAATGGTTCAGAGCATTTTTGACCACATAAGGGGGACCAGCACAATATTAGGCACATGGTCATAATGATATGCCTGATTGGTGTATATGTAATATAGTTTAAAATAAAATAAATCAGTTGATTCATAATTAGATAGTAAATATACATACCTGTATGTCAAGGACAGATATCCCCATTTACTAAGAAAATAAAACAAAAATGCAAATGGAAGGGAAAAACATTGGTGCATTAAAAACTGATGTTGCTCCCACAACCAGCTGATCGAGCCCATTTCTGAGTTTCAGGCTGAATATCACAGACAGAAAAATAAAGCCACTAATAGCAGAACTGTGGTGCTGATTGTCCTATTAAAAACAGGCACAATATTTGTTTTACCTGGATGACCGTGTTTGTCATTCCACCTGTGGTTAGCATTCAAATAATTCCTTCTGTTTATGTTATCACGCGGCACTAATCTTGGTTATTTCCTTTGTCTACCTTTATCAGCACTGTGTCTCTAGGGACCTTACCTGTCAGTTCATATTTCTGCAACTGTAGCAACATAAAGTATTTTTTTTAATTTGTCTTTTTATTTCTACAAATCAACTCTGGAGTCTGTTTCCACTCTGTTAGCCCATGGTGTGTTTGGTTAAAATTTCTCTCCCACCCTGACATGAATTTCTATAATAGAACTGTTTCACATATATTTCAGATCAATTTAATATGCTTTATTCACGTTAATATTAGATTAACAATATTGCTAAAGCATCAAGGATGGTGTAATTTAAAAATGAAAAAATACAAAAATAACACTAAGCCTTTAGGTCAACAGGATTTACTGTGTATTAAAATATAGGCACTGGTTCCAAAAGTAACCACTCTACAGTACTGGTTTTAATGTGACACTGTGCAAAACAACAGTTAATGCAAACAAAGCAAGAGATCAAAAGGTTATAGATAAAAAGACAGGTCAAGACCTGTTGCCCAGGTCTGTGACATTTGTACTTGGACAATGAACAGCAAACTTTGAAATTTGTTCTAAAATTAACATTTAACCAGTTAAGTGATGTAGCAGATACGATAATGATCTTTTAATGTGCTCCCTAAAGATTATATTATTTTTACAAACACGCCGGTATTATACTACCAGATGATCAAATCTATGATAATATTCAAATAGTACCACTTGTCAGAGCCACAATTATGCCATTGACAGTGCCCTACTTTCACAATGTAGCTCTGAAAAACATTCAGCCTCATACCCTAGACTTGGCAAAGGAGTTATCAACAGAAATTTGAGTTTCTGTTAACAGCTTGCACAACGTCAGCCTCTATGGACGGCATCCAAAAAAGAGAAACCTTGCTTCCGCTTTGGCACAAAACTGCAAGATAAAAGTTGTATGTGGTGTTGGGGGATGCCACTGAAGGTGATACTATGAATGAGTGTGGATATACCAAAATACTTGCTGGCATAACGAGTCTCAGTCTGTGGTAGTTTGTTAGCAGAAGAGGAATATTACAGCTTCATAATGGTAGAAATCAAACTGCCAAAACCACACAAGAGTTTTCAAAGAAGACAAAGCTGTGACATGGCCAAGTATGTGTCCTGACTTGAAGTTAATAGTGCACTTTTGAGTTAAGGAAAACTAGAGCAACAGAACTACCATTAAAAAATAGATGTGGACACACCTATTACTTGGAAGGAAAGGTGAGAGTAGGACAAGTGGGAGTGGCTGACCTGACAAGGCAGGAGAGTGGATCATGAAAACACAAAAATCACACTGAATGAATGGCTAAATGGCTGAGTCATGTTGGAAGCATCTGTGATGCAGTAACTGCCAACTGCAAATTATCAGTTGAGTTGCTGACAATGAGAACAAACACGCAGTGAGAAATTAAAGTTCAGTGACACTAGTTTAGTGGTGCCAGTAAAAAGCAGCTTTTCTGTCTTGTTGGTTTGTGGCTTTTTACATCCTTGGCTCTCTGACAAGAAGGTTATTTTGGGACACTAGACCATCTCTTTTTCTGTTTTTTTCAGTGCCTCTATCCAGCTTTGGGCCCCTGAATCCTTTGTACAGAAATTGATCTCATAGTTATTGAGGTATTTCAGTTTGGACCAAAGTAGTGTCTGGCCAAATAATCAATATTGCCATCCCTTGAGCTTCGCCACTAGCCCGGCTTAAACTGATCTCACTTTTAGTCTGCATAAGACTCTCATACAACAGTGTGACCCATAAAACAGTGGGTAGTGTCATTAACCACAGGCTTGTGATTCAACCAATCATATTATGCAGATTTTCCGTTAAGGGTGCCAAATGTTCACTAAGATTTATGTCTGACTTATGGAGGCAATGGGCAGGTAGCTTCAGCTTGTTTTCTCAAACTGTCAAACACCTTTAGTGGTGAAAGAAATATTCAGAACCTTGATTTAGTCACCTTATTTTATCTGGCTAACTGCTGCCAAAAACTAGTTTCTACTTGTTAAATGCCTCAACACTCCTTTAGTATTTCTCACTGGTATTTAACCCATTTTGAACTAACTGGTTTGCGAGGGTTTTATTGTGAAAGTTAATCATGCGCATCGAAGGCTGCAACCAGTGATTATTTTAAAAGTAGGTTAACCTGAAAATTACATTCTTGAATGAATAATTAGCTGTTTGGTCTGTAAAATGTCAGAAAATGGTGAAAAATGTTGATCCTAAAGCCCAAGATCACAACATCAAATATCTTTTTTCCCCCCACAATTCAAAGATATTCAGTTTACTGTCATAGTGGAGAAAAGAAACCAGAAAATATTCAAAAACCTGAGAATTTTGACTGCTGTTATTTATCCAGAGGTTTGATCTACAGGTCAGATAATACTTTAATCAAACAATGTCTGGAGACAATCTTCTTCCCACCCTGAGCTTTGATGTGTTTGTCCTTTCATTCCTTTGTTATTACCGACTGTCTACTGAGCATCTACATGCAAAGTCAAACCCCACCCATTAATCTGTATTGTATTTATTATAGTGGCGCATCCCAGCCTTTGATGAAGTGTATGAATGTTGTACCTCTGATGTTCTGGGTCATCTTAGCTTCCCAGTCCCACTCTTAAGCTCCCGTTTACCAGACTTCCAGTTAATACTCTACTACAGCTAACTTTGGAACAGGAGATTGAGTGACTTCATTATTTGGCCTTTGGTGGTTTAATTAGTTTTTAATCCTCTGGCAGTACTAGCAAAAAAATCTAGATTTAAGTGAAGTGTGTTTTTTTCTAGATCATACAGTGTAGTCACAGTAACAGCACAACTTTTTTGACAACAGGTAATGTTCTTATTTAGTGTAAAGAAAGGAGAAGAGAAATCCAGCTTTGACCTGTTTTCTCAAACAGCCTGGAAAGCTGTTTTTTTTAAATTATTAATGCTCCTTCTCAGATTTCTCTCAAGTGTGTCTCAGCAAATAACATCAAAGTGTTTTCCTGCTCCTGACACACATTTTTTTCTTTGTGATGCAATCAGCGAATAGAACAAAAGCAAATGGATCCTCATTTGCCCCAAGCAGACTGTGGTTAGTGAAACACTTAACAGTATTGTTAAAGTTTATTAAAACTCCTATTTTGCTAAATACAGGATCCTCATGTACAGCTGTGTTTTCATCATGTCACAAGCTTCACTGAAATTTGAAAATGAATGTTGAAAAGTGACATTTATTCAATTATTCATACTGTACTCAAGTGTAATTTTGAAGTGCTTTACTTAAGTTTTTTTATTTTTTGCTACTTTACTTTTCTACTCCATCACATTTTAGAGGTAAATATTGTTCTTTCTATTCCAGTATATTTATCTGACATCTTAAATTACTTTTAAAATGAAGATTTCCAACGTTTTTTGCTTCTGATGTCTTACAAATCCAGTGTGCAGTCACTTTTCAGATGTCTGAGTTGTTAACAGTTCACCAAATACTGATTCTCAACTCTAAACTTTTAACATAATTTAATTTTAGTAAATGTTCAAATGATCCAGTATCTCATCACAAATCAATGATTAGAGAAAAAGCTTATAGGCTGGAAACAGATTTTTGTATCAGAACTTAGTTTTTTCTTCTTTCATCTCTCATTAATCATCTAATGAACCTTCAGACTTATCTGGTATCTCTGTATATAAAACTGTAGATAAACTAGTTTAAACCTGCAGCAGCTACAACGGTAACTTACTGCTGACACACTGATGCTTCACTGGTAATAATCTAATGATGCTTTATATAATAATACATCAGCTGACCAGACCAAACCAGGACTTTTACTTTAATACTCTAACTACATTTTGCTGCTAATGCTTCTATACTTTTAATTAATTTTCAAGCATGACCTTTACTTGCTCTTAAGTATTTTTACACGGCTGATACTTTTACTTATCTAAATACTTCTTCCACCACTAGGTATGAGTAATTTCATGCCAGTGTGTTTGTCCTAAATGCATTGTGGATGGATAAACCTGTATTCAGAGCTGGTTGCTTGTGATGCATTTGAAATAATAAGCTAAATGTGAACAGGGGCAACAGACATGAAGGTTGGAAGTAACAGATGAAAACAGGTTTCACGACTCACCAACAAACATGCTGTGTAGCGTGACATAGCATTGTTAAGGCTTGTTTTAATTGGGCATAAAGTTTGTTTGTTTATGAAATGGGAACAGACAGGTAATGTGTGTTGTGTTACTTGATCGGCATCTGGGTAGATGCCGATCAAGTCTGGATGCCATCAAGTCCTGTCCTGTTTTCATTATTTAACCTTCCTGCTCTCACACATGATCTCTGAGCTTAACTTTGGATAAGCATCTCTAAGTTTTGGAAGGATAAGTTTTGCATGCAGGCAGCAGTTGTTATGAGGACTTTTTCAAATCCATTTTAGACCCAAAGATGAAGCAATAAACCATATTTTACAGCACAGCACCTTTAAAACTTGAAAAAAAACAAGGAAATGACAGGTGACATAAAGTTCCAGGACTCTGTAGCATGCATTTGTGTCAGATGTGTTGTCTTTGGACTTAAGAGTGTTTAGTATCTACAATTAAGGGTTGCACAGGTGCTCGGTTGTTGGCACCGTCGCCTCACAGCTAGAAGAACTGGGCCTGGGATCTTTCTGTGTGGAGTTTGTATGTTCTCCCTGTCCAAAAACAAGCTGAGGTTAATTGATGATTCTAAATCGTCCGTCGGTGTGAGTGTGCTTGATTATTTGTCTTTATGTGTGGCTGTGTGATAGACTGGCAACCCGTGCTTTCACCCTGAGAGAGCAAGGGTGTATTGATAATGGATGGATCTATAATTGATAATAAAATGCATTTTCATTGACCTGCTCTATTGATAAACGGGTAAATGTCTATAAAGTTTGGAGAGGAAAGTTTCCTCACTTGCAGACTTTGATATGTTTGCATGACAGGTTAGACATTCAGGCAGTTGCAGCAGTTACTTTGGGGATTTTTTATCCCTTTTGGACACAAATATGAAGCAATAAATCATAATTTATAGCACGTCAGCTTTAAAACTTGAGATAAAGGGCGGAAATAACTGATTACAACAGGTTTTATGATTCACCAAGACGGATGGCAATGTCAGAGTGTGTTTTCATCGTATAGCTTAGTTTTTTTTTGTCTAAAATTATAATATGAAGGTACTTTTGGAATCCTGCTTTATTGAAAACTGGATAGATACCTATGACAATGCTCTGTCCCATTTCTCAGATACTATTTAACCCTCCTGCTCTCACACATGGTTTTGAACTCATCTCGACTTGACTCAGTATTCATGGTGGACTTTGAGACTGGCTGCTGAAACACTTCTGAAATTAAACCCCAGCTTTCTTTAGCAGGCGCATGAGAAAATTTCCTCTTTTGCAGATTTGTATATGTTTACATGATAAGTTAGACATACTGGCAGTCACAGCAGTTGCTTTGGGGGACTGTTTGGTCCTGTTTAGACACAAAAACGAAGGAAGCAATAAACCATAATTTACAGCACTGCACCTTTAAAACTTAAAACAAAAATAGTGAAAATAACAGGTGAAATCAAGTTTCATGACTCACTAGCATGTATTTTGTGCAGAATGACAATTTCAAGGTGTGTTTTCATTGAATATCTCAGTGTTTGTGTATAAAAATGATAATGAAGGCACTTTTGGTAGCCTACTTTATTGATAATTGGATAGATACCTACTAATTCTGCATGCCACTGTGTTCTTTCCCATTTCTCAGCTACCATTTAACCCTCCTGCTCTCTCAGACGATCTTTGAACTCATCTTGACTTTGGTCTCACTGTTCAGGCTGGACTTTGAAACTTGCTGCTGAAACATCTCTGGAGTGACACCCCAGTTTTCTATAGCATGTATATGAGAAGGTTTACTTTTCTTGCAGACTCTGACTTGCTTACAGTTATGTTTTAGACACACAAAGTTGCAGTTTTGATCCCTCTCCGATACAAATATGAAGCAATAAACCATAATTTATAGCACTGCACTTTAAAAAATTGAGATAAATGATGGAACTAACAGATAAAAATAGGTTTCATGAATCAACAGCATCTATTCCGTGTAGGATGACACTTCCATGAGTGTTCTCACTGGATATATTTGTGTTTTATACCTAAAAATGATAATGACTGAACCACTGATAACTTTTCTCAGACACTATTTAACCCTCCTACTCTCACATATGATCTTTGAACACATCTTGACTATGGCCTGTGAGGACTCCATATTCAGGCTGGACTGGAAAGTTTCCTCTTTTGCAGATTTTTATATATGCACATCATAAGTTAATCATACTGCCAGTCACAGCAGTTGCTTGGAGCACTGTTTGGTCCTGTTTAGATACAAAAATGAAGCAGTAAACCATATTTTACAGAATGGCACCTTTAAAACCTAATAAAATGTTGAAAATAACTGGTGAAATCAAGTTTCATGGCTCACTAGCATGTATTTTGCACAGGATGACGATTTCATGCCGTGTTTTCTTTGGATATATTTGTGTTTTGTATCTAGAAATGATAATGAAGGCAATTTTGGTAGCTTACTTAATTAAAAATTGGACAGATACTTGTCAAGTCTGGATGCTATTTAACCATAAAGCACTTGACTTTGGTCTGTGAGGACTCAGTATTCATGGTGGACTTTGAAATTGACCACTAAAACATCTCTGCAGAAATGCCCTTGTTTTCCCTCGACTTGGTCGATGGACAGTAGACACATGAGAAAGTTTCTTCTCTTGAAAACTTTGATATGTATACATGATAAATTTTACATTTGGGCAGTTGTTTCAGTGACTTTTTGATCCATTGTATACTCAAATGTGAAGCAATAAACCATAATATATAGATGTATAAAAGATGGAAATAACAAATGAACACTGTTTTCATGACTCCCCTGCATGTCTTCCATTTGACAATTTGAGGGTGTGTTTTGTGTCAAAAATAAATTGAAAAGCCTACTTTATTGATAATTGGGTAAATACCGGTACCTACTAATCCTGGATGCCACTATGTTCTGTCCCATTTTTCAGACACTATTCAACCCCCCTGCTGTCACAGATGATCTCTGAACACATCTTGACTTTGGTCTCAGTGCTCAGGCTGGACTTTGAGACTTGCTGCTGAAACATCTCTGGGGTGAATCCCTTGTTGTTCCTCCTCTTGGTCAATGGACGTAGGGCACGTGAGAAAGTTTAGCAGCTGTTTTACCGGGGCTCGTCGCTGCGTCACTCAGCATCTGCCCGCTGATTGGTCCGCTCTTGAGCAACTGTGCCGTTGTATAAACTCTGCAGTTTGAAGGAGTTGGCAGTGTCTCCTGTACAGATCGGGTCGGTCTCAGTGGGGGGAGACTCTGCTGAGTTTGAGGGAAGGAAATAATTTAAAAAACAAAAGAGGCTTCACCAGTTTTCTGCGGGGAACCTCGTCTTGAGGAGCGATCCAGAGATGCAGAGCTGCGCTAAGTCTTGGGGGATCTTCTTGGCCAAGTCGGTGACTCCCGGCGCACCGTGCAGGCATCTGAGCGACAAGAGCCGCGTGGTTTGGAAACTTCAGCGCAGGAACCGAAACACCTGCGCGTCCCTGACAACAGCAGCAGCAGCAGCGGTCCGGGGAGTGAGGACGTCCGCGGCCCTGAGCTCCCGGCAGATAGAGAGAATATTACCCAGGCACGATGACTTCGCGGAGAGGCACATCGGTCCAGGTGAGAGGGAGAAGAGAGAAATGCTGGATGTTCTGGGACTCGAGGTAAGAACAAAAAAACGCGCTTTTATTTCTAATTCAACCAAATTCCCGCACGCAAACATCCACACCGAGCACCAGATTGCGCGCTTTTCTTTAATAAAAAAATGCTTTTGTTTTCACAGTCAATCGACCAGTTGATCGAAAACACAGTTCCATCCTCCATCTGCATGCAGAGGAGTATGAAAATGGATGATCCAGTGTGTAAGTTTGGCTTTATTTGGTTATATATGTGTGTTTTAACAGCAATAATGCCATCTCCGTGTTGCGCTTCCATCCACACGCGCCCTCGATAATCGCGCGTAAAAATGATAAATATCCCTCAAAAATCACCATCATCTGCAGCTATTTTGCACGGTGAAGGGCTTTTTTTCCCCCTCCTCCTTTTCTTTCCCCACCACATCCAGCGGGCGTTAAACGGAGCCAAGTGAGTGGCCGGAATGTAGGTTGCACCTCTATTGTGCGCTCTCCTCCGTTAAGTCTTCCTTTGAACATATTTGGAGTTGTTTTTGCGAAACTCGGCGAGCGGCACCAATCTCCTGATGGGAAGCCGATGCTCATAGGATGGCAACTGGAGTGTAAAGTTTAGCCTTGAGCTCCGGTCCCAAGTCCAGTTCAATCTGGTTACAGCGTTCACATTACATCACAGCCGAGGGGCTTCCTAATAAGGGGACTTGACTCGCCTATGTTTTGCATTACATTTGCCTCCATGTGTGTGTTTGTCCCCATCTTTCTCTCTCCCTGTGCGCACCAAATAGTCTATTTCACGAGTTTGTTTTGGTTTATTTCTAAGAAAACACACAATCTAGATACACATGATTATGCCACTCAAGCACACAATGAAAGAAGATAATCCAATTTACAACGAGAATGGATTTAACCCTCCTTAAAGCTGCTTCTGTGTCAGTTGGCTGCATAAATAATGTGTATTTTTTACATGCAAATACATGTCTGCTTGGATCTTTTGTTGAATTTGCATTTGCTGTGTTTTGAGTGTGCAGATGTGCAAAATAAATAAAAAGAAATAGCTTCAAACTGGGGAGCATATTTGAAATCAGCACCTTTTATAATAACATAATTTCTTTTCTTGTATCAATACATATCCTAAAAGAACAAATAACAAAATTGGAAAATGAACTATTCAATAAGTGTATACATTTTTATTCATACTGTGCTAAAAATAAATTATAATTTGTGCTTCAGGTAACCATTTTTTTCATTATCAGCCACTCTGAATATGAATATTTGATCAATTATTTATGAAACAAGGCTAGAAACATCCATAAATTATGCACAGTGGGGCTAACAAATGGCTTGTTTGTCTGACTACTAGAGTCTGACTACTGGATTTGAGGCTGGTGTTGATTTTAGAGAATAAGAAATTTCTATATTGATATATCAGCTAATAATGCACATTTTCACATGCAAATATACATTACATTGCCAAAAGTATCGGGACATCCCTCCAAATAATTGAATTCAGGTGTTCCAATCACTTCCATGGCCACACATGTATAAAATCAAGCACTTGGGCATGCTGACTGCTTCTACAAACATTGTGAAAGATTGGGTTGGTCTCAGGAGCTCAGTGAATTCAAGTGTGGTACTTTGATAGGTTGCCACCTGTGCTATAAGTCCATTCGTGAATTTTCCTCGATACTAAATATTCCACAGTCAACTGTTAGTGATATTATTAAAAAGTGAAAGCAATTAGGAGCAACAGCAACTGAGCCACCAAGTGGTAGGCCACGGAAAAACACAGAGTGGGATCAGTCGATGCTGAAGCACACAGTGTACAGAAATCACCAACGTTCTGCAGATTCAGTAGCTTCAGACCTCCATACTCAAGAACAGTGGTAGAGAGCTTCATGTAATGGGTTTCCATGGCCGAACAGCTGTATCTAAGCCTTACATCACCAAGTGCAATACAAAGCGCCTGATGCAGTGGTATAAGGCACACCGCTACTGGACTATAGAGCAGTGGAGACATGTTCTCTGGAGTGACCAATCGCGTTTCTCTGTCTGGACATCCCATAGACCAGTCTGGGTTGGTGGTTGCCAGGAGAACAGTACTTGCCTGACTGCATTGTGCCAAGTGTAAAGTTTGGTACAGTATGGTGTGGGGTTGTTTTCCAGTGCTTGGGCTTGGCCCCTTACTTTCAGTGAAAGGAACTCTTGATGCTTCAGCAGACCAAGACATTTTGGAGAAGTTCATGCTCCCAACTTGTGGGAACAGTTTGGGGATGGCCCCTTCCTGTTCCAACATGACTGCGCAGCAGTGCACAAAACAAGTCCAGTAAAGACATGAATGAGCCAGTTTGGTGTGGAGGAACTTGACTGGCCTGCACAGAGTCCTGACCTCAAGCTGGTAGAACACCTTTGGGATGAATTAGAGCGGAGACTTAGAGCCAGGCCTTCTAGTCCAACATCAATGCCTGACCTCACCAATGTGCTTCTGGAGGAATGGTTACAAATTGCCATAAACACACTCCTAAAACTTGTGGAAAGCCTTCCCAGAAGAATTGAGGCTGTTACAGCTGCAAAGGGTGGGCCAACTCCATATTAAATCCTACAGATTAGGAATGAAATGTGCATGTAAAGGCAGACGTCCCAATACTTTTGGCAATATAGTGTTTGTCCACTTTGCTCATTTGTTGAATTGCATTTGCTGTCACTGTTTTGAGAGAGAGTTTTGCAGATGTGCAAATCTAAAATAATAGGCTTAAGCTAGGGACCATATTTGAGAGCAGCACCTTTATAACAACAGAACTTCCTCTTTGGTAGCAATACATATCTTGATGTTATGAATAAAACAATCAATATCCTATTGATTTGGTGGAAAACAAACTCTTCAATAAGTTTATTCATTTTCAATGTTAGCTGGCTAAAATGTAATGTAGATGTCAAATGTAATTAGTAGTTCAGCTAACCATTATTTTCATTATCTGTCACTCTGAATATGAATATTTAATCAGTTATTTATGAAGCGGGGCTATAAATATCCATAAATAATACAGTGTCTGTGACGAGTACCTAAACCTCACGTGGGGATTACAAATGGCTTGTTTGTCTGACTACTAGAGAGAGAATATATCGGCCAATGTTGTTTATATATATATGTACATGTGTGTGTGTGTTAGTTTGAAAATTGACCATGTTGAAAATTGACAATGTTGGAGTCATTGTGTAACTGTCCAGCAATGTGCTTCACAATCGAGTTAGAAAACTTACCACAAAGACACCACTGTCTGCCCCACTGTGATACGGACTCTGCTACATGTGCTGCAGACAGTGCTGAGAGTCTTGGAAACGTTTGAGTTGGAGCTGCTCTGCTTGACAAACTAAGTGATGACACTATTTCTCAATTATCCCAAGCATTTTCTTCTGTATTTTGTTCAGTAAAAGAAAGTTTTCGCATCAAACAACATGCATGCCGATACCGATATATCTATAAAAGGCCGATATCAGCTGATAATACTGGATATATCGGTTGAACTCATTTCACTGTGATATCAAGCAAGGAGCCGAAACTAGTCTTTTTTGCATTTCTGCAAGAAAAATGCACATAAATGATTAATCAGCTCTCAAACAGTCTTCCACTTACGAATGTTCCAGCTCCAGATTTAATCATTTCATGATATGATAACACTAAAAGTTGATAAATTGTGATACTGAACTATCACCCAAGCCAAGCACACTCTCTCTTGTGTGTTCTGTGTAATGTAAGGAAATTAACGATTAATTAACGAGGAAATTTCCCCGTTGTGGGATTAATAAAGTCTAATCTAATCTAATCTAAGGTGTGTTGTGACCCCTTGTGAGTGTGCACATTAATAAATGCTGACAGGGAGTTTTGCAGACTCCTTAATGACTCTGTAATCGTAAACTGAGGTAGCTGAACAGTAGACACTGTTCATTTGTTCTAACCCCAGTGATATACAATATAATAGAAAATCTAACTTTTACAAAAAAATCTTGAGATAAGAAGTGATTAGTGCTCAGGTACTGTAGCTTTTTCTGATCTGCCCTTGTGTCGGCCCCTCCCCTGACTCTGTCAGGTTTCATAATGCGACAAGCCATGCTGAAGGAACAAACTGGAGGCCGAGCTGGTTTTCTGCTTGTTCAGCTTTGAAGGGCTTCAGTTTGCAAAGCCAGCGAGGGATTCTCTCTTCAACAATAGACCTCCTGGATGGTTCTGAATCAGGCTTTTTTTGCTGCCCTGTAGAACTCTGGGACCATGGGAAAGCAGTCCGTCCTGCTGAAACAAACTCACATTCACACACAGAAATACACACTAACAGCTCACCCTGAACCTGCTGACCATCTGCTAAATTTTATTTTAGTTTTTGTAAGGAATTTGGAAAATTCACCACCTCAAAACTTTTTTGCAGAGTCAAATGCGTTATATCTGTCTTTCGACGAGGCTGTAAATGTCCACTTGTATACTGGCTATAGTCCCGCTCGCCACTGAGGCCTGGAGGTGTCTTTCTTTTCCCAAACAGGAGTAGTCAGGGCTCTCGGTTCAGACGGACGGTATTGTCCATTCCTTGGAGTTGCTAGGCAGCCAGGAAGGCCAGAGGAATCTTAGAGGCTGGTTGTGCTCTGGCAGAGCTCCCTAACGGCACTGGGGAATGAGGCTAAATAACATCAGGATAGAAACCATTTGGGTTTTGTCTTTTTTTCTGATGGGAAGAGTTTTCATGCATGTGACAAAGACAGAAATGTGACATCTATCTCCAGTGTAACTCTTAGGTGTTTTTCTTCCTTGGTGATGCATTGTTTACAGTATATTCTCAGCCTTATTCAAGGCGGTATAAATCCTTTGAGTGTTGTACTGTATTTTGACCTTCAACTATTGATTATGTCTATCATTTTTTGAATAGTTTGGTCTATAAAACTTTGGAGAACTACAGAAAAATGGCCACAACAGTGTCCTCGAGCAGAAGTCTTTTTCATCTTCTGTCCTTTTTCTTTACGCAACAGCTCAAAGCCTGAAATATTAAATTTCCTGTAGAATAAAACCAAGAAATAAATAGTTTTTAGATTAGTCTGTCTGTCAGCAGATTCAATGGACTAACCTTTGGAGCCGTAACTATATTAGAATCATCTGACTGATTAAATGATTTGCTGATTTACTTCATCACATTATACAGTCAGTGTCTCACATGAGTGGAGCAGTGCTGCTCATCATATCTTTTGAGATTTTTTGTTTGATTTCTTGCTTGACATTGCACATGAATGTAAACTAAACATGTTTCCCACAATGTGTAGATAAAATGTAAAATGGTGTATGGAATTTCACATTGCATTTCACTGTTTATGGTACATTTTTTTTAAAAAAAAGGTAAAAAACGTAATAACAGTGTCAGTCTGTCATAGTCTGGTTAGTTAAACACCATAAATATTCAAGTTTTTTACCACATTGAGGCAAAATCATGCAATTTTGTGTCGCCATAAAGATTATCTGGTAACTGATTGGCCCTACAGATGTTATAAGGACAAGACTGCCCACTTCAAGAGTCCTGAGATGAAATCTGTTGGTTGTTGCACTGACATAACCGCATTGTTGTGGACACCTTTTAAACCTTTTTCTGGGGCAAATTCACCAACCTTTCTTTTATCAGATTTAACTGGTGATTCTATGTATGCAGTTTTTAGCAATGCACTTATGTCTCTCTCCATTCATTTGGATAGAAGCTTGGTCTTGTTAGCCTGAAATACCTGCTTGGTGGTGCTACCAAGTTGGCTCCCAAGTGGCAAAGCTTGCCTATAAGGTCTATGTTAGCCAGTACCCTCTAATGGTGGCTAATGTTGACAAACTTATTCTAGATCTTATATTTTGAGCTCTGAAACTTGGTAACCGTTATGCTACTGTTTTTGCCATTATCCTCTAATTGCCATGTCACATATGGCACAGTAATTTGACGTTTAGCCAACTGTCTCACAATAAATATCTTACAGGTGAGAATGAGGTTCTGGAGTCTCTACAGAAGATTGCATCCAAAAACAAAGTATGGCGATCCTACATTGGCATGGGCTACTATAACTGCTCTGTACCGCCACCAATCCAGCGCAACCTCCTGGAGAATGCAGGCTGGTAAGTGACCTCACATGACATTCACAGAGGAGAAACCTAAAAGAAATGTGAAAGAGCTCAGAGCTGGCATGACTGTTGATATTTGTTCATAAGTTTGTGTTCCTCATTTGAACTTTAATTGCAGTGGTGCAGAGTAACGTGCCTTTAATTGGAAGCCTTGTGACTTAAGTTTAGTAAGTCATTCACGTGAGAACAAATGATGTGCTTCTCAGCAGCTTTCTACTGAAAAAGATTTCTTTCACCCAAATCCAAATCAGCCATCCATGCCCACGTTTTCTCCAAACTCCCAGTGTCGTAGGAGGCATTCAATGCTTTCCACTGTCCCGTCTCGGTTCCTTGAATTCTATCAACTTTGTGTTGTCGTGATCATGTCCAAACCTGCTCTGAGGATTCATTGTGTGTTTTTTTTGTCCTCAGGGTGACTCAGTACACGCCTTACCAGCCTGAGGTCTCTCAGGGTCGCCTGGAGTCTCTCCTCAACTACCAAACCATGATCTGTGATATTACAGGCATGCCTGTGGCTAATGCCTCCCTGCTTGATGAGGGAACGGCTGCTGCTGAAGCCATGCAGCTCTGCCACAGGTATATTTTGGCCTGCTGTTGATCATTAACAGAAGATGCAAGGTGGAAAACAGTCTTTGCTTTTTTCCCCTTGTTAACATGTCCATATGGTGTTTATATTCTGGAAAGGTATAATGACCAGTCAGCACCTTAACTTGCAGGTTCTAAGTGTCCATATCAAATCTAGAGTTGTATCTAAGCTAGTTTACGACATGAAGGGATTGTTTTAAAGAAAACATCTTTTAAATATGCGATTTTAATACATGGAGATGATCAATGGCCAGAAAAAGATAATAATGTTTACACTACATGAAACGAACTAGCAGATGCAGGTATTTTCAGTGCAAAACTATTGTTTGTAATCAGTAACAACCTTTTGTAGATTCGAGATATACCTTGTGGGCTCCTGACACACCCAGATTACAGTGTTTTCACTTATTTTTTTTGTCTTTCTCACAGACAGAACAAAAGAAGGACCTTCTACATTGACCCACGCTGCCATCCACAAACTATTGCTGTAGTGCAAACCAGAGCCAAGTATGTATCCTAAACACACAATCGATGTGTGACCTCACCTATATAAAGAAATCAAGAGAGTTACCACGAAAAACTTCATAGTGGGACAGCCTCTTATTGTATGAACACAGAAAATCAAAACAAACAACTTTAGTTTTTGAGGTGCTCAGTGGTTTCACTTCTGTGCACCATTATTACCCTGTATTTCTGGTGCAGTGAGCAGTAATTGACTCTTATGTTGCAGCTACATCGGGGTAAAGACGGTGCTGAAGCTGCCCCATGAGATGGACTTCAGTGGTAAAGATGTGAGCGGTGTCCTCTTTCAGTATCCAGACACTGATGGCAGGGTGGAGGACTTCACTTCCCTGGTAGACCGGGCACACAAAGCTGGGGTAAGGGTTCTTTAATCACGGAAATTCAGCAGGTAAAGACATGACAAGTATGCTTTATGGTGATTTTACAAGTTAGTGATTGAAAATAACTCTCTGGATAATTTGATCTTGAAAATACAGAAAAGTAATGTGATGCTACTAAACAACAGCATATTTGTTTATTGAGATGACTAGGATCTGTGGTGTGTTAGTATTTATTTATATTTATCTGTTCACACATGGACAAGTTTTGATTTTTCGTTTCTCGGAGTAAAGAGAGTCTATATCCAGTATCCAGATCTCATTCTTAAGGTGTCTCAAGAAAGCCATTGGATGCCCCTTTGTATCGCATCACTACATAAAGTTTTATGCTGATGACACTGCTACATATTTAGATGTAAAGGCTGGCTTTGTGTGCATTTAGTGAAGAGGATTTACCAGGTTACTTTTCTTTTTATCATTGGTTAAAGTTTGGGTGAATTAAGTATGTGTTATAACTGCAAAATAGTACAGATTAGTCAGAAGAGTTGTCTTTTTTATGACTAAATGCAGATGTTGGACAATGACATGGGTCATTTCAACTGCTCATGTTGCTCTCGTTTCTTCTCTGTCCAGGCCCTGGCTTGCTGTGCCACTGACCTACTGGCCCTCTGTGTGCTGCGTCCCCCCGGAGAGTTTGGCGTCGATATCGCACTGGGCAGCTCCCAGAGGTTTGGGGTTCCTCTCTGCTATGGCGGTCCACATGCTGCCTTCTTCGCTGTCAGAGACAACCTGGTCCGGATGATGCCTGGCAGAATGGTTGGAGTCACCAGGTGGGCAACGAAATTCATGACCAAGTTTATTTAAGAGTGACTTTTATGATCATAGGAAGAAACTGAGAAGGTTGCTTAAGAAACTCTTAAAAGGTACTTTAACATTTCAGAGATGCAGCTGGCAAGGAAGTGTATCGTCTTGCACTGCAGACCAGAGAGCAGCACATCCGCAGAGACAAAGCAACCAGCAACATCTGCACTGCACAGGTATGACCCAAACCACAATTTACAAAAAAACAAAACACACACACATACAGAAAGCATGCACATCTATGTTGACGAGTTCTAAGTGGACATCATCTAGAAAAGTACAGCTTGCATACTAGTGTAGATACACCCATAACCTTTATGAAATCTCTTCCTCTTGGTGGAATAATGAGCATACATACTCTTCAAACAAAGGAACATACAGAGATGCAACCTCCAAAAATAACTAGGACAGGTCACCTGGCAGTTGAGCTGGTCCCGATAGGCACATAACGTAAAGGCCTCAGCATATATGTTCTTGCATACATGACAAACTACAATAAAATGCCAAAACACGCTTAGAAAATCTCCAAAATGTTTACAAAGCTTGATAGTTGATCTTTTGTGTGGTTAATGAATGTGTATGAAGGGGGAAATTATAACCAACATACCTCAATAACTTTTGTCTTGTAGGCTCTGCTGGCCAACATGGCTGCTATGTACACACTGTATCACGGTCCTCAGGGACTTAAACACATCGCTGAGAGGACACACAACGCTGCACTGATCCTTGCTGAAGGTAATTTGTTTTTCCTCCTAAGTTTTCTTTGGTGCAACAAAATGGTGAGATGAACAGTTTTGTACAAATTGTCAACATTTAATCAATCAGAGATTCTACATATGACCTGTTTAAGGTATAAAAGAAGAGAACTGTTGAATGAATGTTGTTGTAAACTGAGATTTCCACGTCTACTTCCTACACATTGCGGAGATGGATTGAATCAAGGCCTCTATGCCATATTGCTACATCATGTACAATTACAAAATAATAATGAAAAAAACTTGTGAAATATAGTTATTTTTTTCTGTTAATCCTGTTTAAATACAAACTATTCACCTCCACACTGTTCTTTCAGGTCTGAAGAGAGCAGGACACCGGCTGCACAGCGACATGTTCTTCGACACACTAAAGATTAACTGTAGCGTGGCTGCCAAAGACATCCTGGAGAGAGCCGTGCAGAGGGAGATAAACCTGCGAGTCTACACCGAGGGAGTGGTGAGAATTAACCTTCCATTCTTTGAGAGCGCTGTGCCGGGTGAATTAGCAAGTCCTAAAGGGTCGCAGTCACTGGAGTGGAACTCCTTTGCATTAGGAAACAATTGACGGGCAGAAGCTCACAATTTTCAGGCTAAGCTTTTCCATTGTTGCAGCACTGCAGGGTGGAACTACAAATTAACACAACGTGAAACATCACCATCAAACTGCACGATTGCTACACTATCAAACCAAAAAAACCTTTACTACTGAACCACAAAGACGTCCTCAACTGGAGCTTTTCCCACACAGACACAAGGTATATAAAGAGATTCAATTGTGATAAATAATTGAGCTAACATCTTAGAGTAAATTGAAGGACTGATGCTTGGTAGAGGCTCACTTGATGACAATTTGTGGATTTGTGAGAAAATTCTGTGACACCGAAGTTGCAGTTGTATGTCCTGCCTTTCTGCTCCTAGTGGAAGTACAACCTGTAGAGGAAAATGCTTTTAAATCTCCTTTTAGGTCACCAGTTATTATATTTTTATTTTGTGTGTGTGTGTTTTTTAAAAATCAGGTTTGACTGGTGATTCTAGATGCAGATTTTATGTTCCAGTGACCAATAAAATTGCACTTACGGCTCTCTGACCATTCATTTAGATAGGAGCTTGGAGTTGTTAACCTGTTATAACTGCTCAGGGGTGTTACCTGTATGGCTGCCAAGTGGCGAGACTTGGCCTGTAAAGACTTTGGGTTTGATTAATAGCTGCACTGTGAACTGTAGCCTACAGATGATTTCTAGGTAAAATGCCAAATGATGCAAAAATAGTGAATATGCTCCTTTTTAAAATGATCTTAGAAGGCTGAAAAACATATTGTCATGAGAACCTTTATTTAGTTTTCCAGGTAAAACTACTTTTTGTGGCAGTTCTCAGATCAAAACAGGAGGAAATGCTTACCTAGAAGCTTTTGTATATTGTGATAAACCCTTCATTCACAGAGAATTGATGTTGCTTTTGAATAAATCATTGATCCATATCAAAGTCAAAATTCAGAGGTGAGTTCCTAGAATTAGATAAAGAGAAAAACAGTGGTTCTTAACCTTTTTACGAGTGCAACCACCTTCTGAGTATGAAACTGTTTTGTGTCCCACCCATCCAAGGAAAAAGCGATTACATGATACCGTAGTCGCTGGTTTAAAAACTACACCCACTGACATAAAGTTTCTGATAACATTAAAATGAAGGTTATAAGCTTCAGCTAACTCTCTGAGATGGCTGAGGTTGTGTGGAAGCAGCAGGCTGTGGCAGAATAGAGTTGAGAAGATAATCTACACCGATAAGATGGGCTCTGTACTTGTTTTTCAGATGCAGTAATGCAGAAAAAAATGTTCTCACAAAGGTAGATTGATGCAAACAGGAGAAGCTTCCACTGGGATCCCAAACTGAGCCAGTGGCTTCATGACTGACTCAATGCATGAATCCGTGACTCCTCCAGTTCAGTTGGCATTCCTGTCTGTCTTGTTGCTGCAAAATGTTTTCTGATTCACTCTTCTGCTGCTGATTTTTGAGGAATTTAAAAAAAAAAACCCCAAAAAACATGTGCCTTCCACTGAGATGAACCCTGATTATAACCTGCGGGTTTGCTTTTGGAAGATGGTTCTTTCTTGGAAAATTGCGCAATGTGTCCACACTGCAAGTGATGCAACAAGCTTCTACTTTAGTCACCAGCCCAGTGTGTTTACTGGTTGTTGCCTGTGCATTTGAGAAGAAGGGGGAGGAACAACAACAACAACAAAAAAAAATCAATCTACTGCTGAATTTGGTGATATATGTCTGTAGCCACATGTCTGAGCTGATCAGCCACTGTATTGTCCGGCTGTTGTGTCAGCGCTGATTGATTTATCCATCTGGCCCTTTTAAGAGAAAAATCTCTTTCAAGTTCTCACCTTACTGTATTTTTTTAAATCATGTTTTGTAGTTGTACTTATTGAGTCCTGCTTCTTTTTAAACAGTTGGGCGTCTCTCTGGATGAGACGGTGACAGAGAGAGACTTGGACGATTTGCTCTGGGTGTTTGGCTGTGAGTCTTCAGCTGTAAGTTTTCTTTGCAGCCATTCATTACATCATACTGCTTCTTGCATATTTGAAGCACTGAGGTTGACTTTAGGTTGCAGGGTGAGAACTAAAAGCATTGTTTTAATTGATATTTCCAGGAGCTGATTGCTGAAAAGATGGGCGAGCGGGTGAAGGGCATCATGGGAAGTCCTTTCAAGAGGACAAGCAAGTACCTCACACACCAGGTCTTCAACAGGTTGGTTCTCAGTTTATTTACAACATTATAGCACATCATTAGAGATCAACTAATGTATTTTTAATGGCAGATTCCAATAGTTAGTACGCAAGGAGACTGATAAACATGAAAATCTTGTTGTCATAATTTAGCATAACACAAATTTGAACACAAAATCTCACTGAAATGCCTTTTGTTTGTTTATTTTTTGCAAATGTTTAATCTAATGGGACATTTTTTTGGAATCAGGTTTATTAAGAATTAGTTTTTAAAAAGGACCACCAAGGAAAAAGGTTCAATATTGGACTTGAGAACTGGTCCCATATTCTTTTTTTTCTTTTTTTTTACAACAGCCTGCCAAGACTTAGTAACATGACTGGCCTTTGTGGGATGTTTGTCTACAACTATCAGAAGCCAGTTTTCCATTTTTGTCGTCTGTTATCAACCACAGCTGCACTTCCTGTGCTACTGATGTTAAAGCTGTTCTATTGCATCCATAATCACTACATTGCATAACAGACAAAAATGTTGCGTTCAGTTATTTTCTTACTTATCAGATACTAAACCCTGCTGCTCTCGCTACTGCTGATAAAAGAGATTTCAGTGGAGTAGTATGTGATTTTTTTTTTAGTCATAAACTATTGTAATTAAGGATAAATATATGATTAGACTCTTCATGCCCCCAGGCAGATCTGAGGGATGTGTTCTTCCTGAGAAAGCAAGAAATGGAAGCATTTTAACAAAAGATCTCTCCAATTTAAGAACTATAATGCCACCACAAGCACCTGTCTGAAAAGTGGAACATATTATCTTTATTACTGCCATAAAAGCAGCCTGGTATCTGGACTTCTTATGTCTAAGTCCTCTGTCTATTCTTTGACATAATATGGAGACATGCTTTAAAATAATGCTTACTTCACCTGTCTACTAAAGCACTCTTGGAACTTAGCGATATATTAGCTAATTGTGTCACTGAGTAATAGACCCTCAGTCAAACCTGATTCTCTCTGTCTGGTTAATCTTTTCCTTCAGTTACCACTCTGAGACCAACATTGTACGATACATGAAGCGTCTGGAGAACAAAGACATCTCACTGGTGCACAGCATGATTCCGCTGGTTAGTCCCACCTGAACACAAACCAGATGCTCAGATTTACAAACAAATAAAACCTATATCTTGCCGTATGCAGGAGTAAGATGTTATTTTCCCCTTCAGGGTTCCTGCACCATGAAGCTGAACAGTTCATCAGAGCTCATGGTGAGTAAATCAGTAAAATGAAGACGTTTTATGTCCAGAAAGTCTAACCTCAAGCATCACTTACCTGGTTTTCGCAAAAGCCTTTAGTCAGATGGAGATAGTGTAGTTGTTGTCAAGTGCTTTGAAACCATCTCCACACAGAATTTCTTGTCAACCTGATTTTCCTCCAAGTTAAGCTTTCTGCTTTCTCCCGTCTCACTGCCCTTGCTCTCTTCAGCCCATCACCTGGAGGGAGTTTGCCAACATCCACCCCTTTGTGCCTCTGGATCAGGCTGAGGGCTACCAGAAACTCTTCAGGCAGCTGGAGAAGGACCTCTGTGAGGTGACGGGCTATGACAAGATCTCCTTCCAGCCCAACAGGTGAGAACACAAAGCTGTGTATATTTTCAAACTCTTATTTAACATTGCCTTGAAATTGTTATTAGGATCAACTGATGGTTATTATTTTTGTCAGGGATGAGAGCAATTATTACTAATTAAGGAGACCCTTAGCCCACATGAGACTCATCTCTACTTTGTGTTTAGTAGAGCCTGACTGATACTGGATTTCTGGGGTCGATGCCAACTTTAGAAATTCTGATATTGATGTATCAGCCAATATTTTTCATATAGATTTTAGTTATATTGAAAAGGCAACATTAAGGGTGATTGTTTATTAACTTCCCAGCAGTGTATTTCACAAACTAGTTAGCCACAAAACGTGACTGCACACCGCTTACCAGCTACATGTGCTGCAGACAGCACTGAGAGGATTGTAATCAAGCAGTCAGCTGGACAAACCGTGTGATGACACCTTTTCTAAATTACCCCGAGCATATCTTATTATATTATGTCCTGTACAAAAAAAGTTTTCATGGAAATCATATACACAATGAGCCAGACTGATATATCAGTCTGTCACTTCTGTTCAGTGCTAATGTGGTAAAATAAGACTATGTCAGACATTATGATCACGTTAGTATGCTGACATTAGCATTTAACTGAAAACACTTACATGTTTGTAGGTACAGCAGCCACTGGTTGAGCCACTAATGCTCCTGTCGACTCTGAGTCTTTTACAGAACGTTTACAAGAAGCCTTGAAACAATTAAAAGTCCCCATTTAACACATTTACAGAATTTCTGATCAAATATGAGAAATACTTTATGAGAATAATAATTGCTCTGATGGCCCGCTACAGTAACTGTTTAGATTATGTTGACAG
This sequence comes from Dascyllus trimaculatus, assembly GCA_024666655.1. NCBI lineage: Eukaryota > Metazoa > Chordata > Actinopteri > Pomacentridae > Dascyllus > Dascyllus trimaculatus. Next base: position 26,717,158 of record CM045449.1, on the reverse strand, counting down.
TGATGATACTGATCATTCTATGATCAATAAGTCATATCAGTGTCTCGTTATTATGCGTAAATGCTTAGCTTGAGGTCTAGTTGAGGGTAGAAAATTGAAAGTATAACTGGTTTCAGACTTTCAGTATCCAGTAGTTGAGAACTACATGCTTCATATTTCACGTTCCAGCTGATAAAGAACACACCCACCTCTGCTGTCTATCACCACTTATCAGCAGCAGCGGGTTCAGTAGTTCAACACTAAGTTGGCCAAGAGAGTTATCATGCAGCTAGCTTTCATCCCATCTTTCTCGCCTCTTTTGGTAATGTCTGTAGACTGCTCTTTGGACTTTGGTGCGGTAAGGATGTGTGTCTCAGATACATGATCATGGTGTGTGTGCCCTTTTTTTTCCCCCAGTGGCGCTCAGGGAGAATATGCCGGCCTGGCTGCCATAAAAGCCTACCTGAACTCAAAGGGAGAGAGCTCAAGAAGTGTAAGTGTACTCCTGTACAGAAAAAACACACATCAGCAATCAGAGTCAGTTAATGGGTGGTAAGATTTAAATCACTTTACTGTGTTTCTTTTAAGACAAAGACTAGGGAAGTCACAGTCAGAGCCACATTAAGTGCCGTACAACACTTGGGAGAAAAGGATCCTCAAAGGAATAGTTTAACATTTTGAGATGAGGAGTGATGAGAAGACCACATCTGTGCATTTCATATGAAGTCATGTCCAGCCGACCGCTGCATCACAGAAAACTGAACAATCTGCACAAAAAGTAAAGTGAAGTGTACAAGTCCTGTTTCTTCAGATAAACAGATGATAAATAACTTGTTATGTAGCCAGCTTACAGATCACAATCTTTTGTCCCTTTCAATACTTGTTTCCGCTCTGTGTAAACGCAGCCTGCAATTCAGCTCGGTTCAGTCAAAAAGTCCTCGATTTTTGTCGCATCCTCGTTGGTCGCAGCTCAGTTAACAATGGCTTCACGGTTGCAACGAGGAGTGCACAATTTTTTGTTTTTACAGGATCTGGTTAATGCAAACTGTGTATTTTCTGTGATTTTTTTCTTTCTTTTTTTGAATGAGAATAAAGGGATTTTGATGAAGTTCTCCAACCAAAAGACACGTCACAGATAATTCGATCAAGGACTGTTTAAAAGTTGAAAACCTGACGATTCTTTCTGTGTCACAGTTTCTGGCTCTGATCATTTTTAATGCTTTTTTGTAAAGACAGAAGGCATATCTTGTTTTGGGGTTAGGAGTTCACTTTCCCATTAACGTAGCTCAATTCGTGGATTACTATCATTGCTTCCAGTGCATTAACATGAGCAGCATTTTGCTTTTGAGCAATGTTCTGTAAATGGTTTCATTCTACATTATAATGACCTGTTCAACTAATGGTTTACCTGCACTTCAGATTTTTATTTGTGTTAGCATAAAGACTCAGATTACAGAATATGGGGGCAAAAGTTTAAAAAGAAGCATTTAAGGCTGTTAATGACTAAAAGAACCCCAAAACAAAATGTCTAGTTTACAGGGAGACATTGCTACACCTCCCTGGGGAAACCCTTTACCCACTTTGACTACTATAGACAGTTTACATGAAACCCTAATAAAAACCCTGCCTTGAAAATCACCATTGATTCCAGTGAATGGAGGCAGTTAAGAATTCGCTCCTTGTAAGCTTTACGCAGGTTAGCCGTCTCTGTGTTCAGATAATCTAATCCTCTCCTGGCTGCTGCCTAACATTTAATGAAAAGACAAGATAGTGGTATCCATCTCCTCATCTAACTGTCAGCAGGAAAGTGTCACTTTTAACATCTTTGTCATCAAAAAAAAGAGGCTAAATAGAAAATACCACTTTAAACTGACTGAGCGCCTCCACAGCAATGATTTTGTCACTCCTACATGTGTGTTCTGTCATTATCACCAGAGCCACATGGCCGACAGGTAGAGATGATTTATCACCACTAGTTTCCTGGATTTTGCTGAGTCACAGGGGTCAATAAAGAGCATCAGAGCATGGGCCACTCAGTGTACTTGTTCACAAGCTACAATAGGTCACTTTGACATCACAGGTTAACATGTTTTAGGTCTCCTTGTGAGAAATTCCTTCAGTATCCTGTCGTGCTGACTGGCAGCAGCTCAAGGACAAAGGGTGATAAGAACAACCCCTCAGATTAAAGACCAGCTGACTCGACTATTTTGTCCTCGTACTGTAATTTGGCCTTTGTTTTTTAATCACTTTCTCATAAGCACATCTTAGATAGTGGCCTGATCTCTGGAAACAGTCAAGGTCCAAGTGTTTGTGCAAACAGAGGGGCTGAAAACGCTGTGATCCGACTATAGGCTACCTGCTTTCAAGATTCCATATTAGGAGGTTTAAGACTTTGGGAGAACAGTGCAGAGTCGGTTGCTTCAGCGTTATCCAACCCAAAGGTCTTTGTGCCCCAGTTTCCCTGTGTGACTCAGTTGCAAAATCCCAGAAGTGTCACCCTAATAAGGGATAAAATCAATTAGTGGCCTGCTGGGAGGTTACACATTAGTAGCAGAGGTGGGTGTTGGCAGGATCAAAATTCAACCAGAGAGCTGCAACATTTCCTCACACTAACTGAGCCATTTGAAGCCCTGCTCTTATTGTTTATAAAGAAAATATATTATTCATTCTACAATAAACTCAGTATTTATTACCTTTAGAGAGGCACTTGCTAACTTTCTTTTGTTTTGAATTTAAGATATAAAGTCCCTTCATGGCTTTATTTTGGTCTCTTTTATGTGCAGAGTAGGATTTTTAGATTGCTCAAGGAGATTAATCCTAATGATATTCACCTGTTGTAGTTGAAAGCCTGTTGATCCACACTTAGTCCACACAGATCCTTTCACTTTAACTAACATCTCGTGGCTTTTCTTACATAATCTGCTGTCATAGCCTTTTTTTAAAAACAATAATTATATTTATAATGATATTCCTCAAGGCTATAAATTTGCCACAGTCTACTAATACACTTTCACAGTGGCTCATTCAGGTAATTAATGTTGACTCACTGATATTTTTCTTCTTCTTCCAGGTCTGTCTAATCCCTAAATCAGCCCACGGCACCAACCCAGCCAGCGCTCAGATGGCCGGCATGAAGGTTCAAGTTGTGGAAGTAGATAAAGATGGAAACATCGACCTGCTGCACCTCAAAGCCCTGGTGAGAGCTGGAGTGTGGAAAAAGTTGGTTGTATGCGGAGCTTTGTCGGGTCTTTCTACGAATCTGAAAAGATGTGGGCATTTTGCAGATGCTTTAGGGTTTATAGGACCTAGTGTTTTTGGACATTAATTGTCAGTGTAACACTGCCCTCTGCTGAGACGTTAAACACAATTTATCTGTTTTTTTTTTAATAAACCAGTAAGAGTCACCTGTCATACTTATATATTCTACACCTTTGCATCTTTGGTTTTGCATCTTTCAAAATCTTTTGTGTTGTCTGCAGATTACTATCAACTAAGACAGGCTTTTCTTTGGCTTCTTTTTTTCTGCCGTTTCCTTCAACAAAGCAGTGAAGACTTGGGTTTTAGATCTGAATTTTATGTTGTCTGACCTTAAGAGCTCTTTTTATGTCAATGGCAGGTGAATTAAGTTGTGTAAAGTTATTATCTATGTATTTGTTGCTCTCTCTGGGATATAATTCAAAATGTTCAGTGCTAGTTTTGAAATGACATCAAAGTAAATCCCCAGTTGTGGGATCAGGAGCCACTGATGTGACCCGACGGATCTTTCTCTCAGAGGTCACAGGCCAGATTTCTGTCAGCTGAGCTTGATGTAATCTTCGTAGTTATCCCATCTCCTAAATCCACTCATGTCCTCCAGGTGGACAAACACAAGGCGAGCCTGGCGGCCATGATGATCACCTACCCCTCCACATTCGGCGTGTTCGAGGAGCGAATCAGAGACGTGTGTGACCTCATTCACAGCAACGGAGGCCAGGTGTATCTGGATGGCGCCAACATGAACGCTCAGGTGAGAGAAGAAACGGCATCGTGTCTGACAGCTGCTGTTGTCAAAACTGAAGGCTGATAGGATAAGGGTTTACAGATGTGCGTTATCGTGCTGTAAATAGATAACCTTTGGTCTCTGCAATATGCGGAGGAACGCTTCCACACCTCACCTACCTCCACCAATCCCTGACAGACTTGGAGACCCTACCCCCTCTGACTTTCAAGATGTAAACTTCCTCCTCTTTGACTGGTGGTTTCAAGTCACGTGACTTTTAATAACCGGACTAGTCAAATATAAGAGAACACTTTGGACATAGTTTATAATATTATTCGTCGAGATTTGAGTATGTGTGTTACTGCTTTTATGACAAGCTTATATGCACTTCTCAAGTGTGCAATATTTTTTAAATCATTTCAAAATGATTTTTAATGCTGCAGGTACATACACTTCAACTAATCTGCATTTTAGAGAGTTTTAATGACACAATCCATCCTGCTTATTACGATAAATAATTTAAAGACATTTGCCAAATGCAGGAAAATTTGAATTGCAACTATTAGTACTGTTTTTCTGTCTTTCTGTTGATGGAGCTACCTGAAATACATGGAAAATATTAACTGCTGAGGGGGCTAAAATCACCCTCACCAGTTAATATTTTGTTCCTAGTTTTCTATTCATTGTGTATGCAGCAGCTTGCCAACAAGCAGCAGCAGCAGCAGCAGCAGCAGCAGCAGCTTGTGCATAACAATAAGAGAAAGAGAGGACAAAACACAAAGAGGCTATAAGCTTAAGAAATGTTTAGTAAATGCATGAATGCATCATATAAATACTGAAAAAATATTAAAGCCATACAAAAGCTTCCTTCAAAGTTTTCTTCTTTGCTCCGTCTTCCAGGTGGGTTTGTGTCGTCCTGGAGATTACGGCTCTGACGTGTCTCACCTGAACCTGCACAAAACCTTCTGCATCCCTCACGGCGGAGGAGGACCCGGCATGGGACCCATTGGAGTGTAAGTCAGAATGTGAAGTTTGAAATGCAAGATTTAGTGGTTAAACTATGAAAATGTCAAATTATTTTGCGTGTGTGCATCTAAACATTTGTGTCGGTGTGTGAGATTGAAGCTCAGGTGTGAAATAATGTTAGTTTAGATATGCACACACCTGCGTTTTTATACTGTTCAGCAGGTGAAATGATAAAAAATCGTTTTATCTGGCTTGTGTTTTAACGGTTGGTGTATCCATGAATAACCTCTAACCCCAGAGCCTGACAGTTTGTTGTTATGACATCTACTCCTCCTCCTCTTCCTCATCAGGAAGGCCCACCTCGCCCCCTTCCTGCCGAGCCACCCAGTGGTTCCCATGCAGTCAGTCAACACCAGCAGCTCGCTTGGCACCATCAGCGCTGCTCCCTGGGGCTCCAGCGCCATCCTGCCCATCTCCTGGGCTTACATAAAGGTCAGCATGAGTCGGTGTGACGCTCCAAATGTGAATATTTCTCAGAAACTGTGCACTACATGTCACGAAGGACTCCAGAAATGTGGTAAAATTCTGAAGCAAAAGGACAGATTTGTGGGGAAATTTTTGAAAGAAGCTTTTTGAGTTTACATTTTAAACCCTATAAAACTTAGCTCAAGTTTTAAAAGTGACTCAAAGTTTTCAGTCATTTAAACCTTTCTTGACAGATGAGTTGTTAAAGTCCACTGGACGTCACATGAACGTCACGCCAGAGTCATGTGAGCTAAGATGTTAATTTGTGATAAACTGCCTATGAAGGAAGGTCAGGATGTCACTCTAAGTAGTTAATAAATGTTAATTACGAGTTAATATGTGACATTTCTTGCTGTCTATGAGGCAGTAGTGCTCTGAAAGGCCACGAGGTGCAGATTTTAGAAAAAAGATGGACAGAAAAGGAATAATTTCAGCTAAAAATGTTTTGTTGACATTTTAGCAGTGCCTAAGCTACATGTGTCACATCTTTACCAGCCCATATTTTTAATGCAACTCCTTGTTTGATCAGTGAAAATAACTCCTGACTGATGTGACTCGTGTTTAGATGATGGGATCCAAAGGACTGGTTCACGCTACAGAAGTGGCCATCCTCAACGCCAACTACATGGCCAAGAGGCTGGAAGGCCACTATAAAGTCCTCTTCAGAGGCAGGAAAGGTAAAAAGTTGTTTCTGTCGCTCTCTAAATTCTCCAAGGATGTCTGTATATAATTTTTAAAAGACATAATTCTTTGAAGAAATATAATCAGCTTTTGTGTTGCGTTGCTCTTAACAGGTTTTGTAGCCCATGAGTTCATTCTGGACGTGAGGCCATTCAAGAAGACGGCCAACATTGAGGCTGTCGACGTGGCCAAGAGGCTGCAGGATTATGGTAGGGCCTGCTGGAGCTGGACTCTTATTATAAAGTTTATTTTGATTTCTGTAACATTTGTTTTTCTGATTTTAATTTATTTATTTGTGCTGGTGTCCAGGTTTCCATGCACCCACCATGTCGTGGCCGGTGGCTGGTACTCTGATGATCGAGCCCACAGAGTCGGAGGACAAAGCTGAGATGGATCGGTTCTGCGATGCCCTGCTGGGAATCCGACAGGAGATCGCAGACATTGAGGAGGGAAGGATGGACTCCCGCGTCAACCCGCTAAAGGTACACTAGTTTGACCATTTGTATGAGGTGAAACGGTGCCTGACACTGACAGATACAAGGTGGAAAGTGTCACCTGAGGTCCTCATACGTGTGTGTTTGTGTGCAGATGGCCCCTCACTCTCTGGCTTGCATCTCATCCTCCAACTGGGACAGACCCTACTCCAGAGAGTTCGCTGCTTTCCCCTTGGTGAGTGTCCTCCTCACTTCAACTTTCCTGCATCGCCGAAGGTGCTTTAAAATGGAAATGATTTGTCTCTTTCGCCATCTAGTGGTGAAAAGTCTGAAATGCACCAAGATCTTGCAACTAAAGTAATCTTTTGGGACCACATTTCAAAGCACTAACAAAACAAATACAGTATAATATCTAGTTGCATACTCGATGATGTGATCTTGATCTGTGTGTCCTGACAAAATATTTATTATTTCATTTGTACAGTTGTTTAATACACATTATTTTGCAATTTTCTAAATTTTCTGAGCCAATTTCTGACATTGTGTAGCATTAGAAAATGAAGAACTTGCAGAACATAATAAATCATTGCTTTATTGTGTGCCAACTGCCCATTTAAAAAAACAAAAACATAAATGACAGAGGAATATAGGATTTTTCTAAAAAAAATACAACTTCTTATATTTGCAATGAGTATAAAAAAGTTTCAAGGAAATTTAAATAATTCCTCTTCAAAAAATAGAGTGAGAATATCTTCATGTGGGATTTTCAGCTCTGACGCTTTATTTAGCCAAGTTTTCATTTTTATTCTCTTATGCAGGACAAAATGATGAATAAGAGAATAAGAGCATAAGAGAATTATGTTATATTACTATTAAAGAATCAACATTTGTTAGCAAGAAAGTGAAAATTAGTGGAGATATTAAATTAAAAATACATTCTTTGAAGTAAAAAAAAAAATCATTTAATTACTGTGAAACATTCAGCAGCAGCTGTTTAGTTGGAAATTATCCTTCAAGCTCACACTTAATGTTTATCGACAACATGTTTTAGAGAAATTTAGGTTTTTTGAAGACATTTACCTCTAATCTGAAAGGATCCAGACATTTGAGCGCCTGTGGGGTCATTGTGGGCACATGTGAGCCACTGACCCACCCAATCATCGCATAAGTTGAGATGTGAATTGGTTGTAAGATGTCCAGGGAGGGATCTCTAGGTGCTACTGTAAACCCCCTCCTCTGTTTAGTGATTGATTTAGATCAATCAGTACTCTCTGGCCAAAATGAGGACATTGTGTCCTCTAATGAGAGCGTCTCACTGAGCCTTGAGATGTGGTATTTGTTGAGCAACCTCCTGAGTTTTTTAGAATCTCCTGCAACATAAGGACTAACAGCACTGTTCTGTTGATTGTTCACCTCTACGGAGTCCCTTAAAGGTCATGCTGACAATTTTTTAAAGGCCTACTTTTGCTCTTAAGTTCCCTCACAAAATGGTTTACATTCCTTTTAATCCATGTGAACAGTTGTTGTGTTGCTCCAGTCCAGTTCTAAAACACTGCAGACACTACAGAGAGGAGGGATGATGTGACGCGTTCATTTCAAAAGATACACCTCCAGTGGTTTCCAGCTGTGATGTGCAAGCTGTGGCTGAATATACGGTTATTATTTGTCTGTGGTGCTATGAATATGTCCATCTGTTTCTGTTTTAACTCGCAATGCTTCTATGACCGACGTGTTTATTAGCAACATAGTAGCTTCAATACAATTTTCAGACAGCAATGCACGAAAAACACATCGGTCATAGAAGAAGCACCAGATAGTAACAGCTGGACATTTCCATACCACCAAAGCAACAGCCAAAGTCCAAACAATAATATATCCAGCCATAGTGTTGCCATCACAGCCAGGCACAGCAGCTGAGCTCACAACCAGCAGCTGGATGGTGTCAGAGATCAGCCTTTATACAAGAATAATGAGCAACAAATGCAAATCCCCTTTCTGTATTATCTTGAGAGCGTCTCCCTGAACAGGCAGTGTGTTATAACTGGACTGGACCAACACAAACTGTTCATATGGATCAGAAGGAATGTGAAGCTAACAGTGAGACACTACAAAATAAAAAACTAGTGCTTTTTGATGTGTTTTTGCTCCTTCTGAACCCAGTGATGTAGGTTTCTGGTAACCTCCAGCTTGTGCTCCTGTGGGTGGTAAGAATCAAATGGCAAATACTGATGGAGGTGTGGCTTTTGCTTGCTGCTTTAGTCCAGGAAGACCAATTTCCTCTGACTTTCTCCCAAGTCAACTAGATGTTGCTCTCCTGAACCAGTAGGTGGCAGCAGTTCCAAGGCTCTGCTCTCGACATCTGTCATATAGGGTTTGACCACAACTGGAGACACCAGTACATGTCTGTCCTCTGTCTGTAGAAACCCTCATTAGAGGTCGTCTACCACCCATTTCCAATAAAAGAAAGGTTTCTACAGACAGAAAAATGGCTTTGAGGCATAACTATGGGTCACCGGTGTATCCAATAGTTGTTAATTCCTATATGGATAGATGTAGAGAACAGACACTTGATCTCCTTTGCAGAAACTGCTTCCAACCACTGGATCAGTGAGACCTGAATCAAGGTAAAAACAGCGAGTGGCAGCCTTTACATCAATGTTGAGCAACATCAAGTTCACTTGGGAGGAAATTGACAAGGAAGAAGATTCAAAACTGAAGTATACAGAAAATACACATCAATATCTACCATTTCATCCTTACGGTTACGAGGTTATTAAAACCCTATAGATTGGGTTCTAATAGTGTTGAAAAGGACAGAGGGGAAAGAGAATGCATGAAAACACAGTCAGTGGTTAGCTTGGTTAAAGACAGAATATACAGAGAACAAGGACAACAACCCATGTGTTTTGTTGCCAACCCATGTCTGGACAACACTGAAGTTCAGTCTGGCCTCCTAAGCACACTGCAGCATTAGCTGGAAGCAAGCCTTGCTCTGATTGGTCATCCCATTATCATAGTAACGTTCCAGGATCCTCTGCTGTTCACAGCTGAACAGCAGAGGATCCAGGTTGGAGCCAACAAGGTGTAGCCTGTACACAAATGACAAGCTCACTTGCTGACTCGATGGCAGGGCAATGGTTCTCTTGTAAAACGCTGAAATGGCTCTAGGTGCTGCCTTGCCTTGGTCTAAAGGAGACTGCACAAGCAAAGGACAAGCGGCACAAAGCAGCTTATTGAGTCAAAAATCACGCCCAAAACCAGTCTGAAAATATTCTCAATCTTCCACCTCCTGGTGTGACACCATGAATTTGTTTACATATAGTTTCAAGAGTAGGTGAAACCAAGGCTATCATTGCATTTAGTGTTTAGTCGAAACGGACCCTCACTTTTGAGAAACTAAAACAAGGAAATGTTGTGTTTTTGCATGAAAACAGTCCAAATTTCCAGCCCATGAACTTATTTTGAGTTCTACTTTGTTGATCCAATAATTTACTTTTCAAGCAGAAAAGCCAAACATTTGCTGGTTCCAGCTCCCATTAATGTGAGGATTGGCTTCTTTTTGCTGTTTTGCAGAATTGTAAATTGACTATCTTTGTTTTCTGGACTATTGACTGTATAAAACAAAAGATGTGAAGACATCATATTTAGTCCTGGAAACAGATTATTCACCAATTTTAAACATCTTATAGACAGAAGGTTTTGTTAGTTGCAGCTATAAATAAAGTTAAACAAAACTAACAATAAGCCAAACCGATTTTTTGGTATTCAGTTAAACAAAACCCAAAAATCTCTATTTCTGATACTAACCTTAACTGTACCCTGTTTTAATGAAGTTTTTTCAATTCCTGCCCCACCTTACATAGTGTAGTAAAAATCATAAAATGACCTTCTTCTCCCTTTTTTACCTCCCTGCAGCCCTTCATCAGGCCAGAGACCAAATTCTGGCCGAGCATCTCCAGGATCGACGACATCTACGGCGACCAGCACCTCGTGTGCACCTGCCCACCCATGGAGGTCTACGAGTCCCCATACGAGGAGAACAGAGCCTCCTCATAGACGCCCTCCACGGCTCCGTCCCAGTGTCCAGCCTAAAGCACTAAAACCTCACAGACTTGGAGCTCAGTGTAAATGTGAAAGCAGGAAGGTGTCAGGGCTCAAAACGCTGCTGGGTCAAATCACTTCAGCTGAGGGAAGCATTTCAATCGCTGGACGTACCGACACAGGCTGTTTGTATCAAGTAAAGACGCTCAGTTTTATTAAAATGCATCCAAAATCTATGATCTTTCCCTTCATAGGACAAAACCAGCTTTGCCATTCCTGCATTTAACATTAGCAGCCTATAAATTGTGGTTAATAAATCAGATAATTCCCTCAAACAAAACCTGCAGCAGAAAAAAGTGTTTACATTTATGGCTCAAAAAGCTGCTCGGAGCCTTCAAGCGCTTGATCTCACAGTGGAACAGCTGTGAGGAGTCCAAGTCTGTGAGGTGGACATTGGGACTGAGCTCTGTCTGACTTCACCCTTTTTCCCTGAGTTGTGGGGTTCACCACAACTCGAACTGTTCAAATGGACCAAAGGTGCAACATTTTGCTTTTCCAAGTTTGCAAAAACAAAAAAAACAAGTGCACCCTTCGACAGAGGCCACTTCGTAACACACCTCTGAAATACTGTGCTCTGAACCGAGTGCAGTTCATTTCTTGACTCCCGACATTTACGTATATATAAGGAAACAACCCTTGGTGCCTCTATTCTGTTGTGTAAAATAGCTGCCTTGTCTTTTCCCATCTTTTTCAAATTCCTGACAAAAATAGGAGTTGTAGTTCTTGTAGGCTTTTTGTTAATATGCATCTTCTTATTTGAAAATGTTTTAATATGTGTTGTGACATTTGTTGACCAAGTAGACAGTCTTAATTTTAAATGAATTATTTTCTAATCTAAAATGTTTTCTCTGTAGAAAAACCATCTGAATTAAAACATTTTTGACTTTAAGTGTGTACATATTTTGTATGAAGACTACAGATGAAATTTATGTACTTTGCCATCGTTTTTTTTAGTTTTTTTAGGGCAACACTGCCACCTAGTGACAGTCTTACACTTTACCTCAGACAAAGATTGAGCAGCCTTTACAGAAGCACAGTATTTGTTAGATTTTCTCATCTTCAGCAGGTCTGTTACCTCCATTTTTCGCTGTTCTGTTTTTCTCCTTTTACTAAGTCTGATTCTTTAATGATCAAAGGTTAAATGGATTATCGGTTGTTTTATGAAGCTATTATTCATGAAAAGTTCCAAACATTCCCTAACTGTTGCTCTTAATCTGCTGATTTTCTTCTACGTTATGTGACTAAACAGAAGGGCCATAAGTAGTTGTGATGGGCATTTATTACCATTTGATAACATTTCAGAGACCAAACCAACCAACAAATGGCCCAAAGCAGGACTGAAACCACTTATTTTCATTGTCAAGTAATAAATTCGTCGGTAAAATAGTAAAAATGCTAATTTTCCAAGGCAATTTTTGACATATTTAAATTGTTCCTCTGAGCAACAGTTCAAAACACAAGGACATTCAAGAAAACCAACAAATTTTAACGCATGAGGAACTGGAACCACTGTGCTCTTGGCTTTTTTCACTTACAAAGAGAACAAATTAACAATCGTTTAGTTGCAGATTAATTTTCTTTTGATCGACTAATTGTTTCATCTCTGGCACAAAGTTTTAAGCGCAGTGGAACCAGCTGAAGCCAGTTTCTTACATAACAGCCCTTTTGACGTGTTAGCAATTTGTACAGCACATACCACAGATTCCCAAAACACACTGCTAACATCTTCATCCTGGGTTCAGTTTCATGCTGCGGCAGCTCCCCCGAGAGTTTAAACAAGCTATTTGGGATTTGCCTTCAGCTTCGGAGAAGTTGAAAGCAGATCTGAGTAAGAACATATATTACATACGAAAATTAAAAACCATCAGTGCAGAGATTTATTTCTTAAAACGATGCATTGTTAAATACAACAAGAACTGTTGATGTGAAAAACATTTCATATGCAGACAGACTGAATTTTAGATTTACATAAAAACCTGTAACCTCAACCTCTTAACTATTAACATTTAAAACCATCAGTGCAGAGATTTATTTCATAAAACGATGTATTTTTAACTGCTAGAAGAAGTGTTGATGTGAAAAACGTTTTATATAATGAGACAACTTTAAAGCTTAATGACTGAATTTTATATTTCGACAGAAAAATGTGTAACCTGAAGCTACGACCTGCTACAGTTAATCCACTGAAACCACTCTGAATGTCTGTTGTCAGGTAAAACAAACTACATGGACAACAAAAGTGGCATAAATATCAAGTTACCTTTGTAGGATTTTTTTTTTTAAAAACTGAGTGGTTCAAAAAGACCAAACCTTGTTTCCTCTTCAAGACTTGATCTTTAAGAAGTCTGTTGCATAGGAAAAACTGATTTAAGTGTTGAGATAAATATTTACTGGAGCTGTGCCATGGCTTGTGAGTTCACAGAAAGCCATCGGTCCAGTAATTGGAGAAACCTGAGCAGCCTGACCCACATGCTGCAGGAGGTTTAAAGCTTTAAAGTAACACGCTCCATGTCCTGCTGACAACAGACTTTATCAAGAGGACAAAAACAAAAGTATATCAAAATCAATAGTTTACTAATTCACCTGTTACTACAGGGACTCTGTAGCAACACAGTTCAAACTTAATTTTCAAGAAGTCCCATAAAAAGACCAAAACCAACAATCCTAAAGTCTCATATGGCTCATTTCTCTGACGTCTAGAGCCCTTGAAAACACATCAGTGAGCCACTCTATTGCACTGTAGTGTGTTTATTCCTAAATACTGTAAGATAAAATAGGCCTTTAATGATCCCACAGTAAGGAAATTTGCATGGTCACCATCCTGCTGTTGTAAATACTCAACTACATGTTTAAACAGCCCAGCAAACGTACTATTTACTCCTTCTTGTGCAAGGTTTGCAAAACGTTACAGTGCACTGGTTTTTGAAGAAAATACTGAACCTTTTTCTGAATGCTGCTGTTTACTTGTGACCTGTTTTAAGACTTAAAACTTCAAAAAGAACTAACCTTACTGGTTTAGGTCTTTTCATGGGATTTGTTGTTGTAGAATGTTCTTGGGACCAGTGTGACAATCAGTGCTAAAGATGAAAACCTGCTGCAGTTGTGCGTACACATGGCTGCAGGTTTGAGGAGATCAACTCATCGGATGTGTGGTCCTCCAGGGCAAAAAGAAACTGTGCATCCTGCAGAGTGTCACCAGCTTGCAACCAGACAACACATTCATGGTGTTTTGCTTTCTAATTATGATTGCAAAAGCTGTGACCAAATAAAATGTCTAAGTGCAAATTGAAGTAGCTGTGCAGACTCCATCTGCCCTCAGACCAACAGTCTTATGTAACAGTGTCTCACTTGACTTTCCCCGGTTCCCAGTCCTCCTGTTGGTTAATCGGCTGATGAACTTCAGCCTCCGCAGCTTTTCTCTTCTGCAGCAGGCTGTCGACCACGACGACAAATACTGCTGATGTGATGAGGCAGAGGCCAGAGAGGTAGAAGGCAGCGCTGAAGTCTTTAGTCTGGTCCACCAGCCAGCCTGCACAAGAAATACAGCAGAACAAAAACTCACACAGTGTGCCAGAGCTGATGAATAAATGAACAGGAGCGTCCCTGCAGGAGCACGTGGCCTGCAGCGAGACATTTGAGCCATTTCAACTTAACCTGCATTTGTGGATTAAAACAGACCAGCATATTGCATCATGTGTGCTCCCTCTTTAAAGTTTCACATCAATTCTAGGGGAAATCCTATTGTTTCAAGTTGCCCCTTTGTCACTGTGCCTATAAATGATGTGCCTATTTTTGGAGTTAAAGAAGTGCACGACCCATGCTGCTACTGGAGAGATTGCCAACAGAATGTCACTGTATTCTCATGTACACTGACAAAAAAGGCATCTTAATTTTAAAGCACTGATCACAACGCAGACAGTGGGTATTTAACAAACTTATTTAAAAATTATTCATGTCACATGAATAATAAACCGAAGTTTATCACTTTTTGATAAACTGGTCAGATGTCTGTAACTCAAAGATCAAAAAACCTGCACGGAAAGAAATCTGCACTGCTTCAGTTTATATTTCGAGCATGAACAGCCGTGCCCGCAGCTCTGTGAGGCTTTACTGTAGCTAAACGCTAGCTAACATGATGCTTAGCAGGTATATTGTTTACAATGTTGACCAGTTTAGCTTAGCAGGGTAATATTTGCCAATTAGCACTGAATGTACATCAGAGAAATGTCAGATGTTACAGGTACTTAGTTACAGTGTCTGGTGTTACGTTATGAGAATCAATCCAGAGGACGACAGGAACTTTTCGGCCTAATTTCACAGCAATACATCGAGCAGCTCTTGAGATATATCAGTCGGTGCTAAATGAGTCAGTTGGAGTGAGATTTGGGGAGAGAGGAAATTTGGGTGAGGGACCAGAACATGTAGTTGTGTATTTGAGGGGGAAAAGTTCACCTATAGGCAGACATATAGAGTATATTTATGATTTCATAAACACTGAAAATTCCCTGCATGTGTGATGATAGTTTATCGAATTACAGCCACTTATGGTTCCATAAAATGTATTTTCATTGTGACTACATGCCATATTTTGGTAGTTCCTTTTGTTAGTAATGATGCTCCATATTTAGGCCTAGTTATGGGAAAACATCCCCACACACAAAAATGTCACTGCCGGATGGAAACGGAAAAATCTCTGCAGCAAATCACTTGACATGACAAAAATATTGGCTCTGGACTGAACATACTTTGACTAACAGTAAAACAAAACTTGTGACAGCTTGTGATGGAGCTCGGCTTTAACTGATCATTAGACTGTAACTCAGACGGTGACAGCTCACCCGTACCAGTACAAGCTGTACCTTGTTGCTGGACACAGACTGATCCTTTCTTCATGCCAGGGGTTATTTAGAATTACTTAATGAAGTTACAACTGCTGTACAACAAGCATAATCGCATGCAGCTCTCCTTGTTTTGGAGAAACTGGTTGATCCTGCGGTTGACTGATGCTGCAGGTATTTGATAAACTCAGAGGAAAAAATCTGACCAATAATCTCATTACTCAGACCTTTTTTGTTGAAAACAAACCAGTTTTGTTTTTATGGAAATTCTAGAGAGTACATGAAAGAAGTTTTGTAATTCTGGAGAGGTGTTTGTGTGCAACTAAAGTCATGCAAACGGTCTCATTTGTGCTCCCTGTGATGTACGTTGTCCTGAAATAAGGGAACTGATGTTTAGATTATATCCTGTGTACAGAGAAAAAACCTGTTGAACATTTCCAACTATTTTTTTCACCTAGGAGGAGCTCTGAAGCTTATTCGGAGTGAGGTTAGTTTGGCCAGTGGCAGAGCGTGAGATGACGCCTGAAAGTGGACGTCTCATGTCAAAAGGATGACAGTAACCCCGACTACAGCGACAAGATAACTGAATGTTCCTTCTGGATGAGAAAAACATGTAGATGAGTACAACTGAGATCACTTTCAGGGCTTTTTCATGTGTTGCCAAGTTCAGTTTGTTCTCCACATGCTGCGTGATGTGTTTTTTTAATGTCCAAAATATGGCTCTGACACAAAGTTTGTAGCTTGCAGGTCTGTCTTGCACAATAAACCTTCTCTTGGGTGTTTAGAGCTACAACTGGAGCTGTCACGATTATGTAATTTTTAGTTGATGATTTACGACCGTACAAGTAACTGTAATAAAGCATTTAATTGTCCCTTTCTGTTCAGTTGTGCTACTTTAAGTTTCAGATGATTGGTTTTACTGCCTGTGACCGCCATGTTTTTGCTGCAAACCAAGAAATCATCTACTTGAAAGTTATTGGGCTCTGTTTTCTTCAGTGGTCTTAAAATCTAAATGAGCTGGAGTGTTTGGCTTTGCAACTAAATCCATGACATTAACAAAATATTAGAAGTTGAGTGACAGTTGGTGCCTTTAAGCCACAGCAGAAGAAAAGGAAATAATGATTGAATCATAACATTTCTGTGAGTTTCATCGATTTGTTTTTTATAGGTGAATGGAAAACACGACGATCAGTCAGTCGTGGAATAACTGTGACTGGTTCGGCTACAACATCATAATGAATCAAAATCTGAATTAAAAGCCAAGTCAGATTCTTTCTTTAATGGACATTTGCTCATCTGAATGAGAAAGTGTCTAACGTTCTACTGTAATGTAATTCATGGAAAAGCCTTTGCAAGTTGCTACTTGTCAACTCATTAGTGTTCCAGTAAACTGATCACAGTAAAATTCCTTTTAGTCAGAGCACAAAAGCTAATCTGTGCAAAAAAAGAAGGTAGAAATTTATCATGCAGCTTTTCATTTCCCATTTCATTTCAAAAGAAAAATGATTTACTTCTTTTAAATGGAGCAGTTCTTCATTCAAACTCCTATACTCCCCACATTAGTACCAATTCTACAAGGAAGTGATGTTGATGTTACAGATTACAAATAAAAGTAAAGCTTAGTTTTCATTTAAACATAAAATATTAACGCACTGAGAAGCTTTTCCTTTCCTTTTCCGTCCTTACATTGGCTGTGCTGCTATAATATCTTATTTCCTTGTGGGCAAATGTGATCTTGTCAAATAAAATGCACTAAATTATGTTTCTAATTATGTTCTGTTTTGTTTTTCTATAAAAGAGAAGTTACACGCCATCTTATACCTGCTTGCTTCTCCTCTATGCTAACTGCTGTGCCAAACTTCTAGTCAAAACAAACACAGAAGCATGTAAACACCAACCTCTTTGCATTTCCAGACTTGTTCACTCGTGACTCATCTGGCATATTGTTTTTTTCCTACCTGTCAGTCAAAACACAAACCGCTCACCTGCAGCAGGAGGACCAATGAAACCTCCGATGCTCCTGAACATCATAAATAGTCCCAGCCCGCTGTCGAATCCCTCCAGGCTCACAATGTCCACGATGGAGGTGACGTGAATGGCCACCACGCAGCCGAACAGGAAGCCGTAGAGGGAGGCGAAGACGAGGATGACCCAGTAATTGTGGCTGATGGGCAGCAGCAGCAGAACCACCCCAAGCAGAGTGGCCACCATGGTGAGCAGCTGCAGGTTCCTCAGCAGCCTCATGTTGGCTATCCAGCCGCAGACCAGCCTCCCTGCCAGGTCAGCCAACGCCAGGACAGACAGGATGGAGGCCGGCCAGTACTTATCCATCCCCAAACTGTTGGCAAAGGGGACCAGAAAGAGAGGCGGGATGAAAAACCCTGCCGCTGCGAAGATGGCGAACAGGATGTAGAGAAAAAGTTCAGGTTTTGTCAAGAGGGAGCACTGGAAGACGGTCTTCTTCTTTGGTGGGAGATCAGCAGCGTCTACTTCCAGACAGTCTTTGGTTTCCTGTGTCGGGCTCTCGGTCGTCTCCAAAGGCCTCATGAGCGCGCCGCAAACACACAGGTTGAGCTGAAGGCCTCCGATGATGAGTAAGGCACCTTGCCACGTGTACGTTTCAATGAGCCACTGGAAGAAGGGACTGAACATGACAGCGAAGACACACTCCCCTGAGCTCGCAATGGCGTAGGCGATGGGACGCCATCTTACAAAGTAGTGGCTCACCATGCTGTTGGCGGGGATCCATGAGAAGGAAATGCCAAGACCTGGATAAAAAAAAGATGGAAAACACAAACATTATTGTCATTTTGGGAAAGCCGGTCTCCTCTGCTACTATATTGACCAATAAAGGGGTCACCTTCAACCCACCTAGCAAGATGTTTTTTGTCCCACATGGGTATAAAAAACATAGAAAATCAGATTTCTGTAAAAACATGCATTAGGTCAGCAGCCAAGAAATATTTTTATTGTGAATTAATCTGCACATTACTTTTCAGGTTGATCATTTTGGCTATATTATAGGGCAGTGGTGGCGCAATAGATTTAGCCCTGGGCTACTGATCGGAAAGTCAGAGGATCGATTCCCCCACTGCGGCCACCGTGGGCCCCTGAGCAAGGCCCCTAAAACCCGACTGATCCCCTGGCGCCGCACCGTGGCAACCCACTGCTCCTAACTAGGATGGGTCAAAATGCAGAGAAGAACTTCCCCAAGGGGATTAATAAAGAATAACATTATTATTATTACATTATATTATGTCAGGATTTAATATCATATGATAAAGACAATCATAAAATCTTTGCATCTCAGATCGGTATTTTACAATATATTTAACAAATCTCAGTTTCTTTCTATTTTGGCCTGTATGGTTTCTGTGCACAGGTTGGTGTGTACGGAGGCAGTTAGGTCCAATCCCTTAGTTACCACTGAAAACTGATGACTAATCACAGTGTCACTACCTTCAGTGTCCTGACTATCAGCAAGAAATGACCAAACCAATCAAACTTTTTCCTTTTGCCTGTTTAGACAGATGTCATGGCAAATTTGCTTGTTGAAAGATTTGTCTTCCTTCTTTTTTTCTGACCCCACAGATTTATGTTTAAAGCTCCTATGGAGTTTAAATGCAGTCTCTAAAATGGAGGGATATTGAATGGATATCAAAGGAGCAGCAATGCTTTCAATGCTTGTGTATGTGTCCTGCTACCTTGCAGGATCCCCATGCTGAGGTAGAGCCAGGGCAGACTGAGGTCCAGAGACGCCAGCAGCATCCCCAAAGTAGTCAGCAGCCCTCCGACCATAATAACCACCCTCTGAGAAAACCGTAAGGTCAGCGCACTGGCTACTGGGCCTGCAGAGAGAATGAAAATAGTCCTAGAAAAACACAGCCAGGCAAATAATTATAAAAAAAAAAAACAGTCACAAACTTCAAGCTGACATCTTTACCTCCGAGGTGAAACATGGCAATCGTTGTGGAAGTGACCCAGGAGGTGGTGCTCAGCGGGACTCCGAAATGATTCTGGATGTCCAGGAAGAAGAGGCCAAAGTTTTTGAGGACAGCAGCGGTAAGGCCCATGGTGAAGAAGGCCGACGCCACCACCACCCAGCCGTACCCCCCGTCGGGAGGCCTCCGGGACTGCATCCTCCTCAGCTCCTCGGCAGGCTCTGCTCTCCTGCCTTTGCTGAGAGGAATGTTATGCAACAAACTTAGGAACTTCCAGGGTAGGCAGGGCTTGTGGAAATGTACACTCAGAACGAACAGATGCTTGCAGCTGTGAGAGCTGTCAAACAGTGCACACACACTGGTCCTGGCAAAACCTCTTATATCAACTTTCCAGCTGAACAGTGACACATCACACCAGTTCACCAGCCGGGTATTAACCTTTTGTGGGTCATAAGAGCTTCAGTACAAATTCAGTTTTACTGCCATGTAGGTCAGAGGTTTATACAACACAATGAACGCTGACAAGAGCATAATATTAAAAAAGAAGGATATATAGATTTAAAAGTAAGGGTTACAAGTCAAATAAACATCAGTGATAATAGTAATAGAAAGTAATACAAATATTTACATTGTGCAGGAATGTACAACTGGACTTCTCCCTCTGGTTTCTAAGTCTTCAAGAACAAACAACAAGAAGAAATGCAGCACACTGTGACTTGGATGACTGAGAATCCCACTTTTGAGCGTATATTTTTAATATTTTGCCTCTTCACACGTCAAAATGAACCACTTTAATAAAACACAGTGCAGCCTCACAAACCAGGCGAGTGAATAAAGGTGAACATTTTAAGGAGAATTAAGGTTTAAACCGAATTATGGGCTTTTATTTTATTCGATGCGCGCGAGGCATTTAGTCGTCCCTTCAAATTAAGACGAAAAAGGAAAACCGCTAGCTAAAAAAAGGTTTTACAATGGAATAAAAGGTGACACACTTACTTTTCTCTCTCTCTCTCTCTCTCGTTACGGGTTTTCTTCTTGCGTCCTCGACATACCTGCTACAGAAATAGTAGCTATCGTGCAGCGGTCCGTCAAATCCAGCCGGCGGCTCAGAAGGTGAATTCAGTGACACCGCGGGGAGACGCGATCGTTAGGAAGGACACCGGCTGTTATACCTCATTTACTCCTTCACATTTATCAAACAAATGTAATGGCAGACGAGCAGACTATTTCAGTCTGCTGCAGGTCAGTCTCATCACCGGCGAACCTGCTACCTGCCGGTGAAGCGTCCTGAGCTTGACGAAGCTAAAGCTAATGCGCAGCGCTCACAAACGGCGGATTTCAAAATAAAGTGCCGCAGTAGACTTACTTGTTTTGATCTCAATGTCCGTAAATTTGAATAGTAAGTAAAAAATGTTCATTAAGGAGAATTACATAATTATCTTGTTAAAAAATATAGGTCAGATTCCTGTGTAAAAAGATCAGTCTGACCTTTTCTTCAAAGCCTATTTATAGTTTTTGAATTTCAGGAACTACAAACTATCCAAGATGACAGTTTGTGAAAATACACGAAAACATAAAATAGTAATGGATTTTAAAATCCCCTTTGTTTGCGTTTCATTTGCAAAGACATCTTGCTGGCAGTTCAAATATAATACGTACAATATTTTCATTTCATAAAATGTTTTTTGCTGAATATATGCACTTCCGAATAAAAATAAGCATTACTAAAGTAAGTACACAATTAAAAATGCTAAATTATATTCCATTTATGGTCTCAAAGCAAAAAACAAAAACATATTTATATGTTCAAACATATCACAAAATAATTCGCTTACAGCAATAATTTTACTTCTTTTCTTAAGTGTAAATGAAGGGGACGTGAAAATATTTTTTATACATATACATATATATCGAAACCTTATTTTTCTTTCTTTTTTGTATGATTTCTGGCAGTATAACTTTGTCATGCTGCACTGAAGACATTTTTTAGTTATTCCTACTTTCATTCATGGTTGTGCAGTGTCTACTGAGGGGCAGGACTTCTTACTGCAGCAGGGGGGGGAGAAGAGACGACTATCAGTGAACAAAAATGTGACAGGAGCAAATAAACACCCGAAACTGCTCTTGGTTCAGAGGGTGAACGGTGTCAAGTTCACTTCCAGTGGGCCAGCGTTTGTATAAATCCTTCATTCTGAAGGCTGTATTTCAGCAACTACAAGCTGTCGAGGTGCACTGAAACCATAAAACAGCAAAGGATTTCTAAATCACCCGTGTATGCACTATACTTACAGTGACATCCCGCTGACAGTTAAAATATATTTATTTTCATTCTGTAGGTTGTTTTCTGGACAGATGGTCCTCCAAATGAAAGTAAAAAACGTTGTAGTAAGTCAGAGTTTGCACTTTTTAGATACGACGTCTTAAATATTTCACATATTTTACAAATTATTACCCAAAGTGAAAAAAAGATGACATCAATGAAAATTTTACTGAATTTTTAATCTGTCTTTACTTCTTTTCTTATCTGGCTTCTATAAATATCATCCAGGAGTACAAAAGTGTCGCACTTTGCACTAAAATGTACTAATGGAGCGTAAAGTAATACTAAATAGGTTTCAAATACCTAACAACTGCACCTTACTAGAAGCACTTTTAATCACAGGTATTTGCCAGACATTTGTTGAATTACCTGAACTACTTAATGGGGTATTTACTATTGTCGGTAAACTAAAGTGCCCCTATGGGTCTTTAAGGCTCCACTGTAAAAGTGGACTTCAGACATGTGGTGAAAACCCCTTGAAGTGCCCCCCTCAGTCCCTCTTCTCCTGTTACTGCAGTTACATAATCAGATGTTGGTGGTTCACACTACAGAATCAGTGCCTGCAGAGGATCAAAAATGTTTTCCATTACACGACAGTCTACATGGAGTACAGCTTAAGCTTCACACATCTGTAAAGATAAAGAACTCACATGCTCAGTCCAACACTTGGACAAATCGCCCTGACAAATCCCTTTCCACACCTTCAAAGGACATCGGATTTAATTTACTGGACGACATTCCTGGAATAGGTGAAGACAGAATTTTGTTTTTGAGATTCTTGGCAGGGTTTGGTGTCACAGTACATAACGCACAGTGACTTCAATTTCATGTTATTTTGCACAATGGAAATAATGATACAAGAATTTGCTCAACAGAATTGCTCATGAATTAAACTGTTGTTTAATTTTCACACCACCTCTCACATTGAGAACATAAAACAAAAATGGATTTTTAAATCACCTTTGTATGCACTTCATTTACAAGGACATCTTGCTGGCAGTTCAAATATAACATTTACTATATTTCCATTTTATAAAATTATAAAATTTTTCTGGACATATGTACACAAATATACTGTAGGTATATACACATAGATAGAAAACACTCTATTAGTCTGTTTCTCTTCAGGTGATGGGACAAGGGGATGGCAAGAGCTAGCCCTGCTAGCTGTCTGTAAGGACACAACACACACTCTCTCATACACAAACTCACACACACACACACACACACAGAACTTGTTTGCCACAAGCATCTCTAGCTTTACACCTGGCAACAGTCTAGTCACCTTGTCTGTTCGAAATGGCATACTTCCTGCTACTGGCATACTGATTCTGATCAAAAGCAGCAAGTAGTATGTGACAAACTTGAACATTCTCAATATGCCAAAGATGCACAGATGACATACCACACTGGCCAGATTGTCAAGTATGCATTTTGCGGTCATTGCCCAGTTCAAGAAATTTTGGCAAAAATGGCAAATACTTTCCAAAGTTTCAAACTCTACAGAGGAAACGAGCACCAGCAACATTAAGTACTTTAATTTCTATGGTGTGATCTGCTTTGACACCTTTTCATACGAATGGTGATCGAAGGAAAAAAATAGCAGAGCCTTGCAGTTTGAAATACTGAAATGAGTTAATAAGCTAGTTAGGTAGCAAACAACATTGTCAGAAATCTCAGAGGTGGGTCATTCCATATCAAATTATTGAATTATTTTGATTTCCTTAAAATTTCTTTAGTATAAAATATGGACATTTATAAAGGTATTAGTGAAGTTTTAGCTGAACACAAGTAACTATTTTCAAGAATAAACATTTTTCCAAGTTGCCTGTAAACCCACTTTCACCATATTTTGTGCATGTTTAAATTTGAGTCGACTGAAGATCAAAGCCTGACATTTAGACTGTTATTACTCACTGTGACGTGCAACTACATGTGGTTCAGAAAATATCACTAGTCGACTTCTGCAACATCAATGTTTTTTTGTTGTGTGAAAAGTGGGACTTGTCCTGACGGCTTTAATGTTTTTTACATTTCAACCAACATACAATCAGAGACTATTTGATTTAGTTGCTACGAGGCTATGAAAGCTCTCTCTGCAGACAGAGGGCTGTGACAGACCCAAGTCATCACTGCTACACTGCTGCATTTTACCCAGGTATCACAATGCTGTGATGACTTTCATCTCAGGTGTTATTGCATTACTGCACTGGGTGGGACAAGTTAGCTCATCCCTGTGACGAAGTCAACCACAAACATTATCCCTGCACGAACGTGCCGGTGGCGTGTTATTAAATCGCTGTCCTTAAATGTACGGACTCTTGGTCTGTTTAAGACACTCTCAGGCTTCTTAAAAGTCCTCCTCCCTCCTCCTTACAGTTTCTCACCTTAGGAGCTCTCTTAAGGCCTGAGACGCTTTGTGAATAACTTTTATCTTACCATGGGAAAATTCTAAGAAAAAAAGATTCTTCTCAGAATGACGTCACTAAAAGCTACTTTTAGCCTTAGGATGCTTTGTGAATCCGGGCCCTGGCTTTAATCTTTAACATTTCCTGTGTGGTGTCTTCCAAACATAGCCTCAATTTTCAATGTATGAAAAAATGTGCTGAAAGTTAGCGGACAGGCAATATGGAGACAAAAAATCCTGGAAAGTAATTGATATGTTAATCTAAAATTTCACAGATGCCATTTTCAATATCCATAGTTTATATAAAAAGAGCTTTGAGCAAATCAGAGACGGTCGAGCAAAAGCCCCTGATGATTTGACATGGAATAACCAATGTAGCAAAACATTTCACAGAGCTGTAAAAATATAACGTTCATGAACACTATTGTCAGGTAATTGCTTCCATGGCGATTTCATAAGCCTGGTATGTGGTACACTACGGTATCGTTCACATATTACATCGTGCACTGTAGAGGAAATAGCATGTAGTGTACAGTATATACTTACGCAGTATGTAGCATCCAAGTATGCGATTCCGAACACACTCAGTCTCTACAAACTCTAGAACTCTTCTTTTAAAACTCTGACCAAACACATTCTGTTTTTCAGCAACATCACCTTCAACAGTTCATCCATCCAAGTCGCCATTTCCATCCCACTAAGTCGCTCCGCTACAAAAAATGGGGGTTGAGTGCCTCGATTGAAGGCACCTTGGCAGTAGTTTTTTCTTTAACAGACCCTTGTTCCAAACCAACACTTCTCCAGTCACAAGCTGCTTCACCACATGCTAACACCCATCCAGCAGAAGGACCTCGCTTTGGCCTTTGTCCCTTTGCCACAAACAGGGCAGTAATATTAAGAGCATCTTGGCTGAAAAAGGGGCGGGGCACTTTGGGTGATTCTAAAACTCCTTGCTGTCCCTGAACAGGTCAATGCGGAGGGCCAGCTCCTTAAAAGAAGGACGCAAGCCAGGGTCGTTGTCCCAGCACTCCTCCATGATCTCATGTATCTGTGAAGGATAAAAAAAAATAGAAACATCAACATACATGATGGCTCCTGTCCCCCTCCTCCTCTCCTACATTTCTCTCTTCAGTAGCTGCAGCTTCTTAACTCTCTCTAGATGCCACAGCTGCATTATTGAAGCCGGGAAACACTCAAAACAAATGAACTGGATAGCTAATCACACTGTATGGTGCTGGTTGGTTACCACTGACAGCTCAGTCCTAGAGCCATACAGGAAGGCAGGTAAAGTGACAGATAGGGCTGGGAAAAACTCGGCTGTCATGTCAGTGGGTTGGTGGGCTGACACCTGGATCTGTCCCAGTTTGCTCCATAACCACAGACGATCCTACTTGTCCCTTACATGTTTGCTAATGACCTATTTGAAGAGTTAGTTCTGCAAGACTGGAAGTGTGTTATGGACACACTGTGAATAGATATCTAATTCAATTGCAGCAGTTTTGGACAAATGTATGAAGAGGGGTTCATAATACTAACCATTTGTCAACTCTAGATTAATATTACAGAGGATTTCAGCCATTTGTCTTTTCTGAGGGAGAAAGTCAACAACAATCCCTCCTCTTGAGCATGTTTTGATTTAGAAAAGAGTGGCCGTACACTAGGGACAGACCGTTATGTTTGGGTGTTTTTCTTTTCATAGGGCCGAAACTGATGCCAATTATTGGTTATCAAGAAACCCCGATGACCGATATTTGGAACCAATATACATTACATGTAACACTTTAACAGCATTTGATAGCAGATAACCTGTCATTCATAACTAGGCTGACTATAACTGAAAATGTGAAATAAAAATAGGATTGATTAAATTAGGTAGCTCTCCTCTGTCAATGCGAGATCCACTGAGATTTATCAGTTTGTCTCCTGCAGTTACGTCTGCTGTTCTTCTCTATTTTCTTAATCTTTCACTGTTCGATCACTTTTATTGATTACTAAAGTCCAAATATTAAAGCAATAATTGGTCTAGCCCTACTGTATACAAGCTGGTCAGTTATTGATGTGTTTTCGTGAGAGAGAGTGAGAGGTGATCAAGGAGGGGCTGAGTGAATCAGTGAATTAATTTGACCTATTTCAATAATAATAAATTCAGTGGACGAGAAGTGCAGATAACGGTGCTTTGAGCTGGGATGGGTAAATAAGTGACTCTTTGCTATCAAGTATGTTACATCAGTTTTCAAGTGTGTCAATGCTGTGTTCACAACTGTCAAAAAATATATGAATGAAAATTTGCTTCTGGAGGCTTTCAGAAAAACAAATAAAAAGAAACAGCAGTAGTTGTTCCTACCTCTGTAGGACACCCCAGGGGTTGAGGCAGCCTGCTGCCTGATTTGAGGAGCTCAATGAGGTGATAGACAATCAACTGTCCCTGCTTGTCATTTCCCATCATGGACATGAAAACCTGAGCAGCACAAGGAAGCAGGTGAAGTCAATGAGCCAGAAGGTGATAGTCAATGAGCCAGAAGGTGATAGTGCAGTCAAGACAGATAAGAGAACAACCAAATCCTTTGACATAATTAAAATGTAACCAAATTTAAACAGGTACATGAAGAGATGGTAATGCACATGTAGAAATGCACTGGCAAACACAGGAAAGAAGAAGGCCGCCTGACAGTAATCATGGAGACAAAGATGATGAGTTTCAAACTTTTGAGAGAAATAGTAAATGTTTATGAGGTTGAATCCATCATATTAATAAGATCCTGAAGATGCACACAGTTTGTTTTGGTGACTAAGATTTTTGCTTCCACCACTTTTAACGTCAAGCTGTTTTCTGTATTTTCTACACATAGCTGAGAAAGTAGAGGAATCAAGCTAAGTTCATTCACGTGAGAGCATTTTTGTACTTACTGCAGGAGGGCTGCAGTTCTTGTCGCTGTGGGTGAAGAGTTCATAAAGCACCACTCCAAAGCTCCAGACATCTGACGCCACAGAGAACTTGCTCTCAGTCAAAGACTCGGGGGCATACCTACAAATTAGCACATTGTGTGACTGACTGTCCCAAAACTACCTCTGTCATGTAGTTAAGAACTTGCAAGACAATCTCAACCTGAGGACAAGTATCACAGTTTGAACTCCACATCAATATCACAGCAAAAACAACCTGAAAATTATGGCAGACTATTACTGAAGAATGTCTACAAGTACTTACTACATGTAAACTATGTGTTATCTTCTGTGGGAAAATGTATTCACAAGTTAATGGAAGCCAACATGCGGCTTCTGCTTTCACCTTTTTCTGCTTTGTGTTACTAAGCCTCCACTGCAGCTCCACAGCGAGACATAAAGTTCAAAGTTTACAAATTCTGAGCCAGAAGAAATTCCACTCAAATTATATCTCAGCTAACTAATGGCTTGTTCCAACTACATGTGTCTAAAGAATTAAATCAATAATGTGTGATTCTAATGCTTCTAAGTGGGTTACATTACTTTTTGTGTTGGCGAGCTTAGTTTCAAATACATCCAACACCAAGTCAAACCAAGATGACCAATTTTTAGGGTCATACCGGCGCCTAATGTACTGGAGTATGTAAAACAGGATCTAGTAGTTGCTCCACTAACTAGCTGTGATAGTTTTTAATATAAGGTGGGAACAGACTGATGAAGCTACAGCTTCAGAAAAAATTTGAAAACATTATTGCACAAAACAAGGATAGGCGTTACAAACAGAAGAAATCACTACAGAAAGCAAAACCACTGTAAGTGTTTATAGACACACAAGATTATTGTTTTAGAGTAGACTTGAAAAATTGTGACTGCATTCTTGAAATCACACTTCCTCATTTAAAAATCATTGTACAACAGTGTGGTCTAACCAGAATATGGGGCTCTCTCCTGGCTCTTTGACCATGTAGTATTCTTTGTCCTGAGGTAGAACTTTGGTGAGGCCGAAATCCCCAATCTTTACTCTCAGCTCACTTTCCACAAGGATATTTCGTGTTGCAAGGTCTCTGTGGATATACCGCTTACTTGACAGGTACTCCATGCCCTGTGCAAACACAAAACAAGCAACAACAAAAAAAACATTTTCAATTAGTAGTGCAAGCTCTGAACAGTTCCAGAAAGCACACGACAAAGCAGGACAGGCAGCAGTACCTTGCAGATCTGAGAAGTGTAATGCACGAGCTTCTTATGGTCGATCCTCTCCTTGTTTTTCATGAGGTAATCTCGCAGACTTCCAAAGGGCAGATATTCCATGATGAGACGGAGATTTCGTCGACCTGAGGTAAGCCAAAAAGAAACAATAAGCCCATCTGTACATAGCAGTGATAATTTTTTTTCAAAGACAGTATCCTCATTTACAAATCAAGGTTGATGAACTGTCTTGGCTGATAAAGTTCAATGTTACCTGGTGATAAATACAATGAAGTCAACCTTGGTAAAGTCCATTAAGACACAATTAACATGTTACGCTATGGTCATTTGCAGAGATATTACTTCGAGTTTTGGATATACATGTTTAGAACTTAGTGAGTATCATTAAAAAACTTGATCATTTTAATGACAGGCCAAATTCATTCGCTTACAGACTAAATATACTGAAGAAACTGTCAATTACACGCTTAATATACAGTAAGCTAGTGTAGAAACACTGATGTTGAAAACAGAGTTTGACTAAAATTGGTAAAGTCGGGGAAAAAATACCAAATAAACATATACAAACAGACTTCTTTGGTTTTTGGTGTCTTTTTGGTTCTGGAAGAAACAGTTACTCAAACAAGGCTACTAAAATGTATCAGATGTACCTGCACTGTAACAAACGCCCTTGTACTTGACGATGTTCTCATGCTGGAGAGATTTCAGGATCTCGATCTCCCGCTCAAAGTCTCGTATGTGCTCTGCAGTGCTGTGCTGGAGTTTCTTCACAGCCACGACCTCTCCTGTGTTGTCCTGAAGTGGGTCGTATCGACACATCTCCACACTGCCAAAGTTTCCCTTAAAGAGAAGACCAACTTAAGTAAGCCACCATTTTTCACTCATATTTTGATTTAGTATTTTCCTGTCTACTTCTTACTCTGAGACCACACAGACACAATGAGATACTGACTAATGTGAGCTTCAATGAGATACAGATAGAGATAGAGATAGAGAAATCATTGAACTATCTTATGATAATGCACTTTTAAAATCTAGACAAAAACCCACAATGTGCCTCATATGAGTGATACAATCAACCTAATCCAACTGAAAGAATTATTTGCTTCAAAAACTTATGCAATACAACATGGCTTTAACATTGACTGCACTTTGGGTTCAATTACCTCAAATACAATAAACATTTAAAGCAGTCACTCGTAGCACCTAAGATAGCACCTAACAATGAAGGTCCTATAATCTGACACAATTCCTTGTACCTTGCCCAGCTGTTGTAAGAATATCAGGTGTCTCTCCTCAAACTGAGCTGGCTCCTGATTTTCAAAACCCCCGGTTGTCCAGCCAGAGCCAACTGTCCTGTTTGGCAGGATGTCACTGTCCACAATCAGTTCATAATCTAGAGGATGTTCAAGAGATAAAGGGACATTTCAGAATTTGGTTAATGCCACATCCACTGAGAAAATGAAGATAAGCGTCTACTGCAAGAATTAAAGCCACTTGTAAATTTGTTTGAGCATATTCAAAAACTGGGAAAAAACTGGATCCTAGTCTTTCCAGCACTGCGTCCTCTGCTCTATCTTGTAACAATTTCTGTGCAAATCACAATGCATCCTGCTCTATTTCTCCCACTATTGCATGTTACTGACTTTGTTTCCTCTCTCTCACTGTATCATTTTGCAGGTATTTGTGTTCTCCGGTGCTACATGTTTCTCATTTGCAGTTAATGACTATTTGCCAGTGCTTGCTGTTGGTTCTTTCTCTGTGCTCATCTCTTCTCTCTCTTCTTGCGTCCCAACCTGTCGAGGCAGACAACCGCCCATCCCGAGTCAGGTTCTGTCCAAAGTTGGCTTCTATTAAAAGGGAGTTTCTCCTATTTGCTGTAACCAAGTGTTTCTCAATGTTGTGTTCTTTGTTGGGTTTCTCTTTTATAATATTGTGATGTCTTGAACTCACTAAGTGCCTTGAAGTGACTTGTGTTATCAATCGGTACAGGGCTGTCATGATATCAGATCCTTATTATATCTTGGCCAAAATAATTCACGATAACGATATTATTGTGATATCTATACACAAAAAATGCCATCAAATTTATCTTTAACTTTCTCTCTTTTGAGGACAAAACAAATACAGTAATCTCTCGTCTGTCGCGCGGGTTAGGTTCAGTGAGGTGTGGTTCAGTTTTTTGTGTTTCCTGAAAAACCTGAAAAATAACTAACGTCATTATTTTAGGAAGGTGTCGATATGATATTATCACATGTGTACTACTTGCATGATCTCCAGAAACAGTTTGTTTTATAAATACCACAACAATGTCATTACCAGGTTATCATGACACCACTAACTCAGTGACTTAATTAGACTGAATGACCTTGAACTGAAAAACAAAAGCCAGGAATCTGTGTTCCCCGACCTGTTTCTGAAAACACTAATGACAAATGTGCACCAGTCAGAGTAGGTGTGTTGGACGACATTTAACATTCCACCCTGGTGTGACCCAGATTCCTGAGTCTGCTGTGACACCATTAGAGGCAGTTTGGCTGCTGAGAAATATACACCAACCTGGTGTGAAGAGGCTGTGGAGGTCACGGATAACTGCACGAAATGTGGGCCTGAATGTGGGCTCATAGTCCATGCAGCTGGTAATCAGATTAGCCAGTTCGGTCCACTTTGGTGCAGAAAGTTGGTGGTGATCCTGGTAGAACAGGGTTTTCTGTGACAAAACATTTAGGGTCAGTGTAGTTGTAGGAATGCAAGATCACACTGCATCAACAACAACAACGTCTGCTGTTGATGCCAAAAAGAGTTGCCTCGAGCAAGTTTCTCAGCAGAACACATTTTGTTTCTCAATAATACATATGCAGCATGCTCATACACGTAATCTTAATTGAGCAGTTGGCCATCATACAAGTAAACATATCTCACAGTTAATGCAATATCTTACATTGAGGTGCATCA
Source organism: Dascyllus trimaculatus (assembly GCA_024666655.1). NCBI lineage: Eukaryota > Metazoa > Chordata > Actinopteri > Pomacentridae > Dascyllus > Dascyllus trimaculatus. The sequence goes on along the minus strand of CM045449.1, from coordinate 26,685,880 downwards.
ACAATAATTAGTAACTGATGAGAACTGTAAGATATCAACTAATTCCCATCCTTAATGTAGCATTTAATACAAACTATTCCCATTCCTACTCATACTATGATATAGACTGAACTGATCCCACCAATATTAAATATTCATCTTGACACAATACATATATATTTTCTATCATACTGCCATACCTTAGCATTGTCCAGCGCAGCTAAAGGTTTCTCTCCACCACTGCAGATTTCCCATAGTGTGGTGCCAAAACTCCACTTGTCTGCAGCCAGGCTCAGTTTGGCAGGGTCCTCAATACATTCAGGGGGCACCCAAGGGATCCTCTCAATCAGGACTGATCACAAATTAAAACATTTGACATACTATTGTGAGTAAATTCTTCATTTTCAGCTAATTTGCTGAAATTTACAGGTGAAACTTCACTTCAGCTGGATGTCATGCACTAATTGAATGCATTCCTACAAAGCATATTATGCAGCTAGAAATAGGTTTTATTCTTATAAAACAAAACAACACATATCATCTTATTACCACTCATTCTACTTCTGTTTTTGTAACCAAGCACAACACAAAAAGCAAAAGCAATCCATTTCATTAGAATCTTAAGCATGTTAAGTAGCTATCTACCACCCTCTGCTGATTAAAGAAGGTTATAACTATTTAGCTGAGTGTGGACACAAACTCACTTTCTTTGGGCAGAACAGTGATGCTGATGCCAGGGTCACTAAGTTTGATGAAAGGGGGGTTCCCAGCCCTCCTGTCCTCCTCTCTGATCAGAAGAACATTTTTAGCGCAAACATTCCCATGAACAAGATGCTTTTCCTCCTGTAGGTGCAGAAGATAGGAGACATAATCTCTTAACAACACTGTAAAACAACTCTTCTTACTGTTTTTTTTACAGTTTAAATCAATTCTCATCACAATTTATGTACCCAATCAAATCTGTTAACTTTTATATAAGCAATGAAGTGTACAGTTGTACGCAACAAAGAAACGGATATTGATCAGCACTTTAGGAGTGACTAATTAAGGCCTCAGATCTGACAGAACAAAGATTGTTACCAGGAAGTTCATGGCCCAGGCCAGCTGCTTCGCCACTTCAAGCTTCCACAGAATGTTTATTGAGTTCTTGTTCTTCTTCAAGTAGGTATCCAGTGAGCCGAACTTCACATACTCCTGCACCATGATGTCTGGACAAAAGAACAAAAATGGCATGCTTTGAGATCACAACACAACAGTTTTTTGATATACATAAGTTTAATGCCATCCCATATAATATTGCATGGGAATGGTATTTAAAAAATCCACTTACAAAGGGAGATCAGGAAATAAATTTCTAGATAAATTTTGACACACCTTTGGGATATAGTTTTACTTTTAGATAATCTTCACCTAATATATGAATACTTATGTATTTTATACGCTTTTTAAATTTCTGATCAAGTTGTAGATTATATTGTAGTGAATTTAAGCAATTATATTCTCTTTTTTAGTTTAGAAGAAAAGCAAAGACAGAAAAAAGTTTGTGGAAAGCTCAATAGATTATATGTAAAACTGTATGTTGTTGGCCAAGAGTGGCACCGCTGATACCACTTTAATGGATTTCTCACTGTAAAATAAACATGTTTACTCCTGAGGGTCTAGACAGCTGTGAAATGTTCTCTTATACTCAAATGTAGATAAACTGGTAATTTCATTTAGCTGGATTAAATTCAGTATATCTCAACAGGTGTAGAATTTTACCTAAAAAACATATTAAGATTTCCAACTGATCAATGAGAATTCTGCTATGAAAGACAGAAAGCAATAAAGACATATGTGAGACAGTCTAGCAGCAGGAGTCTTTGAAGGTGAACACAGAGTGGTTCAGGTGAAAGTGTTTCTGAAGCAGGGTATTGTAATCCTCCTAAGAATAACACACCATGCTCATGGTTTGATCACTGCTTTGAGGCTTGGGTTTATAGCGGCTGGTCGAGATTATAGTAAACTGTTGACAGTAAACTGTTGACAGAATTAGACCATAATGACTGTAAGGGCACATGAGGACATGGAGGATGCTTATGGAATGACAGTCTGAGAGTGGTTGGACGCCTCTCCGAAGCAGACTTACTCTCTTCTCCGCAGACACAGACGCCATAGTTTAGGATCAGGTGCTTATGGGACAACTGGCTCATCATGCTGGCAGCTTCAAAGAAAGACTGTAGGATGAGAAAAGATAGAAGAACTTATCAACTATGTGCTCATGTTACAGAGATTGAATACCAAACAGTATCACCTCTTGATCAGATGAGCTCAAGTATCACGCTAATGTCACCTGCTATGTTCCAAATGTTTTTATTTGGACTAACCTTAAAATGTTATTCATTTCCATCAGTTATATACAAAACTGGAAATTATTACAGCCACTTATCCAGCATATATTATCTCTTCCACTAACATCTCAGCTGACTGGCTAATCCCTCATTCACACACTCTTAATAGCAGCACATGATGTTCAAGTATTACAACTGATAGAGGGTTGCATATACTGTAGAAATATGTACATAGATGTATGCAAAGGCTTTAGACGAAATACAAAAATAATGCAACAACAAACACACAAAATAGAGTTAACTGATGCTTTCATAGCAGGGAAGGTTATACAGAGAGACTACAGCTCTTTTAACTAAAATTGTCTGTCCCATATGTCATTAAGACAAAGCAGTTCAGGGACTCGAGCACTGTTCCAATGTGCACCACCAGGACAATAATCTTAAGAAGACCTCAAAATTCACCACTGACTACCAGTTGAAGCTTTTGGGACACTCACAACTCACAATTCCCCATCTGGAATATCATTGAAAATGTCGGGTAGATCTGTGCATGCAAGATAGCCTGGATTCTTAAATAAAGAACAGAATGACATTCAAAAGCTGTGATTTCTGCCCAGGGATGGGGGGGGGGGTGCTAAGTGCTGACTTGGTGTAGGGTGCAAACTTAGACTTTACTTTTTCCTTCTTTTTTTAAAGATATTATATAAAAAATGACAGTGAATTAACCTCTAAAGAAAGGCTATTGTTGCCTTTGACTGCCACTGTAGCTGCAAAGAAAAGCCTTTTTGAACAGACCTCAGAGTAATTCCTGTGGGCCTGGTCCAGGACTTTCATGACAACTTCAGTTTGGTGCACAAGTCCATAGTCTCCCAGCTCCTTTCGGACCCCTTTGAAGATCTTCGTAAATGTCCCTTGACCAAGACTCTCCATCTGGTGGGAAAATCAATATTGCATGAACATTAAATTCTCACCTTTAATGATTGGTTAATTTAATTACTTGTTGGTAAAATAGATAGTATACTATAATGTTATAGTAATGTAATACTGTAGTAGAACAATGCCAAATCTAATGATTATTTACATTTAGAATGAGGAACTAGAGACATATCACAACCCTGAAAATGCAGACTAAGCTTACAAATTCCAGATCTTCTTTCCTGATCTTGTGAAACACCATCTGACTGATGTTGTGTCGATGTAGTGATGGAGACAGAGGCACTTCTGAGCCTTTGTTGCTTCTGCACACGAGGAGGCATGACTTTTCTGTTGGTGCAAAGAAAAGACGACATTCGTACTTTTAAGAGACAGAGACAGCGACCTAAGACAAAACTAAAGAGTCCACGAAAGAGAAAAGGATGAAAATTAATAATATGAGTCAGAGATTACAGAGAAACACTTTCTTACTCAGTTACTGTAAAAGCTTGTTTTGGTACAACTGTGACAGCAGACAAAGATTGAGACACCTATGAGTCATCTTGGCTGTTGTTTGTATTCCATGCATTGTCTCTGTTCTTCCTTAGTATTAGCGATTAGCCAATTTGTAACCTTTGTACTCACTGAACAAGACAATAATAAGCCTTAAACCAGAGCGCAATGGCATTTACCTCTAAAGGGCAACCAAAGCCTTCTTTGGGGAAGAAGGTTATTAGTAAGAATCTCAAATGATGCCTCTATATTCATGTGTTATTTGCACTATTTTTTTAAACGAATTGAACCCATATACAACTTCTTAGGATGTCAGCAAAGACGGATCAAACAACAATTCAAAGGTAAAGTTTTCTTTCCAGTGAAAGTACTCCTCAATGCAAAATCAATAAAATGACAAAGATATAATGGTCAGAATGTTTAAGGCAATGAATTGTGGCTCCACTGTTGTGAATAAAACAAAAAAAGCAGTAAAACTAAGACAAAACCTTGGATAAAATCAGAGTTTGCTTGAAATCCTTGAATACACAACAGAAAAATGTAAAACAATGAAACTGAGAATAACGCCCAGTTATAGTACAATTAACAGACACATGACTATTGGAACAATGTGCAGACAAGTACATGGTACAACATTAAGAAAAATACAATCAAGTTAAATACATCTAAGCCAAGCCTGAGGCTAACACACACCTCTCAGACATAGAATATTATCTATCTCCTAGTTGCACTTTATGTGTCCTTGTCTAGACTACAGTACCAGAGAATAAACGCTTAACACGCACATGTAACACATTTATTTCTCTCTGGCAGTAAAACCCTCAAGTGTTTCCTGTAACCATATTACGACTTCTACTGAGTTCTTAATTGTCTCAACGAATCTAAAGCATACACTTGACAAAAGTGTAGTCTCTACACAAATTGCACAAACAAAACAATAAAAGTGTATCACACACACACACACAAAAAAAACTTTTATTATCTGCTGTTAATCAGCTAATGAAACCTTTTTTGTAGCTACAAGGGCTGGAAATACGGGTGCATCGTGTTTGAATTAAATGCCAATAATCATGGTAGTCTACAACATGCACACACACAAATGGACATACAGCGCTCTCTGTTTTGTTCAAATCCAAATTTTATCTCTCTTCTTATTTGTTTTGGGCTATTTGTCAATACTTGCTTAGTTACTGACTTGCCTCAACAGTTCCAGATGATTGCACTCAACTTAAACAGACTTTTAAAGGTGATTCTGTACAACTACTGTCTCTTTGTTTTAAGAGACAACAAGCTACTGTAATGAAGACAGTGAAAGAATGTGAGAAACACATCAGGACTGCGGTGATATTTTTATACACTGATATTCATATTGAAGTGCACTTCAACATCACCTGGCGTGATTCAAAGGTATGATTCAAATCTTAATTAGTTGGCTTAAAAAACTTGTTTCGCTTATCGTCTCAGCCAGTATGTGTCAGACATGTGCCATAAAAGTAGCTGGATGCCTACACAAACGCGCCAGATCATCCCAGTTCAATTATCTCACTTGTAAAACCAAATACACACAGACCAGAGCGTAAACTAATAATATATGTAATTACAAATGACTGAGCAAGTGCAGATGTATCCCTGGTTGGATACTTACTCATTTGTGCAGTTCACTGACTCAATACCACAAAACCTCCTCCTCAGATCCTCTCCTTACATACTCCCTACAATGTCCACCCTGTTTGTGCTTCCATCTAGCAGTACACACATAGACTGTGCAAATGTCTGCTTAGTTTGCATTGCATAACCCTGGACAAATCCAAATTCTGTTAGCCTTACCTTTAGATTTCGGAGGACAACACTTGCAGAATTGGAAAATGATGCTGTCCGAGCGCACAGTTTCCTTTTGGTAGCAGCTTAGAAGTTCCTGCAGGCTGCTGAAGTTTCTTTTGGTTCCACTGAGGTTAAACTCTCCGCTGGCAGACCTGGTTATCTGGCAATGCTTGTATTCTACAGTATCATACACCTAGCAAGACACAAAGAGGAGCTCAGAAAGTCCAAAGGCATGTAACTGGGGTGTCAGACATGGAATCGACAGTAACACAACACATTAAGTCTGATTTTAATTATTTAAATTAAAATTTAATATAGACGGCAGCTCTTATAATTTATTTCCAAACCCATACAAGCGAACTGTGATAATGTTACCGAGTGCTGAAAACATCAAAGTACTGAAAGCTGGCACAAAATGTTCGTTTAGATCCTTGAGTCATTTTCAGAATGACAAAGCAACACATAAAAAAAACAGCTGCTGTGTTGCATTGCCTGTGTAGTCAAGTTTAAGGTGCCCAGATGAACTACAAACCAAAGATTTCATTTTTCAAGGCCTATAAGACACAAAGACAGAGCACAGACGTTTGTAGCGTGAGACAGGATTGTAAAAGTGGTCAATATATGGTCAATGCTACAAAGTATTCTGCCTCATTTGTGTCACGAAAGTTGAGCGAGGACAAAGTTTCTGCCAGAGCCATCTGCGTTGGCATCATTAACATGATTCCTATTCATACTAAGATCAGATATTTGATGATCTAAATGATAATTCAGCTTTACTTAGTCCAAGCTCTCTTGTTTGTTACAACAACAAAGACGATGAAAAAACTGATGAAACAAATGTGTTTAAAATCAAAATTTTTAATAATGGCAACAGTACGCCACATACCAAGAGCAAAATAACACAGAGGTGCAAGTACAGCAGAAAGCCACTGACAACACTGTCTATTGTAGTCCTACAAAAGTTTTGGGCAACACACAGGATAAAAAACTTTACTCTGCTTTAGTTTTACTTATAGTAGTTAATCTACATGGTGAAATGAGCCACCACAGCGGAATGACACCTACCTCAACAGGGAAAGTCAGAAAATATTTGTTGAAGTCTTTGGGACTACATCTCAAAATGTACAGCCCCCGCTTGTTTCCACACTTCTGTAGCCGAGTGACAGCAAACTCCATTCTGCAACAAAAAAACACATCAAGCAGGGCAGTTAGAAAAATGTAGTGCGACCTGCCAGGAAGGGATACACACACCAACCAACAAAGGAAATACTTGTGAATTCTGTTCTCAATTCTGAAAAATAAAAATGATGTAACAGGTGACTGGTCTAGTTCAGCACTAAACACGCAAAGTGGCAGAAGTTGGAGAGAAAGAACCGTACAGAGCAAAGTTGGTGTCTGTACCGCTTTGTACTTATATGTGATCACTGCAGAAAGGGGATATGACTGTTAAAATATGACGTGATGCTACCACAGATCTGAGGAGAATCCATTGGCTTATAACTCACATGATGTATTGAAGGCACCACAAATTAAATTGCATTTCATTTATATCAGGGTATCAGCACACTTTCTAAAATCAAATAAAAGGCATTGTAGGACCTCAACAAATAAAATATAATACCCTCTCTGCAACAGAATTCCCTTTCAACTAACCTGAAGCCAATAAACTTCAAATAAAAGCATAATTCAGGTTCAAACTGCACAATAATTATATCCAAACTTACTTGTCATTTTTGTACACACCCATAAAGAACTTTTACTGTGCTCTGAAACTCTCAATATAACATTAGTCAAACACCTGCAAGGTCAGAAAGTGAGAGAGAATTGTGACAAAGCATTAGGCTGATAATCATGAAGGGTATCTGCTAGTTTTGAGTCTGTATAACACAGATACACGATCAGCTCCCCATCGTTCTATATTAGTAACTACATGTACGCTTCCTCGTCTCTTTCTCTCCTCGACTCCTTTGTCAGTTTGATAAAACTTCACCAAAACTGTAAGAAACAGCTGCAGGGTTTTTCATCAGTTTCAGAAGTCTGCTCATCACATATTGTACGCTGCAGCTCAGCGCTAACAAACGGTTACTGTTCAGATTGTATCAAGTATCAAACAGAGATGAAAAAAGGCTCTTAGTCTGCCCTGAAGATCCTTGCTTCCTGGACTGGTTAGTACCAGAATAAAACTGCAAGAGCAACTGAGAGTCTGTGGAGAGTCAAGCAAGATTTAAGGCCCAATAAAATAAAAAACAAGAACACAGCCTCTATTATACTCCTTTAAGACCAAGAGACAACGGATTTTATTTTTAAATTAGTATTAATGCTGTAAAGCCAGATGCTAGGAATCATTTCAACATTTAAGATGTAAACATTTAAGAATAAATTATGTTTTACTTCATTCAAACATGATTTTTTAGGTAAAATAACGTTACCCTTTACTTACGAAATTGGGCCATGGCAGTGAGAAGATAAGGCCTCAACAAGGCGAGGAGGAGCTACTTCTTTACAAAGGTAGTGATGTGCATCTGTCGTCAGTCGATAGTAGCCATCAATGAGGGACACAAAGGAGAGAGCTTCAGACAAGCTGGGGAATTCCAGCTCCTGAAATGTTTGAAAAATAACAACAGATGTACAGTGTTCTGTCAGACATGACTGAACAAACCAAACAAATGCACATCTGACATGACATTATACGTCTCTATTAAAAAGCACTGTATAAAAGCAAATGTTTCAGTGTTTGCTCTAATGACAAACTAGGACTGACAGAAGTTAATAAAAGGTGAAATTACCAGATTCTTGCCATCCTGCTTGTTGATGGTAACCATCCGGCTCTCTGCAGCTCCCTCCTTGCTGGCCTGTTTGATGCTGATGTCAGTTACATCAGGAAAGTCACACAAGGTCTGCAGTTCCTGGCCAAAGGGCATAACAAAAGAATTCTTTTATTACAACAAACAACAATTTAACTTAAAAACAAGTATTTACTGCCTAACTACAAGCACAGGCTGGTATAGTTTCTGCATCTAAGGAACAAACTACTGCTACACAGAATCATTTTGCACATTGTGATTACTCTGAACAATTAAAGTTGCCCATGTAGTGTATTCTAAAATACTACTTGCATAATTGAGTTCCTTTTATGATAGTTTGGGCAGTAAAAGATCCTAGTGTGGCACATTTTTATTTGTTCTAAATAAAAAGTCAGTTAAAAGTGCAATATACCGGTATATATTTAATATCACAGAAAGTCAATGACAACACTCATGGTACCAACCTGATCTGAATCTTTCAGTTTCTCTCGACACCACTGTATGCCACAGTCTGCTGCCACTAAGATGATGAGCTGTCCCTTGGATGGTTCTCTGACCTGGAAGGTCTCCGTGTAAAAGGCCTTCTCCAGTGACTCCATGCTGATGAGGTACTTAAGCTTAAGATCGCGCGCTGTGGTCCGACACTGACTGAACTGCTGGATGAAGCGCTTGAAGCGGAAGCGGATTCGCTTACGTGTCAAGAAATTGCAGTCCTGGATCTGAGCTCTCATATCCTTGGGCAAGAAGGACTTGTAGCTAAAAGAGATTCAGTAGATTTATGTATTAGCACGTAGCCAGATGTCTTAAATCCATTAAAAGTCTCACACTGTGTATGTAAGTAGCGCAAATCATTTATACAAGACAAAGAACAAGCCATGACCAGATTATGAGGTTGAACTTAACAGTTGCTTTCTTGCACAAACTTATAAAAGAATAAAAGATAAAATTGGGCTCACTACCAAGTCTTAGCATTTTGACTTCAACTAGTATTAAATTTTAAAAATATATGTTCTTAGAACAGAGAATGAAAACTATCACTTCTGGAAAGATATTAATAAATGCTTTGTTTACTTCTTCGCTGATAAGATATTTCTTGATTTCTAGAAGCTTAATTGTTAACTTCAGATATTTATTTTGGAAAAGCTCTGTTTTTGTTGAGACAAAACTGCACAATGAGGTGTTTGAGGAAAAACAAAAAGTTAAGACAACTCTACTTAGTGAACAGCCAGTGCAGCACTACTAACAGAACGTTAGTGAAACAATCCCTCAACAAAAATCACTACCAATGACATAATTTTATGTGAAGCTGGAGTTCACTTTAAATAATTTTTAAATATTCAGAACAAAAGCAGCTTTTGTTTTGGAACAGTACCTTATAGTGTGGTAGATGTCCAGAGGCGACATCTGTCTCTCCTTGGCTGTTCTTGTCATGTCGAGTACAGCCATGCCAAGGCACTCCTCCTGTGTCTCATGGGAGTTGGGGATCTTCACCAAACCATTCACAAAGTCAGTCCTCCACTGCACAGAGATGAGGGTAACACAGTGGTTGTTAAAACTACAGGTGAACTTCTCTGACACACTTAACGCACACAGGTGTTCACAGACCTATCAGTGCATTTGTTTTTCTATACTTTCAAGTACTATTTAAAATGCAGTATTTCTACACAAACTCTCGCTCCTGTGTAAGTTATACCAATTTCTAACTACTTTGAAAGCATGAGTTCTTATCAAACCAACAGTTTCAGGCTATGTTCATACCTAAGCTGTTTCATTCTGATTTTTAAGCATGCAAAAACACAACACTGTTTTTGAACTTGGCATGAACCCAACAACCACAACCAAGGCTGAACATAAAAGTGTCTCTCATTTTAACTGTTAAGTAAACTGGGGTGTATCTTCAATTGTACATTGGCGGTAACCTTAGCTGCCAAAAAGAGAGCATTTAAAAAAGTTACTACAATTTTTATCAATTACTACAATTTGAAAAAAGATGGCTTTCAATTTGTTTTTGCCATTTATCTGCAACTGCAAATACAGGGACACAGCTCTCCTTGCAAGTAATGGTAGCCTTTCTTTATCAACTCAGAAGCTCAGCTCCTGATTAAACCACAAGGAATTCAACACATCCTTCACAAAAAAGCAACATCTGCCCAGAGTGAATGCAAGCATGTGCAATGGTTTTATAGCTGCGAACACACAATGTGCTCAAATGACCCCCTCAGCGGCGCTTCCCTTCTCCCTTTTAAGCTTTTCCCAAGCCACCAGGGCAGATTTCCACAGGCATAATTCCACATAATCCTTCAGTTCACGACAAGTTCAACTCCAGTCATATTACTGGCTTGAGTTACCTGGATTCACCTACACTTAATTTAATTTACATCACAATGTGGTCATATTATTTTTTTGATTGGTGGCATGCAGCGCTCTGTTGATTCATACAAGTCTCTGTTTACCTCTTCTTTTCCTGTCCTACGTAGATATTTTATCATTAGTCTTGTGTGGAAATAAAGTGCAAAATTCCATACAGTGCTTGCTTTGTTTTAATCAAAAACACAAGTACAAAAACTCAAGCAGCCAAATGAGACAAAAAATACTATTCCATTCAAAAACAAAAAACTGGGGGGTACTTCCTGCTGCTTAAATCTTGAGTTTTATCTCCAGACCACAATCACTTCTGAGGCATTAATAAACTTGCAGTGCTGTGAGTCAGTGTGGCTTCCATGTGCCCATTTAACAGTTTCACTGCTGGTACACATTTTTCTTGATACCATGAACTTGGACATTGAAGTTTATTGTTAGTAAAATTCCACCTGAACTGTCCTGGCGCTGCTAATATTCACTAATCACTCAAATGACTAGAGAATGTAACAGAACAGCTGTAAATGGATCCCAAGAGCATGCAGTTATAAAACTTAACTGCTTGAGTAATGATTGCTCATAACCACAATGCCCAGCGATTTTATAAAATTCATTTTTATTCCCTTGTGGCTCTTTTTACAGATTTATGTCTTTACTAGGAACCAATGGCCTTGGGGCTGAGAGCCACAGAAGGCTGGGAAAGCAACCAGACAATAACATTAGTCTTTTCTTTCGTTGATAGTAGCAGTGATATAGATTGTCACCGGCCTTATCCTTTCAAGCTACTTTTTGACAAAGGTCCCCTTTAGATAACAAGACCTCCATAGAGCAAATTCCACAAACCAGTTAGCACAAAAGGTTTTCAAATTTCCAAAAGTCTTGAGGGTCTGGAGAAGCTTTTTGCTTTTGCTTCCATGTCAATTACTGAGCCTGACTCTTTGTGTGGTGGCCTTGATTGTTTCAGACAAGGACAGGAACTTCACTGCATCAAATAACACTTGAACAATTGTAGCACATGAGATGTCTTTGTGAGCACACAAAAAAGTGGGGATTTAATTTGCCTACGCATTCAGGTTTTGTGCTGAGATGCATATTTTTGTATGCAAGTAGCAACACTGACCGAACTCCCTCTCACACAAGTGTTATAACTGCACTCCCTGAAAGTGCCAGTTCTCTAGTTGCCGTCACTTGCTTGCAGAATTAAATGTTAATCTAACCTTTTTTGATCACCTTGGGGAAATTTGTTCTCTGCATTTGACCCATCCTATTCATAGTTAACCCTAACTATACATACTAGGAGCAGTGCAGTCAGGGGTTAAGTGCCTCGCTCAAGGGCCTACAGTGGTGGTGACTGGGACCAGCGGTTGCTCTCACTTTCCCACCTCATCCTCTTGCCATTTCAGGGACTCGAACTGGTGACCCACCGGTTACAAGTTCACTTCACAAACCACTTGGCCACCACTGCCCCCACCTTTGTCTCTGGGCAACGCTTAAAAAATGCTATTTAAAACTGTTACCCAACTCATAATCTATCCGCATTTTTTCAAGGATATGAGTGGCTTGTTTTCTGATGCTCACTCTACAACACTGGGATGCAAGACGACAAGCTTGAATTTTTTTTGTGAAACTCACCCACATACAAAGCAACAATTTCTGATCAGTTTATGGAACATAAAAGACTTCATGTGGAGGTGCCTACCTGAGAGAAGAGGTATGACATTACAGAGTCATCAAGGACGGGGCTTTCTGCCCCCTTGGCGACTCCATATCGATAAGCCCGGGATGCTCCACCACTGTACCAGCCAGGGAAGTAGTACCTGTGGTAAGAGGCAATAAAGAAAATGCAGAAAGTTATGAGGATATTTCAATTTTTTTAAAGAGATATTTATTTACAAAGAATTGCAGATGCAAAATTATGCATGCTACCGTATTCTGAAAAACACATCCTCAGAGGCTGAATCATCAAGCTGGAAGATGTGGTTGGGTGAAAACCACAAGTGGTCTCGCTCTCGAAAGAGACCAAAAAGGCTGCAGTACAGAGGTGATATACCTACGGAGATCAAAGAGACCACAATATATTCTGTAAGCTTGCACTTCTTTTGACTGCATAACATGTAACAAACTAACTGAACAAACAAACTACAAACTTGTGTTATTTAGGGGAGCTCTGAGATGCAGATACAGTAATGGATTACGCCTCAGGACGTATGAGAAAACAATCTGTTTCTAGAACCAACACAGGTGAAAAAAAGGTCAATAAAGATTGTCCAAAATGTCAGTTGTGTTTGGTTTATCATCAAACACAAGACAAGCGATTCTAAAACATGCAGGTGAGTCTCCTTCACCCCGCATGGAAGTACTGTGGATAAGTGGAGTCATACTTTTACTGATTCAAAAAATTTTACTTCTGCAAAAATAAAAACACTGAGCAAGCAAGGCAAAGTGATCATATTTTTTGACTGTCCTTAAAAAGAGTTAAGAAAGTTGGAAAAACTGTAAGCAAAGCAGAGATGGAGATGACTGAGGAGGCAAATCATTTTCTCTACTGACAGGTTTCACTGTGGTCGCTTGATAACTTTATCTTAGGACCTGTTCTCCAGGTAACAGCAAAACACATGGATGGGGGTGCTTTGAGCAGGCTTGCACAGTTTCAGTACTCACTGCATGCTTTTGCTGCATCTATACACAGCTCCTCAGCCACATAGTCCCCAGGTGGGTAGCTGACAAAGCTATCAACCTCTCCCTGGCTGCTGTGGTAGAAGTGAAGCCTAAGAACAGCAGCAGCCGGTCTTGTGTCTGGAGACTCCCGATGGGCGGTCCCATTCTGGTGCACCGCAGGGCATGTGTCAGTCACAGTGTCCATGGCTGGCAGGCAGGCAGGCTAGCAACAGGCACCCTTCAATCAGGTAAATGTAAAGTATCAGCAGAAAGAACCATATCTTTCATGTTTTTTTATAGCAAAGTGTGACAAATTTAATACTCTGATCTGCGTACGTGGTATGAACAGTTGCATAAACTGTTATCAAAAGTATTGCATAAAGCTTCAGTACAGAGGAACTATTGTCTGAAAAAAGGTTATTTTTTAAGAGAACATAATGCAGAAAAATATGTTTGGGGTCACCAGCAGCAGAGCAGCTCTAACTCCGTTATTTACAACACTCTCAGCTGTCTCAGAAATTACAAACATTAGTTCTGTTTGGGTGACAAGGGACACAGCGAGTAGAAAATTGTGTTGATATATACAAATGATTCACTCTCCTTTCACTCATGTTTTACAGATGTACACAGTGGATGTAGTTGCACTTTTTGAGACTGATCAATAGAAGAGAATAGATTTGCATGTCAAAGTACAAATTGCAAAATTTGGCAAAAGTTACCAAAACCTACAAATCGAAAGAGGAACAGGACCAAACCTCAGCACTAAGTATACACTAAGGCCAGTCATATGAAAGAAAAATATAGTAAAACAGCAAAGACAGCTTCTATTTGTGGTATAAAGGCCAGTTATGTTTTGTTCCATACTTCAGTCAATTTGTACATTTTTTTCAATTTTCACATTAATCAATCATTTCTTTCGATCAGTGTTATGTGATCAGTCTATTAATGGTGCTGTCTAGGGCTAAACGATTTGGGGAAAATATTCAATTGCAATTTTTTTTAAAGATATTGCTGTTGCCATTTGCAATAAAAATTATGTAAAGACAAGCTTCAGTTCAATATGCAGTCTGTAACATATTTAAAACATATGATGGGTCGTTATCAGATGAGATACCATTAGAAGCGACACTATTAAACAAGGAGGACGGCATGGTTTTTGAAAAAACATTGACACAGTTTAAACCCTGGCTCAGACGCACTGCATAACTTCTATCCTAAATTCAAGCCTATGCGATATTGTTTTCATATTGCAATTGTGATATGACATAGATTAACTATTCAGCACTGGTGCCTTTCCTTGCTCAGAATAGGTCTTTGGGTGGGTGACAATGCATGACAGTAAGCATGATCAGTCAGCCTGTGAGCATATTTGGGAGAAATCTATGTAATTTCTTGTTGTTTCAGATAATTTAATAAATACTTCACGTGTTAAAAAAATGTAAAACATATTTCTCAGCTGTTGTTGCTGGTGATTTTCCTTTGGTGCTGGCTAAAGTCTCTTTGGGGGGCAGCTAAAACATCTTTGAGTAGTGCCAAAAATCTCTCTGTGCTGGGAAAAAACCCTGCTATCACAATTTCTCAGATCCCTAGTGAGCCCAAGGAAATCGTAGCAGTCCCAAAAAAGAGATTTTCATTTCACAAAAAAATGACAAAGTAAATAAATGAAGACAAAATAGGCAAGAAATAGAGACAAAAGGAGTAAATGCCTATGTTTGAGGAAGTGAAAGTAGTCAAAGTTCCACATTTTTGAATAGTAATAAAAAAATGTTTTACTGAAGTGTTATAAGTTAGTTTTCTGTCAGTCAACTACATATTTAACTGATAAATCAGCTTAGCATTTGCATGTATATTGCTTGATGAGCTGAGACATGCCAGAATTAATGCATTTTGATGGAATGTCAGTTCCCATGGAATGACAGAAAGAGGATATAGCACCTATGACAGCATTGGATGTATAAACTCTGTTCTTCAAAACATTTTCCAGAGGGTGTCTTGTGACATACACAACTAATAATATTCCAGACAAGGCTTTAGAGTAATTATTTTTCTACGGCTCATAGACTACAATATTTCAGACTATCAGCAGCATCAAATAGATGCATAACCATACTTTAAACGATCTAATATTGTATATTTGTATATAGGGCAATGATAACTGGGCAGACTGTGAATTTAAACACTGAAACTAAGAAAAAACATAGTATTATCTGAATCCTGACTGCTGTTAAAGCTTCTTCACTGCTCACCCAGTGGTTAGTATGTCAAGTTGCAAACCCCAAAATCGATAGTCAGGCAGGACATATCTAGTCAAATATATATAACTTAGCTGCTGAACAAACTCGTCAAGGCCATGATCTTGTGTGCTACAGTTAGCTACAGCTTCAATAGATTAACTTAAGGCTAGCAGCCTCACACACCCACCAATATAAGTTAACGTTACATGTCACATAAAGAAAGTGTGCAAATGCATGTCAGCGACTTAACGAGGTGATATTAGAGGTTTTATGTTGGACATCTTCAAAGAACAAACCGGCTAAAGCTGTCAACGAATTATTAATGAGTGTAAATACTTACTTTGGTAGGTGAGCCAGACGTGCAGCTAGGTAGCTTCGTGCTAGCTTCCTAGGCCAGCGCTGCAGCCGGGACGAGCGAGAGTTTGACAGCTTCGCCAGACACCGCTGCTTCACTTCTTTGAGATTAGTTCTCAAATAGCAGCCCGGATAAATAAGAAATTATTCACGGTCGAAATCCATCTGGAAATATTCATATTTCCGTGTCGCACTCAGCCGGCTAGCTGGCTAACTCGCTACATAAGCTACCTCTGGTCAGCCTAGCGTTGCCCATCTCACTCCGGAGGAACTTCAGCCGTTTATCTTGTCAATCTTGTAACTTAAGCTAACGCTAGCTAAAAAACCACGTCGTGCTCGATCACAAACTGGCCCCGAAACGCGGAATTAATCTGCAGACGGTCATCTTCTTACACCAGAAAGTGTGGCTACAACTCGGACGGAGCTACATTATTGACATATTGTCAACTCAACAGCTTTAACTCTGACAAGGTTGCTAGCTACTTGCTACAGCACAACCGAAGCCCCGAGTGAGTCAACAAACCAGCCTCTCCCACCATACCAACGCTGCGTTCAGGATCGTCGGAAATGTCATGAATGTTCCACTTTACGGGTCCGAATACAATGAAAAACACTAAAATAACACTTGACTGCTATCAACATAGATTTTAAAGCAATTTACAATATGATTTTTACAACAGAAGAACCCCCAAGGTACTAACCACATTAGCATATAATTAATATTTATTTTAAAAAATGAAAATGAAAAGAAATCTCTATTTACAGCTGCTAATACACAAATAAGGGTCGAAAAAGAACCATTTAAAATATTTTATAACATGTACATACAAAAATACCCAATTTTGCAATTTATTCTAAATAACATGATTAAATACACAAAAATCCAAGAAAAATAAAATTTGTTTGTTACTATTATAGCGGCTGAATATACTGTCTATATTATTTCTCAACTTGAGAGTGAGTTTTATTTGTTTCTCACATATAAAGGTGTTCGCACAGACTGACTAATTCTATCAATCTGTAATAATTTAAAGGTTATTCAACAGAGTCTTTGAATGACATATTTACGAGAAGTCCAGGAAGGCAGCATCTTCACACTGGATGTCACTTGGCTTGTCAGTCAGCAAACCAACACCCACCCACCGAAACTACAATTAACCACCAGTTGTGCAGATCACAGCACCGTCATGCAAAGGGGAGACACAACACACAATATTAAAAATATATTTAATATGAAATGCAATACAGTAGAATATCTTTGGAGCAAATGTTAACTTGACCCTACTCCTACATTTTTGTTGAGACTGTGAAGGAGTGGTATTGGTTCAACTTTATGTTTTTTCAGGGTAGTAATGTTTCTTAATCCAGTATTTTTATTCTGTATGTGTTTTTAATTGACAACAGCTTCTAATTTCAGTTGATTGATTTAATTTGGATTTGTAAATTCTGTTCTTATGATTAAAAACAGACCAGAGATTGTGAGGAGACTGTGAATGTTGTTCTCAAAGTGTAAATTCACATATATCTGGCTGACAACAATTGATACTTTACAGACTAACCTGTAACACAGATTTTGCTATTTTGTACAAAAGAACAAGACAGCAGATGGGTGGAGTTGCGGTTACACCAAGTGGGGAAACCCACAGTAAGGAAGACTCTGAGGCTTTAAGAAATATGCTGAGTGAAGCTGCTGCAACAAGTTGGTGATCTGGCCTGGCCATTTCACCCCAGAGGTGTTGGGTGGGTCAGGGCTCTTAGCAGGCCGGTCACGGTTCTCACACCCAGCTGGGAAAGCCATTTCTTTGTCAACTTTGTTTTCTGCACAAGGGTATTGTTTTGCTGAAACAGGAAATGGCCCTTCCCCAACTGTTGAGCTGTTGGCACAAAGGTCGAAGTATTGTCACTATTGTCTCAAACTTTGGTTCCTATGGGGTTTGAGACCCTCATAAGAGCTGTGCAAGAGATCTGATGAGGAAACAAGATGTTTTGGTCCAAACTTTCCTGAAGTGTTTTATTGATTTTTAAATTTTTGTGTTTTGATTTATTCAAACAAGAAATGTCCAGAGACACATCAGCAGCTCTTATTATATTAACTTACTGTGTTAGCATGCAGAATTGAATATTAATCAGCTCTAAACAAAATACAATTGAGGCTGATGGGGAGGTTACTACTTAAGCGAGACATGTGGTCATACACCTAAGTATTATAAAAATGAAAATGACCTGATGATGACACAAGCTTTTTAGCCAGGCAAAACATGAATGCACCAAATGTCATGACGCTTCATTCAGTGGTTGGGACATTTCACTGAAATAGCACCAAAAAATCAAGCTCATAGTGGCACTTGAAGAAAAATCAGGGGTTCAAAAACACTATTAAAATATGCCATCTGCACACCATGAATGTTTGTACAAAAATGTCATCCCAATACATCAAGTCAAGACATTAACATTTGTCCTCTGGGAAACACAAATGTCAAATTTCATGGCAAGTCATCCAATAGCTGTCAAGACATTTTAGTCCGAGCAGACCGACAGACTGACAATGCCAATTAATGGCAACAAAAACAGGGCAAACTCATTCAACAACAGTCACAACTAATAGGTATGTTCTGCAGCTAAGTACAGTCATTAAAAAACAGACATTACTTTGTGTAAACAGGTAACGAGTCTAAAATGTTAGGAGCCTCTGGTCTGTCGAATCGAGATAAGCTTGCAGGGTAGCACATAAAGTCCATTCTGTTGAAAATCAATTTTTATTTTGTTTTGTGGTTGTTATAAACTTACGGGTATAAAGTAAAAGCTGTTAGGATATGAAGACATTTACTGCTTCCATTTCTGAAGTATCCCACAACTAGAGAGCCTTTCAGCTTTACAACCACTTCACTGATCTGCTACATTCTAGCTGAGGAACCAACAGTCACCAAGATCAAACTTTGTATAATCCTGCCCCCACCACTTCCTGCTGCTTCTAGGTGAGCTATTCAGAAACAGCCCCTGCCTTACAGTTCGCCTGGTTTATTTACTGCTAAAGCTGCTCTTCCTAACTCTAAAATGTGTCAGTTATGAGCAATGCACACCAAATGGTTTGATGTTGGCTGCAAGAGTGAACACAAGAGTCTTCATGCACTCCCAACACCTGTGGAACTGAGCATGCAGTGGATTACTCTTGCTGTTGATGGCAATGTCATAACAACAGCAGGAACATCCTCAGTGCTGTAGTCTTAAGCAGCTGATGTGGTTAATGTCACCGTTAGCTTTAATCGTATTGTTAAGACGTCAGAGATGGTGGATGCTTCAAGAGCTATTTGAAACCAGTAAACATGGACTGGGTGGGTTACTGTGTTTTTATGCTGCCTGTTGTGTTTCAGTACAACGTAAACTCAGCCACTGTTTAAATCTGTTTGCTTCTCTCCTACTCCCTGTGTTCACATAAACTGCATTATAATACAGCTGAATTCAGAATAAAGCTTTTGTCTTTTACATATTTTTCTGTTTCTGTTATCAAACAACAAAACAGGTATGAATTATTGACTGTAACGCAGTTAATTGAGACTACATGTTAGCCATCAGTCACTATTTCCCCGCCTGTAGCTCTGTACTGCAATGTTTTTTGACAAACTCAACCATACACAAGTTTTAAAATGTTGGCTGTGCCGTGAGTTAAGCAATATTTCCATGTCAAATGAAAGCTCAGAAAGAAAATTAGAAGTGATACAAAGTCCTGGTCTCACACGTTTAATCACATTTACGTCAGCTGCAGGCAGTCAAGTGTTTTGCTTTGTGCTGTCAATCACAGGTGCAGAGAGAGTCTTCTTCCTGAAGGGCGCATGGACAGCAGGAGCAGCTCAGCAGCTCAGCAGCTCGACCATCAGCAGTATTTTGAACTGAAAAACTGAAAGACACATTCTGAAGACGTGATGCTGTCATTAATTTGCTGAAAAGGGGCACAACATGGGACCTTTAGATTAGGCCATAAGCTGTCTGTCTGGATGGCTGGATTGACAGATATACAAATACTACATCGACTGCAAGGCAAACATGTTTGTCCCTCGGTGGCACCTATGGCCGAGCACCTGACACTAACACACACATGCACACAAGCTTACACACACTTGGATGAATTGAAGGCATGAGGAGAATCCTGGGGCATTTCAGGTGACACTTGTTTTTGCTGCCACGTAGACACTAAGGACATATATTAAGGAAAATATCTTGAGGTGTTTGCATTACAGCACTCATGCATGCCTCCACACACACACACACACACACACACACACACACACACACACACACACTGACACACACACACTGACACACACACACACACACAAAAACCACTTATCTTTCCGGTGGATCTAAAACAGCATAACAGCCAGTTTGCCGTTAGCAGAAAGAGGAGGTGGAAGGAGAAAAATGAGACAATCAGAGAGCAGAGGGCTGAGCAGCGAGGAAACGAAAGCACGGCAGGGATATTGAGGAAGAGGGACAAGTTCAGGAACTGAGAGAAAAAGAAGAAAAAAACAAGGGTGGGGTGGTGGAAGAAAGGGAAGTTAGGGAGGGAAGAAGGAGAGAAGAACCTGAAGAAGAACAGCAGAGAGTTGTTATTTAAATGTCATTAATCCACATTATTATACAGCTTAGCAGGGTCATAACTTTTTAACTATCTGTGTTTATTTTTAAGATTTTATTGCATCTTCATTTAGCCCAGACAACTTAATGAAGTCTCACATATAAGCTGCAACATTCCTATCACAAGATGAGTAAAACAAGTCAATTACTTCTGACCCTCATCTGATTATTTTCTGAATAAAGACAACACAGCTTGCTGTCTTAAACTGCACAACTCCTCTTTTAGCTGAAGCTCTTATTATTTGTGATTATTTGTGACCAAACAAAAGAAGCTGCTGGGCTTTAGCCTATGTCTGCGGACTTGTTTGTCCTCTATGGATCTTTTGTTGGACTGTCAGAACTAACACGTGTGGTTTGATAATGTAACATTTTAGGAAATACGCTTATTCACTTAGGCCAAGAATTAGATGATGACACTGGTGCTGCTCTCCTTCATGTCTGAGCCACGAGTTAACTACTTTAGTAGAGCATAAAAATGGAAAACGAGTGATTAAGACAACTCCCTTCAAAATAAAAAAGCGCTTTTTTTTAAACAATTCTTACAGTGTTTCAATAAAACAGACAAGACAAAAAGTGTTACAGGGCGAGATTTAAATGTGTGGGTTGGAGTACATTTGAATTTTAGAAAGAATCAGGCAGTGAGGTAAATTTTTCACCTTTTTTATTGTAAATATTGTGCATTGTGTTCAAATTTCGCTAAATAAGCTAATGTACTTGACAAGAGTTACAAAAAAAATAATACTATTCACAGTTGTAGGGTGATATGAACCACTAACCCACATCTGGTTAGCTTAGCTTAAGCACAAAGACGGGAAATAGTTAGCCTGGTTTTGTCTAAAGGCAACTAAATCTGCTCCTTTATGGCTCACTAGCTAACACATTTACTCTTTTTCCACCAAGCTGGTTCCAGTGCTAGGATGGAGCCTGAACCTAACTTAGCACCAGTTCTTTGTGTTTCCACCACCTAAGCACCAGCTCGAGGTGCTAAAAACTCGTCCTTAGCAAGCACCAACGCTTCACTGGGCCAGAGCTAAGCACCGAGTACATCAGGGGCTGGGGACAGGGTTATCGTGACCAGCGATCACCGGTGGAAAGGGACACACAAGTGATAATTTGTGTCCTGTTTGCCAGGACATCCCTGGTCCAAATGATTCCCAGAAGACTCGGAAGTTTTGAACACGCGTTTAAATCCGTACAATTGTGTCCCACCAGTAGCGCGATCATGGATATACCCACGCAACAGCTGACCTCTGCCTGGAAAACAGCCTTAAGACCTTCTATAAACATAAACATAGATTTTATCATCAACTCACTGCGTTTGTTTAACTGCTATGTAATCAGTGCAAGCGTAGTTGTTTTATGGTGACGCAATGGCGTGGCTCCAACTTGGCTCCTGGCCAATGGAAAAGCAAACAGGTTTTTAGGAAGAACGAGATTTGAACCAACTAAGCACCAAACTAGCACCTGGTTCTTCTTGATGGAAAAGAGGTAATTCAAATTATGCATAAACAATTGCATGGTCACTTTGAGTGAGAAGCAGGTGACATCATGGTTTGCATAGTCAAATTCAGCTCCACTCACACTTCGCCTCTTTGCTTATTTGTGGTTTAGTCATTTAGCATATAAGCGTGACAAGTGACAGCCACCATTCTTAGCTTCAAAACTGCTCTTCAGGAGGCCTATGGGTGCCACCACGGAGGGTTCATCTATCCTCATACACAGTCAGTGGTCTTTACATGACACTAAGCTCATTGCATCTTGGCTTTAACTCCATGCTTAATGCACAGCACAGGGATGAACCGAGACATGAAGGCGATTTGACACAGAACAGCGTCACACTGTGCCTCCTGCAGAGTTCCCTAATTTTATTTAATAGTTTTATACATGCCAATACACAGCATCAGCGTGTCAGTATCTACAGCTGTGACATCAATTTAATGCTATGTTTTCAGATGGGCTATTTCTGTTTTTCTTTCCATTCATTCATTGTCTTTCTTCACAGGAATGTTAATAATCTTACAATGCTGGTTCACAAAATGTATTAAAACACAATTTCAGCTTAGCATTTAATAGGAATGATTAGGCACTTGGTTCTCTATTGTACTATACTATAGTCCTCAAAATCCTCAGCTATGTGACCCTCCTGAGGAAACACATGGATAAAGCTGTAACAATCATGTAACAAGCACAAAGACACAACCAAGTCGGGTAAAATAAATCTCAGGTCTGGAAAAGTTACCGCCTGACTTGACTTTCTTGAGTCCTTTCTATCTTTCTTGAACTGCTTTAGGTGCAGCTGCCACAGATCTTATGAACTTACGTAGAGGAACTGCCACTGATTTCAGTTGCTTCTTCATTTCCTCAAAAGCTTTTCTTGAGCAGCCTTTTCTTTTAGAAAATGCTATTATATGCAAACGTTTTTCTGATTCTTCCACACTTCCACTGGCTTACTTTATTTACATATTACAGCTTGCATTGAAAATAACAGAACTGAAAACTGAAAAAAAATCAAACAACAATTGTAATCACTAAATTATTTAATTTAATAATTTGTACACTTTCTTGGAGTTTATCATGCTAAAAGGTAAAAGATCTGTGAACGTGGCAGTGAGGGTGTCAGAAAAAAATACGTTAAAAAATGGAGGAATACTGTAATGTTCAAAAACTATAAAAACTGTGATACTAACAGCAAATATCTTTAAGATAGTGCTATTTTAGCTGATATAAATACTGTGTAATTTTACAGTCACACATTGTAAAAGAACAAATTACTATTAGGAAAAATACAGATCTTTGATGTGGACATTATGTAGAGTTGTTGCCAATTTTTTCAGTTACAATACTACTTACAAAGTTTTAATCCTTAATATCCTTTTTTTCTTTCAACTAATGGCAAATAGCTGCAAAATAACAGTATTTTTGGCTGGTTTAAATGCTGTAAAAATAGTGTGCATTCATACAGAAACGTAAAATAATTAAAATACAGCTTCTTGATGTGAACATTCTTTACAGTTTTTGCATGTTTTTATGGTTAACATGCAAATTTATACTTTTTATTATCATAGGAGTCATTATGTGTAATTTCATAAAACGGAGAAAACTTGTAAAATAAGAGTAAATTCTAGAAAAAAGTGACAGTTAAAAGCAGTTAAAATGTTTTACAGTGAGGGTAAATGTGGCAATGTATCTTTTAAATACCGTACAAGGTCTGAGCATTAAGTATAATGAATATGTGTAGAAATGATTATTAGTCACACTGATTAGCATCTCTGATGGTCATTCTGAACACTGGCCGAATTTCATGCATATCTGTCTCTGCATCGGTATGATCATTTTATTGATCTTTCACAATATTTCACAATATCAAGCTATTTCTTTAACATATACAAAATCAATCTATTCATTTGAAATATTATTTTATGAGCTGAAAATTAGCAGTTTTTAAAAAATGTATTAAGTTGCTAACGACTCTCCTACTTTGAGGTCTTCCCTAATGCTAAAAAATGTTAAATGTAATGCTAAAATATACTTTTGTATTACGGTCGTTGACAGACGCTGCTTTGAAGGTGACTGAAAACTGCCTTTCACAGGATTCCCCACTAGATGGAGGTGGATGAACACAACTTCCACAGAGATGGAGTCTGAGAGAGAATGAGCACAGGAAGAAAAGTAAGAGAGAAAGAGAGAGAGAGGGAGAGAGAGAACAGGAGGAGAAGAGTGGAAAAGTATGAGAAACCCAGAGAGCAGTGACAAGATAGAAAAATAGAAAGAACAGAGGTAAAAATGTTCTTCTCTCAGTCCCTGGTGGTTTGAACGGAGCCTCCAAAGGCTTCCTTTGCCTGTAACCCACCACCTGCGCCTCCCTCTCTCCCAGCCAAACACACACCCACACAAACACACACCCACACGCGCGCATGTTTGTGCAACTTTCTTCTCCAAGTCCTTTAAATAAATTGCTGGAGTTATTGGAGACTTGAGAACAACATCAAGCTTCTGTAACAGTCAAAGGTTTCTTCACATAAAAAGAAGTCATTAGAAACTGGCAGGAGACTAAACTGGTGTCGTCTTCCTACACTCTGTCAGCTGGTTTGTTTCTAATTGCACAAAATACCATCTTAGCTCATTCTATTTATGCGTTGTTTCCTTTTTCGAAAAGTCAAAATCAAAGTTTGTTGCATAACATCCCAGGATGTACTTTGGTTTTATTCTTTATTGACCTTTATTTCAGTGTTTTTCCCCTTTGTCTCTCATTATTGTGCAAAAATTTTTTTTACTTCATTTGTCAAACTAAAGACCAAAAATGATGCTGGGGAGGTTGAATTCTTAAAATAATTAAACAACTGCTGACCACTGCTGTCATTCACTGCGGTTCATCATCCAATTTAGCAAACAAGGCAAATTAAAAGAGCGTTTCTTTGAAGAAAAACTGATTTCTTTCGCCTTTTAAACAGAAATCTTTGTTTTAAGAGACAGTTGTGGTTCCAGATTGTCTTTGTCAAAACCTGAGTTGTTGGAGAAAAGCATTCTGATCATTAAATCTGCTGTTGTGTGCTGCTCTTTGGAATATTGTTATTGGTTCTAAAAGATAACGAAGTAGGAGAAACTGTTGCTTGACCATATTCTTTTCAGTAACACACAATGCCGAGTTTTATTAAAGTTACTTTTATTGATTTAATTTAACTTTATTACAAGTTAAATAAGGTAAATATTGATAGATGAAGTTGTGCAGAGTGACACAGGATAAGGAACTAATCAGAGCTTGTAAAATTTGCTGAGGTACATTCAGAGTTACACAAACTGACATGAAAGTGTTGATGCACAGTAACACAAAACTCTGCAGCACTGAATTGGTTTAGTAGAACTTCTAACAGCAGTTAGAGCAGGCAGTTTTGGTTTTCTGCTACCTGTGTGGTCATTCTTTGATTATACATCAGTAAAGTGGGATGTTAATTGAATAACACTGATCATATTGGTACTATGTGCTATGTGGTGTTCTGCTGGAAAACCTTGGGTTTATCCGTGTTGATGAGACTCAGACACCCAAATAAACATTGTCCCACAACAAACACACTCCTTCATGCAAATGGAAATCCTAAATGTCACTGGTCTACCCCTGCAGGAAAATGCACCCCACCACATGGAAAAAACATCAAACAATCAGGAACATGTTGAGGAACATGACAATGGCCCAACATGTTGATTTGACCTCCAAACTTCCTACACCCCATTGTGATCAAGCATCAACAGGGTGCAGTGGAACAAGTTTGATTGACAGAGACCCCACTGCACAAGCCAGAGTACCCAAAGGATCCAGTGCCAACGTCCTGGTTCCAGACCCCATAGGACACCCTGAGAGGTCCTCTTGTCCATTCCCAATGGTTCAGAGCATTTTGGAGCACATAAGGGTGTCATGTGGCCATCATGATGTGGCTGATTGGTATATACTTACTTGAGGTTCATAAAAACATAAGACTCCAAAGAGAAATATAATTTTGTTAATGTAAATGTGTAATTATTGTGAGAAGACACTTTCCCCCTGAAAATTGCCTCATGCCCAGACATTCTTTATTTGATCCATGATAATGTCAACTTAGTATGGACTTGGGCTCATCTCATCTCTCCATCTTTGCCGGTCTGTTCATATCAGTCTTTCTCAGACACACAGACGCGCCTTATCTCTACACTTGTGGAGACCTTAACTAACCCAAACCTTTACCTGACCTTCACCTGAATCCAATTCTCACCTCAGCCCTAAAACTGTGGCATAATCTTGTAACTCGCAAACACCTGGAATGTGCTTTGGTTCTCATGGCGTCCTTATTTCTCAAGGTCTAAAATTCAAATTGGTCCTCACAAAGACAGAATTACAGGACCACGCAAACACACAAAGATGTACAAGATACCCAGTACCTGAAACGACTCAGTCGGCCGAGCTGGGAGGCACAATTATGAGTAGCTGCCTTCTTGACCTTCTATCTGCCAACCAATCAAATTGAATGATGATTATCATATGAGCGATAAGCTCCTTAAAGCACTTTAATATAACTCTCTTTTTTCCCTCTGACTGTTTGTCTTTTTCATTTCCCTCCTCCACTGTCTTTCTTTCTGTGCTTTACCTGAATCTCTCACTTTTCCTCATCTATCTTTCCATCTCTTCTCTCCTTTTCCCTTCCGTTCGTAAAAGGGCTCCTGAACTTCTTCTGCATTTTGGATTTTACTTAGAAATGTCATATCATAGCTGATCTTATCCTGCATTGTAAGAGGCACAGTTTTATATGTATTTTAAAAGTTATGTGATTCTTTACTGAGTCATACTCAAAATACACTACCTTTTTTGTCTTCCATATAGTAGTTGTCATTTAGACCAGTGGTTCTCAACTAGTCCAGCCTCAGGACCCACTATGTCTCTATTAATATCAGTTGCGACCCAAATTTTTGAAATTTGCTGTTCCTGTTAACAAATTAAGGTTTATTTGGGTGCAGTCTCAACGCATTTTGATACAACACAGGAAAATTTTGGCTTATTTTTTTGCTCATTTTGGTTTATTTGGACATTTTTACTAAGTTTTTGGGTCTATTTTGGCCAATTTTGACAGATTCAGAACATATTTTGGTTTATTTTTTGCACGCTTTTAAGCATAATTTCTCCAATAAGCTGGCAGAGCCAAATCTAGAGGTTAATAGTGGGCAACTACTGGTGTCACCACCACTAAATATCCTGCTATTGAAAGCAAACGGTGTCATAAGAAACACGTCCTTTAAAATAAAAGACTTTATACCACTACTTTTTGGGGGGACATGCTTCTGCGACCCTCTATAAATGGCTTCGCGACCCACTTTTGGGTCCCAACCCACCAGTTGAGAACCACTGATTTAGACTATTCCTTCTGTATTTTTCCGGGAGTTTGGGAGCTTTAGCAACCTGGGGCTGTTCTAGACTTTAACAATCATTGGAATATTTATTGGAATTGTTGACTTCATTGTTTTTAGACTGAATGTAGTTAAAATTTTAACACCCTCAACCTCAAAACATGACACTGAAAGGCATTTTAGTTTAGAAAAAAATGCCAAAATAATGCCATTCATCACAGTCAGAAAATGTAATAACAAAAGAAAATTCTTTCTCTCTGTCCATGAATGTGTCATTTATGTCTTGCAGCTGCACTGAGGAAATTAACCAAAAGCTTAAATTTGTGATATTTCATCAGATTTGTTTTACTCTATGTGTTTCATTTTAACATCTGTCAAAATAAATCATTTGCTCTGACCAGGTTCTGTAAAAACAAAAAAATTCCACGCTCTTCAGTGTAAGTAAGAAGCCATGACTTATTCAGCTGTGACCAACAGTCGTGGCAAAAATTCAGAGTTTTTGACTGAACTGGGCTGAACTGCAGGCAGTGTTTACATATAGCTGGGTTTGAAGGGCATTATAGTTTTTAAAAAATGTCAAAATAAATTAATTTTTCAGAGTCAGGAACTGTAAAACCAAACAAAAATCAGCTTATTTTCAGCTGTCTGTTTGTCAATAAATGTGTCAATTATGTCTTGCACTTGCATTGAGGAAATTAAACAAATCTAAGCTTAAAATTTCATTTCAGCATGTGCCAAAATAATCATTTGTTCTGACGAGGTTCAGTAAAAACAAACAAATTGTGTTTCTGTAGAAGTGCAGGTCTTTATATTGCAGTGAAAAATGAGCCCACAGTGAATAAAAATATGACAGGCTCACAGGGTTTAAAGGGTTAACACTTTGGATTTTTGAGAAATACCACCATATTAGCCTATTTATAAGATGCATTTTTACTGCAATACCTATGAAATGTATTTACATTCAGTCGTTATATACGGTAATTTGGTAGTAATCCAACATTCATGTACTGGTTTCAGATTGGCCTAGTGTATATTTAGATTAAAGTTACAGGAATAGATGTAGGAGGGCTGATTGACAGAAATTGAATAAAATATTAATAATGATGTTTTCATTAGTGTAAATAAGTATCATTGTGTTTTTGTTACCTTAGAATGAGATGTATGTATTTAGAGAGGATCCTCTTCCACAGAGCTTGCTCTCTTGGTCCGGCCTCCACTAAGTCCTACACACTAGTCCTTTAAAGCATATTTAATATTATGTTGTATTCAAAACACTGCCTTTTAAAACTTTAGCACAGGACTTATACACACACACACACACACACACACTTAAAACTCTTTGTATGTTGCAGTATATCTGAGTTTTGCATCAGGTATTTGTGGCGACATTTTCACACATATGCAATAGTAGCAATGAATTTTTACATCAACTATCAATGATTGGTCTTCTGGAGCCAAAGAGAGAGCAAATATAGTTATGGAAACAGAAAATGCTACAGCAATTGGGAGTATGTTGGAGCCTGCAGCAGAAAAATCTAAAAAGAAGAAGTTTCTGATCATCCAGAAAACAAAGGAACTCGTCATTCAGAGGAAGGATTACAGTCTAAAAAAAGAAGAGTGAAGCATAAGTCATACGCACATCCTAGCTGTGTTTGTAAAGTGATTTTGGCAGCCAGGAGGGGCAGACAAGAGATCTGCACTGCATGTTCAAAATGCTACAGGCCTTGTATCTCCAATTATATTCATTATAGGCTTTTGAATTCAAGTTAACACTTGCTTTTGTTTTTCAAACACTAGAAATGCACTATAAAGCTCCATGAATGGATCATAATTTTATTTCTTTGGTTTTTCCACAGTCAGTCTCAGGCGTTTCTAAATGCTGAGGCCCCTATTTTTCAGAGTTCATCATGCCGCTCTGAACGCTGAAATCCTGTCTGACCAGATGCCTAATTTCACAGAAAATGCAATAAAACTCTCAAAATGATGAAGATCTGTCCCAAAGTTGGATGTGTTCTCCACAGCGGTAGCATCTGCCATCTGTTGACTTGAGTATTTGGTCAAGCACCACAGACAGACACAGATGAAGCCTCAGTACTACAGTGAGCCTTTGTGTTGTTGTCTTTGTGTGGATCTTTGGATGGTATGTGTTGATAAAATATGTATATATACTTACAGGGTATTTGTACAAGAGCACAGTGGCTCAGTTTCTGATAAATCGATAAAATGAAACAATGAAAAGAAAGGAGTCACTGCAGCACACACTGGAGGAAATCTGCAGTTTTTATATACTGTTATACAATGTGAATCATTCTTTTTGCGTGCTTAGAAATGGTAAAAGATCTGCATTTATATAGCGCCTTTTTAATAATAATAATAATAATAACAATAATGCATTGGTTTTATATCGCACTTTTCTAGACACTCAAAGACACTTTACATTGCATTATTCATTCACTCCATACTTGATGGTGCTTGATGTAGCTACAGCTGCCCTGGGCTAGACTGACGGAGTCGAGGCGACTACCTCTACCTTACTACCCTTTCTACCTTAGTGGCATCCGAAGCATGCTTTTTCATTCACCCATTCACACACACATTCACACACCAATGGCAACAGAGCTGCCATGTAAGGCGCTAGTTTGCCATTGGGTTCAATGTCTTGCCCAAGGACACTTCGGCATGCGGATTGGCCGGGGATTGAACCAACGACCTTGCGATCAGTGGACAACCTGAGCCACAGCCGCCCCTAAGAAGATAGAAAAAGTAGTAGAAATTGAATTGTTAATGCAACACATGCTCTGAGCAATTTCCACAATATTAGCCAGCAAACCATTTAGTCTACACCATAGATTTGAACACAATTTGACGTTTATACAACATGGTGAAGGCTCAGAGTGAGTGAGAACATTACTAAATTTTAGACCTGCCCCTGTCAAATTCAATTTACATCAAAGCACATTTGTTCTCAGTGTAATCCACATAAAAGGCATGTTGTGATCATTGCAAGAAGCAATTCTTTACAGGCAACCCCTGTCTGTTCATGAGCCCAGCTTCCTCCTGCAAGACTCACAACACTAAACTGATCAAAGTTCCACAAAAAGAAGAGACTTGTGTGTGTGTGTGTGTGTGTGTGTGTGTGTGTGTGTGTGTGTGTGTGTTCCTTTGACAGCACGACAGATATGGTGTAAGGTATTTGTCATCTGGAATAATTTTCATTTTTTATCTGACCTGTGCATCTAAGAAGAGGCACCTCAGCATGAAAAATCACATTTAAACCACTTCATTAGCTTTCACTGAAGCAAAAGGCAAAAAAAGTGGTTTGGGAGAGCCAACACATAACAGAATAGTCTGTGTGAAAGATGTGATTTCTGGCAGGAGGGTGAAGTGTCTGTGTGTGTCTGTGTGTGTCTGTGTGTGTCTGTGTGTGCGCTACACAGAAAATTGAGTCCCATGTTGTAACACAATTTTGGCCCCTTAACTACTAGTTTTACAAGTTAAAGTTATTGTTATAACAAGGTTAAGGATGAGGCTTCTTACAGCAACTGTGTGTGTAGTTGCGCTAATATTGCTGTGGGGGGGAAATAATGACATCCGTATTAGATAGATGTTAAATTTTATAGTTAACTCTGAGGAGTTTTTTTGCAGTTAAGGTTAAAATTGCTCCATTAAGATTAAAAGCTGTGGTGGATTTTCAGTGTTTTTGTAAATATGTTACATACTATTTTTACATCTTTGTGTAACATAAGTTTCTATCCAATCTCTTACAAATTACATATTTAACTATTTTGAATTGATGATTTAAGCTTGATGACACAAATGAAAGTAATATTCAATACAACGCAGAAAAAAATTAAAGATGTGGAGGTGGATGAAAGTAAAGAGTCTGTATTTGTTGTGAGTTTGTATAGTTAGAGTTTACATTTTTATTGATTAACCATTAACCAGACCCAAGTCTTCTATTGAATACACACCGATCAGCCACAACACTAAAACCACTGACAGGTGAAGTGAATAACATTGATCATATTGGTACTATGTGCTGTTCTGATGGAAAACCTTGGATTTTAACATCCATGTTGATGAGACTTAGACACCCAAATAAACATTGTCCCACAACAAACACACTCCCTCATGCAAATGGAAATCCCAAATGTCACTGGCCTACCCCCACATGAAAAAACATCAAACAATCAGGAACATGTTGAGGAACATGACAGTGGACCAACATGTTGATTTGACCTCCAAACTTCCTACACCCCTTGTGATCAAGCATCAACAGGATGCAGTGGAACAAGTTTGATTGACAGAGGCCCCACTGCACAAGCCAGAGCACCCAAAGGATCCAGTACCAACGTCCTGGTTCCAGACCCCATAGGACACCCTGAGAGGTCCTATGGAGCATTTTTGAGCACATAAGGAGGACCAACACAATATTAGGAGGGTGGTCATGATGTTATACCTGATCAGTGTATAAGGAATGAGTGTTTAAAGATGGTGCCATTTGTGCTGAAATGTCCAGTAACTGTATTTTCCTCCTTAGTAGGTTGAGTTTTTAAGCGTGTGTGTTTGTTCAGGGGTGAAATGTGAATCCAGTTGGTTTGATTGACTTTTTAAACTGAGGCAGCATGTGTGCGGCTTGTATACCCGTCTACACTTGATTAATTAAAGGAAGATTAAATGTCGAGTAAATGCAAGTTGCAGCACTTTTCAATTAAAACTCATTCCATTTGAGTTGATGTAAAAAATGATGAAAAAAATGGCCAACTTTAAGCACTGCAATCCCAGTCATTGATTGCCGGTTTGCATTTCTCACTGAAGTTTAAACTGCTACTGCTACTTACGCTTACTTTTAAAAAATTAAGTCTGCAAAACCTTCGAGGGACGCTTTGGTGTAGTTAAAACTTTCCTTTAATTGCCACATTGGCCACTGGAGACTCAGCTCTGCTTGCTTTGACATTTAAAGCAGAAACTACAGAGTCATGTTGAACTGAAACCGAGCGAATGGATTATTGTAAGTGTAACAGCAAAAGTGTCCACAGAGTCGCATATCTATAAATATTTAAGCAAGTAAATGAATAAACAACCATATCAATGAGAATAAAAACGAGCCAGCAGCGAGCGTGCAGGTTATGATGGAGGTTGATGGTTAAAGCGACTCTGTGACTCAGAGTGACTGAAGGAACTAAAAGGTCTAATTTAGGCACATCATCTCTCATATGTAATTTGAATAAATCAATCTGCAAGCGGATAAAGCAGCCTTGTCTATCTTTTATTCATAGAAATGAGGGAAGGAAAGCAGAGGGAGACGTTGGCTGGTTCTGCTTGCCCATACGCCTGTCATTTACATGTTCACACCTAAACCACCCACCCCCATGAAGTCTGTGTCTCATTTGTCCTTTCTGCTCACACTTTTTTGTGCTTATACAACCGTGTGCAACCATGTGTGTCTATGCGAGTGTGCTTTGCGTGTCCATGTGCGTGCATGTCTGGCTCAGGCAGTTAATTCTCTCCGCCAGAAAATGTCCTGCAGCAAGAATTTGGAGTTGAGAAAGTGTCCGCCGCTCTGTCGATATGTGACACGGTGCCAAAACGGGCATGCAGCCACTTTCAATTAGCATTGGTCCAGCACTGCCCAATCACAGATATAGCACTGCCAGAAACTGCTCGAGAGTGCTGAGAAAAACTCCATATTGCCAGAAACAAGTTTGAGATGCTGCAAAAAAAAAAATCTTCCAAGAACTTGTCCAAAAATGCTGCAAACAATACGAAAATAATGAGGAAACTACAATTGGAATCGACATCGCTGGTGCCAGTTTTGCTAAATTCCACAAGTGTTTTTGCTCAATGTTGGGCAACAATTTGTGAGAATTAGGGAAAATTAATGAAATAGTGTCTTGGCCAAAGCAGAAATTTCTTAATGCTTCACAGAAACACACTAGTGGTTTTGGTTGGTTATTTTTTTTTCTGTCATTTGTCATTTTAGTCCAGTTGACATTTTGTGTAATCCTGGCTTGGAATCGCTGTGTGGTAAGCCTGTTGCCTACTGCTGGTGATGAATTCAACATCTGCGAATTCAAACTTGGCTGCTGAAAATCATTGACAAATGTTGTCAGTAAATCAAACCCAGGAGCCAAAATAATGAGCAAACATGTCATTAGAAGCATAATATGACATTGGTGGTTCTGCGCATTAAAAGATTTCATTTTGGATTTGGAATCTCAAATCTCAGATGTCCAATTTTGATTAGACAAATAAATACATATCAAGACCCAACTCAGAATGTGAATGACTCAAACAGAACTAACTACAGTGAATACCAACACTGAAGAAGCAGTACATGCTATTCATCTTCATTGTAATTCATCTCACACAGTGTACACTCTGTCTCATCTAAAATAGAATCTTTTCTCTTGTGATTATTAGGATATAAAAGGGGAGTTCAGGCAATGAGTGGTTACTGCTGCGTCTGCTGCCCTGCAATGTTAATGCTCTATATTCTGAATCTCATTGGTAGCCAAATAAAGCACATGGTTAGCAATAATAGCATTAACACCGTCCTGCATAACCAGATCATTCTGTAGTGCTGTGCAGAATGGTCTGACTGCACCCCATCCTCATTCTGCATGTTTGTAAAGTCATGAACAAAACTTCACATACTTTTTATATTGTAAAGATCACGTATAGCATGTCAGTTTTGAGTTTTCAATTACTCCTAAGGACATTTTACCAAATATTAGCATTGTATATTTTTAACCAGGTGACCAAGAACTATGATAAATTCATGAAAGAATCAAAATGCATGATGGTTTTTTTTGTGACAAAGATACATGTGTTTAAACTATTACTTCATAGAAAGTTATAGGAGTCACTGGAAACTCAAGAGTGCCACAACATACACAGCCACAACATTATGACCACTGACAGGTGAAGTGAATAACATTGATCATATTGGTACTATGTGCTGTTCTGATGGAAAACCTTGGATTTTAACATCCATGTTGATGAGACTGAGACACCCAAATAAACATTGTCCCACAACAAACACACTCCCTCATGCAAATGGAAATCCCAAATGTCACTGGTCTACCCCTGCAGGAAAATGTACCCCACCACATGGAAACAACATCAAACAATCAGGAACATGTTGAGGAACATGACAATGGCCCAACATGTTGATTTGACCTCCAAACTTCCTACACCCCATTCTGATCAAGCATCAACAGGATGCAGTGGAACAAGTTTGATTGACAGAGGCCCCACTGCACAAGCCAGAGTACCCAAAGGATCCAGTGCCAACGTCCTGGTTCCAGACCCCATAGGACACCCTGAGAGGTCCTCTTGTCCATGTCCAATGGCTCAGAGCATTTTTGAGCACATAAGGGGGACCAACATAATATTAGGCAGGTGGTCATCATGTTATACCTGACCAGTGCAGTAAACTTTTCTTCACGACACTCCGATCTGAGCAGTGATATTGTTTGCAATATTACTTCTCGATGGTTAGTTTCTGTTTCATGCTTAGCTTTTCATTTCATGTGCAATATGTAATGTGCAATATTTTCTATTTTAATTTCTCAGGTGTTATATTTCAGTTTAACGTGTAATATTTCATTATCACGTGCAACATTTCATTTTCATTTGCAACATTTTGATTACATGTGCAATATTTCATGTTTATGTACTACACTGTCGATGTAATGTGCATTTTTTCATTTTCCATGTGTAATATTTTGCTTTAATGTTTCATTATCATGTGTGATATTACCTATTATGTCAGTATTATCGCCAGCATTGCTTTCTATTGTTCTATTCTAGCCTTATTTTAGCTTACTTATTTTATTTCGGTATTGTATCATACTTAAATCTTCTTCATTTCTTATGTTTTGTCATTGTTTTTTCTGAGCAGTACCTGGCACAAGAATGTCCTTTGGGATTAATAAAGCTTTATCTAATCTCTTATCTTAAAATGAATAACTCACCCAAAAAACTAGCAGCTTTATTGCACTATCCAAATCTTCTGCAAAACGTTTCATCATGTAGGTTGCTGCTCGGAGGTTGTTGTGTTTTGTAGTGACGGGGATTTTGAAAACCGTAACATGTAGATGGTGAATGGAGAGAAGAAAGCTCCGTGAAATGTGATCTGATGATCACACTTAGAAGTTGGTGTTACTGAATGACCTTTTCACTTCCTGTATGTGTTTGCCCACTGCTGGTCAGGAAACTTAGGTGTCACAGCCACAGCAATAAAACAGTGCGAGTTCACAACAGACAGCTGAGCTTGGCGACACATCAGCATATGTTTGCCATCTGCATCACCAACCTGAACTGGACACCACTTGGATCAGACTGAATGTAGCTGTGATTTGTTCTGACCCGGTTGAGTAGCTGTGCTTCTATTACCTGAATGTCTCTCTGAAATGTTGCCTGCTTTCCCCTGATTTTGACGCTCTGCTGCTCTCTGCACGACTCGCTGTAGCAGCCAATAAAAGATCAAGCAAATTTTCTTCCCCTTTTACTGATTTTCTCTCCATCCTCTCACTTTCTCACTCCCAGACTCTCAACTCTCTTTCTGTCAGTATTTCGCCGCCTCCCTCTCCTTCTCCATTTCCTTTCCCCCCTCCTCGTTCCTTTCCATCGTGCTACCAGTATTTAGGGGCCTGGTTAACAAGCCATTTAAGCTCCATCTTCTCTGCTCCCTAATCACACTGTCAATACTCGTACATGGCTGTCACTCATGCCGACACATTAAAGCTGTCATTCCCTCTCCGCTCTCTTCCCACACTCCCTTTTCTCCTCATCTTCGCCGCTCCCCTTCCTCTTCTCCCCACTCTCATCTTTCTGTCTCCCGCTTCCATTTTCTCCCATTTCCTCTCTGCCCCTGCCTCGCTCTCACCCATTCAATCTCCCGCACTCTTCACATCTGCATACACAGAAAGAGCGAGACATCTTGAGTCTTTTCATGCGATCGACTGAGAGGGACTGCGGTGAAAACTGTTTTCACAGAGAAGCTATATGCAGGATCTGCTTATTAATAATAATTAGCTGTAAATCACCCATGATGACACATTCCAATGTGCCTCTCAAGTACAAACCCCGAGGACCTTTTTGGTGCTTTAATTTGGGTGAATATGGAACCTTGATTGCCGGCAAAATCTATCGTTGATGTAACCATCAATAGAGGGTCGAAATGGTAAAATATGCTCTTAAAAACAAATCACAAAATTGCCAGCGCTGACTGACATTGTGCAAAGTGCTGATGCTTGGCAATATAAACTTATATTACTGAGTTCCAGGTGAACAGCTCTTGTATTGACGTTGCTTTCAGAGGCAACTTTGTGCTGCAACTGATGACAAACAAGTTATAAAGAGTTAACTGTTGACACACAGCAGTCAGAAACATGGAGTAGATCTAGTCAGTCATCGCTGTTTTGTCTCATTTTTGTTGGTACAGTGTTGTTTATTTGGCCTTGACAGTTTGTTCTCAAGATTGTGCATCATTTAGTTAACAAAAGAAGATATTAAAAAGCAGAAAAAGACTCAAGTGGGATCAGCAGCCATATTACCATATATGTAACTGTCAAGTGAAGTTTTGAAACGCCACAAAAAATAAAAAACATGAGATGTGTACAAGGCTTGTCTCC
Organism: Dascyllus trimaculatus; assembly: GCA_024666655.1. NCBI lineage: Eukaryota > Metazoa > Chordata > Actinopteri > Pomacentridae > Dascyllus > Dascyllus trimaculatus. The sequence goes on along the minus strand of CM045449.1, from coordinate 26,648,774 downwards.
ATTATTTGCTTTGGAGTGATAAAAACAGGCTGTGTGGTGTCTCTAAAAGCTACGTTACACATGGCTGTGGTAAACAGTAGAAGAAGCTACTAACCAGCTGTTTAAAAAAAAGCTAAAGAAGAAACAAGCTGAACTTTGTCCATCGAGGAGAGAAAAATGGAGACAAAAAGTAAGAAAAGAAACCATCATCAGTCAAACATATTGTAATTGTTCTTTAATGTCAGCTGGTACTGGGCATTTTTATTGCTGTCAGAAGGTGAAGACAACAAAACTAGCAGAAAAAGCTGATCAGTCATGCAAGTTGAATGTTCTGTACCTGTTTCCATCTCCCAGAAAGTCAAAAACCACCTAAAGAGTGTATCAAAGCTTTTGTTTGGTGAAACTTGGGACCTTTGTTTAAAATGTTGCCATTTCCATGAACTTTTTCTACGGCAATACTTTAAAATGCGCATAAAAATGTGTCCTGGAAACATGGCTAACAGGTGCCAACACTTTAATCAAAGACCTATCTAAACCACTGACTCCTCTTTTTGTTACGAACGGTTCACTCAATTACAAGGCAGGAAACAGTGGACAGGAATCAGTGTTAAGATTTTGGTAAGTGATAAAGCACAATGCAATAAAGCACACTAACCAGGAGAGCCATTTACAACAGATGAACACTGACTAGAAGCAAGTAAGGTGAGAGCCAACAGAAGTAGGAACGATGAGTTCAAACGAACCAAACAACAGAACACTAATACGAACTGAGCGACTGATGAATTAAGTGACTACAATGCAAACAACTTAGTTGAGCACAACTGAAGGGGTGGGTAAGGTGCATGGCAGGTTGGCAGAGATGTTCACAGATAATGAACATTGTGGCTGGAGCAGCAGCGGCTGAGTGGTGTGGAATAGTGGACTGACAGACTGCAGCGGATGATTCCAGCAGGTGAGTATCCAGGTGTAGAGGAAGACCGATGAGCACGGTTGATGGCTGGAAGGAGAGCCGAACTGTACACAGAGAAAACAAAGCTACTACAAGCATAAGGCAGGTAGCGGCTGGACATAAATGAGAACGCAAGACTGACTGAATCTGACTTTGCGGTCCCGCGTGGAGAATTGACTGGAGGTCGCTCAAGAACAGCAGGCTGAGAGTGGACGCAGCTGGAAGCTCCAATCAGGTGTGCCTCATCAGTTGGTTAGGGATTCACCACACCTGTCCACCTGGACTCGCCGCCTGCCGTGCCCATGCCCTCCTAGAGGAAACTCAGGATAGGGAGAGAGGGAGGAGGAAAGGATAAGGAGGGAAAAGACTTCCACTAGGGACCGACAGAGGTGGAGGGCGTGAAACTTTTGTAACTGTCAGTAAACCTCTTTTATAAAACAGTTTGATAAAGAAGAATTAAAATAAAGTTTTGCTATATAAATTAAAGTGGACCAGTACCACAGCTAATGAGCTATATTCCCCAGTGCTTTCAAAAATATTCATTTTCCATCACATATCAATTCTGAATATTTGAAAATGTTTCAACACTAATTTCCTGTAGTGAGACCACCATGCTGTGAAGCAGGTTGGCAAATAACCCTGAAAAATACAAATATATGCTGCTTAATAAATGTGAAAGATTGTTCTGCTTTTCTTTTTACTTGCACTTTAGTCTCTGAGGACTTGGACTTGTTGCCATGAAGTGTTTATGTGTAAATATATATATGACTTCACCAATACTACATTCATTTTTACTTGAAAATAGACAACATTGTTCTGTTCACATATACTTCATTGACTCATTAACTTTTCCCAAGTTTTAATGTAATGTTTTAGTGTTCTCGTTTTGATATAACTAACTCTTGATAAAAATCTAAAATGTTATGCCCTTTGTGTTGTGGCATTTTTTTCCAGTGGTATTGAAAATGATATCAAATACTGATATTTTTCCAGGTATTGTATCAAATTTTAACATTTCAGCATCACGATGAGACTAATTCAGCACTGTTATCAGTTACTTCATTTTTAATTTTAAATACTGGTATGACTGGATTTGAATTGTTAATATTGTCCTTCTGCTACTATGACAAGTACAGTTTTTTGACTGTTTTAACTTTAACATGAAAGAGTCCTGTTTATTTTTTAATTTTTTAATTTTTTAGAAAATCCTTGTCAAAAAAGCTAAAATATATTGAGCATGACTCAAAGTTGAAAAGGAAAAAAAGGAGAGAACTTTTATAATACTTTTAATAGGCATTATATGTCTAAATTTAGACTCATGTAATTTGTATCTATAAAGGTATGTACTCTCCATGTATGTATATCTATCTGGATAGAAATATGTTTGTCAAGAAAGTAAAGTAGAATCAGAGCTTTAGGCTGTAAAACTGAATAATTAACCCTGAGCAAAAAATATTGGTTGCTCAGTGGATTCAAACTTACTTTAATTGTTAATACTATTGGTAACACTTGTGCTTCTGCTGCTTTGATGAGTTACTTTTTTGTGGCTGTTTTCAGTTGGGCATGAAAGAGTGTTTTCTTTTGTAAATTGTTGTCAAAAAAAAAGACAAACTATACACCCATCAGCCAAAACATTTTGACCACTGACAGGTGAAGTGAATAACATTGATCATATTGGTACTATGTGCTGTTCTGATGGAAAACCTTGGATTTTAACATCCATGTTGATGAGACTTAGACACCCAAATAAACATTGTCCCACAACAAACACACTCCCTCATGTAAATGGAAATCCCAAATGTCACTGGACTACCCCTGCAGGAAAATGCACCCCACCACATGGAAACAACATCAAACAATCAGGAACATGTTGAGGAACATGACAATGGCCCAACATGTTGATTTGACCTCCAAACTTCCTACACCCCATTGTGATCAAGCATCAACAGGATGAAGTGGAACAAGTTTGATTGACAGAGGCCCCACTGTACAAATCAGAGTACCCAAAGGATCCAGTGCCAATGTCCTGGTTCCAAACCCCATAGGACATCCTGAGAGGTCCTCTTGTCCATGCCCAGTGGTTCAAAGCATTTTGGAGCACAGAAGGAGGACCAACACAACATTAGCAGGTGGTCATAATGTTATACCTGATTGGTGCAGTTAACTTTTGTTCAAAGTTAAAAAGCAATAAAAGGGGAAATATTTTATAGGCACTGTATGTCAGACTTTAGACTCAGAATGTACATATGTACAAATGTGAATGTATGTGATTCAAAGTCACTTTAACTGTGAATACTAGTGGTAACACTTGACTGCTGCTATGACAAGTTACTTTTTTGTGATGGCTTTCACTTCAAGGAGATTACAGAGATTTATGTAAATTCTTATCAAAAAAGGCACTGCATGTCTGACTTTAGACTCCGAATATGTGTATATGTATAAATCAATGCCCTGCTTATGCTTGTTTATCTATATTTAGATAGGAACAGGTTTTTTAAAAAGTGTAGTGTTTTAAGCTGTAAAACTGACTGTGTTAATTTACCCTGAGCACATATATTGGTTACTTGGTGGATTCAAACTCACTTTAATTGCTTAAAATTTCTCATTAATAGCAATATAGACAACTGTGCGAGCTAATAAGTCTTCATCGCTGCCTCTCTCTCCCTCCCTTGTTCACTCTGCAGTTCTTTCTCCGTTAACGTCACGTTGCTAATCAGCATGAGTGTGGATGGGTATCCAAATGCAATCACAGGCAATTATGCTCCTTGCTGTGCTGGTGTGCGCGTGTGTGTGCGCGCATGTGTGCGTACATTTTAGCCCATTAGGAAGTGACGCACTGATTAACCGTCAACTCTCATGCTGCTCGACTGCCACTCACACAGACAACAAACAAAAAGCAGCGTTCTCTGACTCCCAAAGACACACACAATTTGCTCCCCTACCCATTATGCACTCAGGATACTTGTCACAGTCATGGTCACAACAGCACGATAAACTGCAGCTAATTCAGTCGAATAAAATAACTGCATGAGAGGGGGAACATGTTTTCGATGAACACCCGTCCTCTGCTGAATAAGGAGAATATTTCTGTCCAACTTTCTCAGCTCTTTTCATCTTGTGTTTTTTATACCCCTCTTGCTTTTGTTTTTGACTCCTGTAGTTTTTATTGTGCAAGTTCAGCTGCAGTCATCTATTTCTGCGGTGTAAAAACCCTGCAGTCTGGTCCATTCTCCTATATGCTGACCCAGTTGTGCGACATGCTCGTCCACCATCTGCCACACTCTTTTACTGTTATTTATATGTTATTATGGTGATTCTGCTACATCAGGATGCCGTGACGAGTTCTGGTGAGGAGCTGCTGTATCTAGTGAGTTGGCTTGTGTTCTCAAAAAGCCAATAAGCGAGATTTATGCTGCCACACAGCACAAAATGACCATACTGAAGTACTGTGTGTCTGCGAGTTTGTTGATGATCACCACCAGCGAGCGAAAAGCAAGTACAGGCTGAGATTTCTGGATTTCATAACTCAGTTTCCAGTTTGTAACAATTTTAAGAACAAAAACTGCTGATCAAGTGGCATTTTAGGAGCACCGACTTCCCACAACATGCACAGCTGCTCCCCAGCTGCTCAGTCATGCAAAGTTAGGAGCAACTGACTAATGCAACAACACAATCTAACATCTGGAAGTTAGTATGACTGTAGAGGCTACACTGTAAGCCTGGATGTCATATCTAAAAAAAAAAAAAAAGTACAATTTACTTAAATTTGTAAGTTTTGTGTCATTCCTAAAAAAAATGTAAGTATGTTCTACTGATCTGCAGACATAGTTGATTGTGTGAATAACTTTAAGTTTAATGCATTCAAATAGTTAAGTTTTAGCCTTAACCACAACTTAAAGGCCTCATGAAATTGACTGAAACTTTAAACCTGTGTTCTGTTGTTGCTTGTTAATTTATGCTTCATCAACTGCCAAATACAAGTTTTAAAAAATCATATTATCGAGTATTTTCACATTAACATGAGAATCAGAATCAGAATCATGTTTATTGCCAATTAATTTTTACATTACAAGGAATTTGTCTGTCTGTTGGTGCAAACAGCTAAACAAGTTTAAAAAAAAAAGCAGATAGCAAGAAATAAAATAATATTAAGAATATAAAAACAAAAGAAGTAGAATAAGATACATATAAATAAATACACTGACATATGTGCAGAATGTCAGATGGATAGTGGGAGATCAGTTGCTTCTCTTCCAGTTTAATATGTTTTAGGGCTCATCCTGCACTCAGGAGCGTTTACTAGTTTGCACCCACTAAAAATGCTTACTTGGATTTTTATAACACACTTATGACTCTAAATTCACAGCCCCTGTTAGCTAGCAGGCATGGGCCGTTAATGTGTTGCTGCAGCTTTTAAGTTTGTGCTAAATAATGCAGAAAACATTGAACATCCTGTTTCAAACTCATTATTAATAGTATAAGGAGTCTTTATTTTGAAAACAACCGGAAGCCGTTCTATCTTAAAATGGCAACTACAGCATTGTTACGGCATCTCCGAAACGTCTGAACAAAATCTATATCCAGGCATTTTCTGGATAAAGTGAACATATATTGGTAATCTACATGGTTACATCGTCGCCTAAAATGTTTTTAAAAGTTAATAAAGTGATATATTAACAGAGCTAACAGAGTAAAAAGTCTGATACTCTGGTCTGCTTCCGGCCTACAGTCAGGACCATTTTTGTTGTTGTTGTTGTTTGACATTTTATTTACATAATTCTTATTACAACAGGTAACAATTAATTATCAAAGGTCCACGACCAGTCCAGTGTTCGTTTCTACGTTAAATATGTAAATAAAATTACTCATTCAGTATATTTTGCAGAATAAAATATGTCATAATGTACGATTTTATTTAACACAGTTTTGCACTAGAGACACTAAAGTTATCACAAAAGAGTATTAAGTTGAAGCCCTCAAACTATATTACCAAAATTAAGGTCAGGGTATGACGTTTTTGTGACAGTTTTCATCTCATACCGTGGCATGATGTTTTTGTGACACTTTTAAGATCATTCCGCAGTATGAGCTCAAAAATGTCACTAAAACATCATACCGCACGCGGTATGAGGTGAAAACTGTCACAAAAACGTCATACGATGAGGTAAAAAATGTCACAAAAACATTAGACAGCAGAATGAGGTCAAAAATGTCACAAAAACGTTAGACCGCAGAATGAGGTCAAAAATGTAACAAAAATTTCATACTGAGGAATGAGGTCAAAAATGTCCCAAAAACATCAATGAGGTCAAAAATGTCCCAAAAACATCATACCACAGTATGAGGTCAAAAATGTAACAAAAAAATCATACCACGATCTGTTTACAAAATGTCAGAGAAAATGTTATACCGCGGTATGAGGTCAAAAATGTCCCAAAAACGTCATACCGCGGAAGGAGGTCAAAAATGTCATACCGCTGGTTGAGGTAAAAAATGTCACAAAAACGTCATACCGCGGAATGAGGTCAAAAATGTCGCAAACATTTCATATCATGGAATGAGGTCAAAAATGTCACAAAAACGTCATACGGCGGTATGAGGTCAAAATGTCACAAAAACGTCAAAAATGAGGTCAAAATTGTCATAAAAATTTCATATCGCAGTATGACCTTAAAAATTTCATACCGTCGGACGAGGTCAAAAATGTCACAAAAAACGTCATACCACGGAATGTGGCTCAAAAATATCACAAAAATTTCATACTGCCGAATGAGGTCAATAATGTCACAAAAACGTCATATGTGGTCAAAAATGTCCCAAAAACGTCATACCGCAGTATGAGGTCAAAAATGTCACAAAAAAATCATAGCACGGTCTGACGTAAAAATGTCACAAAAATTTCATACCGTGGAATGAGGTCAATAGTGTCACAAAAACGTCATACCGCTGGTTAAGGTCAAAAATGTAACAAAAACGTCATACCTGCTTGCACACTGTACAAAACAATTGATATTACAAATGATTTTAGGTTAAATCAACTTAGCATTCAGTGTATTGAACTTAAAAAACTAAGTGTAATTACTGTGTAAAACAATTGATACTACAGATGATTTTAAGTTTAATCAACTTGGCATTCAATGTATTGAACTCAAGCTTTTAAGTTAAATGCATTCAAAGCTTTAAGTCCATTATACTTTCTTCTTTAAGGCAGCCGGTTTCTTCAGATTTTTTTAAGTAGAGTCAACTTAAACGGGTTTACAGTGTAAGTCAAGACTTAAAGCCACTGAGATGTTCCACCACGATGATTTTTACAAACACTTGGTTGATTTATTTTCTTCATCATTCATCACAATTAAGCTCAAACATGTTACATAATAAGTTATAAACAAGCGCTCACAAAACCAGCAACTATTGCAGCAACCAGCAACCTGCAGCAAGCCTCAGGAGCCAAAAAATTAACTTTTACTTTTGCTTCCTGCAGGAATTACTGTACTCATAGAAACGCTTACGGCAGATTTTTTGTTCCCTGTTGACATTTTTTCAAATTCTGCAATTTAATTTCACAGGCGCTTTTCTCCAAAGCGGCGCACATCTGAGAGGACCATGCCTAAGGGTCCTCACTGGACAGTTGCACCCTGACCGGGATTTGAACCACCCATGCCAAAGCCAGGGGTGTTAGTCATTGAGCTGTCCAGCTGCAAACAACTATATTGGTCAATTCCTGCACAAACTGCAGGTGTGATTGCAGGAAGCAGCTGCAGTTTGTTGCCAGAGCTGTTAATGTTCAACATATCTACAGGTGGAAGCTGGTTTGAAACACCTTATAATTAACAGACAACCCTTCTACCAACTGAGCCATTACCACTCTCCGAATTAGCCAAGAACTTGATGTTGCTATGGTAAACTGAAGAACTGAGATGTTGAGCAACATTATGATGTACTTCATTACTGTGTGTCTTCTGAATTGTGTGATCAGCAACCAATGTCCCGCTTCTTTTTGGTCGCACCTGGTAATGAAGTACTTACAGCAAAGAACGAACTCCACGGGCTTTACAGTTATGATGTATGCAGTTATAAGTTGCATATGAGTTTTTGTACTTTATTCACAAATTAGAGTAAATCTTTAAGAGCAGATCAACAGGCCGCAACATCTCTTTCACAAAATTACTGAAACGACTCTAATTAGAAATTAAATAAATATTACAAATAAATAAGTGTGGTAGCTCACACACTAATGAGCTTTCAGGCAGAGATCATCAAAACATTTTATCAGTTGCATTACTTTCAGAAGAATCTGATCCACAGAGATGGGACTGACGGATCTGTATCACATCCAATAACTGCTAAATGATCACCTGAGATGTGACAAATAAGCTTTATTGTTTAGTTAATAAAACAGCCCCATCTTTCCCCTGAAGGCCAGTGCAAAATTATTTGTAATAAAGTTTTTAATTTTCCTGCAGGAATTACTGTACCCAAGAAGGTGTTGCTTTTATTTCTTCTTTGTGGACGTCTTGTTTAGCAATGAAGCTCTGTATTTCTAAAGTGGTACACATGTAGAACATTGTGATAATGAGTCTTAGCGAGCTCACTGAGCAGCTGTTGAGAGTAATTAGTGTTTAATCTCGGAGAGGAGAGTGCTGTGAATATTCGCACTTTGATCAACACAACCAGCCCAGCTTCTCCTGTCCTCTCATTTCATTTTCCTCTCTCTTCATTTATTTGTCTCCTCCTGCTCCTCCTCTCTCTGCCTCTTCCACTTGTTTGCTCTCCCATAGGAGCAGGACCAGTGTGCTTCCTAATAGAGGAGAATTTCCCTTCTTTTTCTTGTCTCTCTATCACTCTTGTAGGAACGATAATGACGTTATTACATTATTGTATAATTAGCAGAAGGACACTTGACTGGAAAGGTTAAAATGTGCCGCTCAGATGTAACTGTGCCTGATGGAACCTTGGAGTTGGAGCTCTTTTTCTCCCTAGTGCACTTTTTAACTGTATTTTTTCTTTTTGCAGTGATTTATCAATTATTTATGGTGATCTTGGGGTTATGAAGCACTTTGATTGCACTACAGAGGATCTGTGGCAGCAGTCACTCACAGTGGAAAACAACAACACCAATGACAAAAAAGTTTCTTAAAAGCTGTAAGGAGACACGCTGCATTCAAGCAGATATTTTTCTCTATTAAATGATTAAAACTGCTTTGGACCTTTTGCAGTTATGTTGGAAAAGTAAGTCGCATCAAGGGTCGGTAGATAAAATAGCATGACACTTTAGCGCTTTGATATTTTGCTGGTTTGGGAAACGAGGGACTCAACAGCTATTTGTGCCACAATGCTAATCAGTGGAAGGGATGGGCAGGTATCCAAATGCAATCACTGACAATTACAGTCTGAGCCATGTCTGTTCTTCTATGAGCGAGCGAGTTTGTGTATGTGTTTGATTGTGTCTTGCTGATTAGTCATCAATCCTCGTGGTGCCAAACTGGCTGTCAGTCAGAAAACAAACAGAAAAGCAACCCCCACATCCTCCACTGGTCTGTGTTTGCAAGCATGTGTGGGTGAGTTTACATTAAGATGGCACATAGATCCTTGCATTCTATCATGCTTGCTGCACATTTGATGTTTAAAAGACTAAAAAAAAAGCTGTGGTATAAGTGAAGACAGTAAGAGGTGGAGAGCCAGACAGAAGCCAGGGCTCGGTGGCTGGACAATAAAAGCGTCTGCATAAAACAAAAAGCATTTATCAGCTTGTGCCTTTTAATTTCGTCTGTCCTCAGTAATTGGCCCATTTGTTTGTTGCAGGCTGCCTGTGATTAATTAATTTAAAAATATTGCTTTTAACACCATGATTGTAAAGAATTTTTAAATTACTTTGCTAGGGATTGACCAGTATGGGTCAATACTGATTATTGGTGCCCAAGAAAGGCCGATGGTTGATATTTTGAGCCGACATGCATTGAAAGTAAAGTTTTAACAGCATGTGATAGCAGAGAACCTGCCATTCATAACAAGGCTTCTTCATTAATAAGGGCGACTATGACTGAAGATGTAAAATAGAAATAGGAGTGATTAAAACAGGATGCTCTCTGTTTATGTGGGATCAACTGAGATCGATCTGTTTGTCTAATGCAGTTACGTGTTGTTCTTCTGTTTTATTAATCTTTCACTTTTATCGTCCACTAAGGTCCAGATCTAAAGCATTATTGATTATTGTGGCTGCCCTCTAACTTAGCTGCTAGCTGTTAGCATAGCCTTAGTCACTGTGAGAGAAGCTAATTTCCTGGTTTGTGTTTCCTGTTCAGCTTGAGAGACATTTGTGAAACCACAGAGTGACAACAGACAGAGAGAGGAGGCTGCATCAGACCTGCAGCAGCTTGTTTAATTTATCAATAATCGGTCAATAAAGGTAATGATACCAATAATCGGAAAAACACTAAATATGGGCCACAATAATAAAAATGGGTCTATCCCGATACTTTGCATTCCTTCATCTAATATTTTATTCTGAAACATAAAGTATAGACAGTATGGAGAGAGGTTCAGTAATTACAATGTCGTAACATGTAATATGACTTTATTACTGCATCTCTCTGTATTTATTTGTTTTTTTCTCCACTTGCTTCCTTTGGTTTCTTTAGACCCTCCTGCCTGTTGCCTCTCTCTTTGTTGTATGACAGTTCAGAAGCCAATCATGACAATGCTGAATCTTTAATTGTCACGAGAAGTGACCCATTGATTTCCTTGCTGTCAGCTCTTGGTCCTGTGATGTCTGCCGCTGCACACAGGATCAAGTGACAGGCAGGTAAAGCTTGCATGCAAGAAATCAGTCAGACAATAAGACAGAGCTGCAGAAAGACTGGCAAACAATCAGGCAGACAAATAACAACAGACAGCAGGAAAAGAGCTGAAGGACAGACAGGCTAGTAACCAAATCCATATCATGAGGGGCCACAGAATATACAGCACAGTGAATCCTGATTTTTTCTCTGGTGATCAAAGCTTTGTTTATGCTGTTTCTGAACAACCTAGCATATGAAAGAAATGGAAAATAGGGCAAAAAATAGGAGATTCTCTGTCAGAATGAGAGAGAGAGAGAAAAGGAGAATGACAGTGAACAGAGATAATGTTATTCAGTGGTGATGTTCATTAGCTCCTGCAGTGGAATAGACCAGAAGTTATGTAGCCTTATAATTACCAGAACAGCTTTTGGAAATCAGAAACATGAAGTGACATGGACTGTGAGCCACGCAGCTCACATATGTGACACGAAGCGACGCTTTGCTGATTTCAAAGTATGACTTTCTGTTTTTGTTTTTTTCTGTGCCTGAAAGCAGTTAACAGGCTGCTTTCTGACATTTGTTGAAGTTGAAGTTTTAAAAGAAACAGGATAACGGGATGCATGATAGTGTAAATTCAAATGAAAAAATGCCTGAAATGTATCATTCACTATATACACCAATCAGGCATAACGTTATAACGACATAATTTTGTGTTGGTCCAACTTATGTGGTCAAAAATGTTCTGAACCATTGGGCATGGACAAGAGGACCTCTCAGGGTGTCCTATGGGGTCTGGAACCAGGACGTTGGCACTGGATCCTTTGGGTACTCTGGTTTGTGCAGTGGAGCCTCTGTCTATCAAACTTGTTCCACTGCATCCTGTTGATGCTTGATCACAATGGGGTGTAGGAAGTTTAATGTTGCGGCTGTATGATCATTTGTCTTCTGTAGTAAATGAATTCAGTTTCATCTAGTTTGTCTTCATCTGCTCCTCATACTGTGTAATATTACATAATTAGAACACACCATGACGGCACTTCAAAAAGTTCCCAGTCTTACCAGAAAATGCAGGAGAAAGATTGTTCTTGCATTATTTTTCAACATATTGTCCTTTAACCTCCGTGCACTTGGTCCACTGATGTTTAAGCTATCGTTAAAAAGGTCACAGTCTGAGTCTCCAGATGCTCCTCAACAGCATGGAAAACTTCATTTTTAACTGTCCTGCAGCACAGACGCGAGCAAATTGCCGACAGGCGCCACTTGCTTTAACTTTTTGGGGGGTGGAGAACCGATGTGTTTCCATTGTTTGCTTTGATTTTTATATTCAGATTCAAAGCTGTAAACCCATGTCTCATCCTGGGTCACAAATCTTTGAGGAATTTGGCCAGATCAGCCTCGAAATGAGCCAAAAATGTCCTTGAAATTTTCGTTCTCCTCAGTTTATGATCTGATGTCAGCATTGAAGTGATATAAGGCTTTATAGTCTGCAGTTATGCCTCGAAAAGGGAGTTATGCCTCTTGTTTATGAGTGAAACTGAGAACTTTTTGAAGAACCCTCGTACTTCAGCATGCAAATTTTTCAGTCTTCTCTCCTCGCTGTCTTTACTTTTTTCATGCTTTTTGTTTATTTTTTCTTATTTTGCACAATCCCCTCTATCATTTTAATAATACTGAGCGAGGTAGAGTTTGTGTAGCACAGTGTCTCTCTCTCTGTGTCTCTCTCTCATTTATCTCTCCTCGCTCTGATTGTCAATGAACGGGCTCCGTGACAGAACATATGTCTTAGTTCTCAGCAGCAACATCAGATGCTTCATTTCACTGTTTGGCTTAAAGTAGGTTGCATTGCACAGACATGAGATGGTGGTTTTTCAGTCAGTAACAGAAGCATGGCAACAGTCAGCTAAATTTGATCTTTTATTTATGTTAAATCACCTGCAAAAGTGAAAGCCTATTTGAAATTAGGTTTCCCTGCTGCTCATGTTTCGTGACACCTGCGATCATAATTAAAATCGGTTTGTGACAGCTACAAAGCAGCACTGTTGCTCAGTACTGCAGCACGGCTGGCTGATGTGTGGACCCAGATCTGCTGATTAAAGGACTGTTTCACTAAAAACCTGCTACACAGCTCACATAATATATGCAAACAACAACCCCAATACCCATATTGTTGACACAAAACTGATATTCAACAACTACAATTCAATGATGCAACAATTGCCGTTTATACCAATGATGGATCAAATGACTAATGTTGAAGATGTCACTTGAAGATACAAACCCACAGTAAATCATGACCTGACGGCAGTTGCCCTCAGCTCTGAGGAGCATTTTAGCATTTTTCAGCTCACTGTTCAGGATAATGTTAATGGCTACTTGGTAAACATTTTGGAGCATTTCACATTTAAAGAGGCAGATCGCAGAGCTGAAAGAAGAGCAAATTTTGGAGATGAATGTGATCCATATTTATCTGAGATACATAACATAGATAATTTATTGATCCTTCGCAGGAAATTAATTTACAGCAGCTACAGCCACAGTCAAGAATTTACAGCGAGGGTTGCTGTTTAGCTCACTGAGTTAGGGCAATACCACATGAATACACAAAAAATAAATTTAAAAAAGAATTCACATCTAACAGTGAACATACACACAGAAGAACCAAAGTGTACTGAAAACTTAGAGCAAGGTAATAAGAATAATGTGCAAAAATGTAGCAAATCTAAAATGACTTGTTTAGGTCCAGTGCACAAAAAATCAGTTTACATTTTGTTAACAAATGCAACATCAAGTACATAAGGAGATGAGACAGTATGTCCATGTTGGGTTTATGGCTTGTTTTGCCGCTAAAAGATCCAAAATAATTAAGCAAGGTTACAATAAAATGATTGAGATATACACTTCTTTTTATAGAGTGTCACGTTTAAACGTTAAAGTAAACTACATATAGACTGATACTGCTGTTACAATATAAATGCATGCTTTGAAAGTTTTTTGTTATACGTTATAGACATTTAAAATGTTATCAGGGGAATTTTAGTTTGATTTATCAAATACTTTGTTGTTCATTTTTAATTTTTTTAAAAGGCCCATCGACCCACTTTCAGTGTGTTTGGATAATTAGATTTTATCATGCCACTGATTTGAAATCTCCAATATTGGACAAGTAGATCAAATAATATCTGTTTATTGGTGAGCTGACCTATGCAAAATATGCAAAAAAAATGATAATGTAGAAGTCAACCAGTTATATTTTCTCTTTTTTTGTTAAACATTAATAACTGATTGAGCCGGTATGACAAGTTGCACCACAGAAAACATAAATATTGCTCCTACCTTATACAAATAGAGGAATATTCTGGAGTTGCAGAATCACTTTTTAAAATGTGGGCATATTTTTCTTCTTAAGACTCCACTTTTTAGGTATAAACCTACGTAGAGCCTCGTTTTAAAAATGTGAGGACTTGAGCTGGAATAAACCTACAGCAGCCATAACTGGGAATTCAGAAAAATCAGAATTGTAGAAATCTCTAATAGGAAGCCCCACACCCATTAATGGTAAAAGTGACATTTGTGGAGGGAAAATGAAGACGTGGATATCTGAAATATTCTCTTTCACCAGGAAATTAAATTACAGCAATCTGTAAGGTGTATTCAGTCTAGCTATTAAATGGTAAAATCATTTTGCCATATTAGGCCTTTAAACTAGAAAAGCACATCAGTTGTGCTCTGCTGGTCACCACGTTAGAGTTAAAAAGTCCAAAATTAAAGTTACTAGTGGAGATTTTTACAGAGCCCTATATTGTCTTTACTCTAAAACCCTAAAAATATTATTACATGTACATTTTACAGTTTGTTATGCACAGAAATAGGTCTAAGAGAAACACTACTTTATATATTACTGACAAAAACATGAATCTCTTTAATATGACTTGTTATTTAACTCAGGTATTGTGAATTTCTTAATAAACTCTTCCATTTTGCATGATTTCAGTGATCACAAACAGCTACTCCACCTTTCAGAAATAGACTGAAATGCTCACAGACATACAGTATGAATGAACACATGCTGAGAACGGACCTCCTGGGGAGGTCGTGGTTGGACACGAGCACGGAAATTACACAATACTTGTAAGGTCTTTTAGCCCTTTTCAACCTGGAGTCATTTGCACATAGTCACACGCACACACCCCGAGGTTGCTCTGCGATTCACCAGTGCATGTTAAATCATACCTGAGGCAGCTGAAGCTCCCCACTAACAATAGTTGGAGGCTGTTATAAACAAAGCTGAGCCCTTTTTCTCGCCTTCCTGCCTCTGTTTCCTCCAGGCGGCCCTGCTGTCCTCTCCTTCTCTGCCTCCTCAGCTTTTCCTTCTTTAATCCTTTGTACTCTCCTCTCTATGCCTCCTCTCCTCTCCTCCCTCCCCCCTTCTCCCCTGGCTCTCCTGTTGCATTTTGGATCCATCTGTTGGGAAGAAAACTAATAACAGCGAAACTAAATAACAACACGAGGACTGAGGCGGAAACACACTGGAGGGTTTAAACCGGATCCAGGTGTAATGCCGAGTACCTCACCTTTAGGTTTTACTCAACACCTATCATAATAAACAAACGAGAAAATAAACTGAGGGGTTTGTTTGGCCTTTTTCCCCTCTCCTCTCAACACCTGTGAGGAACACTGAAAGGTATTAGAACTTGACATTACGTGAGCAAATATTGCAGCTGGCAGCAAGGTTGTTTTCCTTTTTTTTCCCCTTTTTCCTGCTTCACGGCTGTTGCTTAGTGATTTTTCTGCCCTACTTCTCCGTGATGAGATGCATGGAAGTTTTTTAAAAGAAGGCCACGTGAAGTAGTTTTCAACCTTGAGTTTTTCTGGAAGTCGGTTCGCTGTCAGCGGTGTCAATGCATTGTTTCTAATCAGGTCACAGCTCCTCCCTTGTCCAGTAATACGGCAGAATGTCTGGGCGCTATGGCCTTGTTTTCACCGTGGCTTCATAATCAATTTCACTTCAACTTCACACAGACAACAATTGGAATTTTTGACCCATTTTAGCAGTGAGTGTAGTAAATTACTGCTGTTAAAGGCACTGCACCCTGAGGTTTCTGGATGCAGTGAGGCTCTAATGGGTGGACTGCATTTCACTGGGTTTTCTAAAGCACTAGGAGAAGCCTGAGGAAGAACTACAAAGGAGAGGGACCTCTTCCAAGGACGGATATGGAATAAGTGCCATATGTGCAGCAGAGACAGAAGTAGCAGTGGAATACAGTATGGGGGCCTCATTTACAACATAGCGGCACAAGAAAGTAAAAGACTTCAGCACATAAATAAGAAATTCAGATGAAGATAGTAAAAATATTAAGTTTGTAAGACAATAAAAACATTAATTAGAGCATTTAGCATTTAAAAACAAATGCATCAACAAACCAGCTGGGAGTAAAATAAGATTAAATTAAAAACCTGAATTGCCTGTAGAATGAAAAATGAGTCAGACTTTCCATTGTTATTACAGGTTGCATGTGCACAGGGAGTAAAACTGGATTTTCCAAGCTCAGTAAAAACTGCAGACTAATTTAATACATTTGAGCATACTTAGTAAGGTTTCACATTACAAGAGAGCATAAAAGTAATACATGATATAATATAAATGAATAAAACCCAGGGTTTGTCCCACCTTACAGAGAGGAGGGGGCACCCAGCTTCAGCATACAGCTCACAGCGACAAGTATTGCAATTATCACCAGTAACAAATCTTGATGCAAAGCGTCCAAAGGCTCAAGAGTCAACACTGATGCATGCATGCGCAAACTGTCAGTACAAAACTACATTATTAGAGTCACCTTATAAGTTAGTTTCTTGTAAAGTTTTATTTACGTTCCGTGTTTCTCCTTAAATTTCAACTATTGTCAATGCTTGAAGTCCAGCAGACTGAATAACTCAGTTTTCCTCCAACCAACCACCCACCCAACCACCTGACCGATCACCCAACCAACCACCCACCCAACCACCTGACCGATCACCCAACCAACCACCCACCCAACCACCTGACCGATCACCCAACCAACCAACCACCCACCCACCCAACCAACCAACCACCCACCCAACCAACCAACCAACCAACCGATCACCCAACCAACCATCCACCCAACCAACCAACCAACCACCCACCCAACCAACCAACCAACCAACCAACCAACCACCCACCCACCCAACCAACCACCCAACCAACCAACCAACCACCCAACCGACCATAGTACTATAATTTATAGCACACGCCTCATTCAAGATCTAATGACCAGTGATACTGTGCACCTCCCTACACCTCAGACAGTCACAGTTTCACAGTTAGGGCATTTCTCAAGTTAAGCTCCGAGCTTCACCACAGCCGTCAAGATATTATTTTACTGTTCACAAAAGACTGATCTGTTTACTAACGTCTACTTAAGAATATATGTGTGATCTAGAAGAAATTAGATGTGGATGAATTGTTCACTAGCAACAAACTGTTAGCTACAAAACGATGGGCGATAAGCAAATTGGTGTACATGTGGACTAGATTTAAGTGACAATGTGTGAGTACAGAATTTTGTTCATTGACTGCTGAAAAAATGAAACCAGGCTCAGCTCACTGGTTTGTCTTCTTTATTTCTGTCAAGAGTAAAGACATAAAGGTTCTCTTCCATACGTTTTTTTGCAAAACAGTCAGTTGGATTTGTTTTCTGACGAAGAATGTAAGTTGGTTGGAGGAAATCGATAACTTAACAAAAATATAGAATTGGAAATGTTCATACATTTAAATAAAACAACTTAGCCACTGTATTTAAATAAGCCATATTTGACAGATTTTCTCAAGTCCAACTAACATAAATGAAGAAATCACAAAGTTTAGAAGAAGTTTGGTAGAAAACCACATTTAAAAAAAAAAAAAAAAAAAGCACTTTCAGTTTGATATTTACTTGCTGAATCATTTATTCAGCAAAAGAGAAAAAAAAGACTTTTCTTCAGTTAAAAATGTTGCAGTCTTTTACCAAAAAGATATATAGTTTGGTTTAACTGTTTGCCTCAGCGTGTTCCTATGGCAACAGTACGGTTTTTGCTGGTTTTCGTGATACATTTTAAAACAGCACTTGGGGAAAAAAATACACAAAGAGAAGGAAAAGTTGAGCGAGAAAGAAATGAATAGCAGTGAGAAAATAGAGGAGGCAAATAAGAAAAACTGTTATGGCTACTTTTTTTTCCCTCACACACTGACAACTGATATTTTCCTCTTCGTTTCAGCCATGATGGAGGAACAGACAGCTTGTGTTATACGAGTCACAAAAAAAGCCCCATTACAATTAATGTGTGTGTGTGTGTGTGTGTGTGCATGTGTGAGTGTCAGTGTGTGAGTGAGTGTGTTCATGCTGAGCAGGTACAGCTGGTGATTTCAGTGGGGAAATCAAAATGATGCTGAGCAGGACCTGATGTGAGAGCAGTGACCCGCACACACACACACACACACATACACACACACACACACACACACACACACACACACACACACACACACACACACACACACACACACACACACACACACACACACACACACACACACCTGATTGTAATAGCCTTTCAAGACACATTGGACACTTACCAGCTTCTATTACGATGGGCTCCTTTTGTACCACAACACCCTTCCATGACAGTGGTGCCTAATGGAAAGACAGCCACAATAGCCGAGTGTCTGTGTGTGTGTGGACTGAAATGAGCTGCATAACACACAGCCTGCTATCTGGGGGTGTGTATGTGTAGGCTTGAATTACTTTCTGATTATTTGGTGTTACTTGATGCTGCGTGTGCGCTCGTCGGTCTAATTACTTAATACATGTAACGTGTGTGGTTGGGTTTCTTGTATGTAGGTGTGAATCACTTCATGATTGCCTGCCTTCTCTTTAATTTCCACCATGTAGAGTTTGTGTGTGTATAAATGGAGTGCAGACCACACGAGGCAGACGCACACATGAAGAGGTAAACAAGCATTCTTGTATTTTTTCTGTACTCCTTTGAATTATAGTGTTCCTGCAAGGTCTCAAACATGTGCACACAGAAAGAGTCACACTTAAGAATGCAGTAAAAAAAAAATCATACAAATGTATACTTATAACTTAGCTTCACGACTTCAGAAATTAACTGTCGAACCTTCGAAAAATGCCACACACATGTATGGTTAGTGCACACAACTACAGTGTATTTTTATATTGTCTGGAACGTCTTAAAATCTCCTCCTAATGCCATTCCATGTCTTATGTGATGTACTTTGAATTGCCATTGTTGTTGAAATGTGCTACTTTCAAATAATTGTGAATTAACTGTGTAATAGCCTTGTCTGGCCTGACATGCAGCTCCACAAAAATGACAGTACGGGGATACCATGTGGAGGCTGCAAAACTGTGACAGACTAACCAATTCTGCTTTGTCCTGAAAATTCCCATAATTTTAGAGATTTTCTGTGTGTCACAAAGTGCAAGAGAGAATGTAGGCACCGTTATTTCTACATGGTTGTAAAATGAGCTGTGAATGCCAGAACTTTTGAACCAGCGAGCCGTGTCTATCTGCATGTCTGCATCATGGCTCAACATGGAAAAGAATTGCAAGAGGATTTAAAAAAAAACTGTAATTGTGCAGAGATGGCAAAAGACACAGGAGGATCGATGACACTAAAAATCAGTGGAAACACAGTTGCAGCAGTAATCAGGGGGTATCGAATGAGCCATAGTACCACTAATCAGAGCCACAGTGGCTGTCCTTCTAAAATGAAAGCCACAGACAGTGCTCTATTTCACAGTCTACATCCAAAAAATAGACAAGCAAATGCTTTAGACTTGGCACAGGGGTTATCAATGGAAATGAATGGAGCTTCTGTGACAGCTCACACAGTGTGAAGGACATCGCCTAATGCGAACCTCCATGAATGGCATCAAAGACAAAAACCCTTGCTTGCTCTAAGATACAAAAATGCAAGATTAAACTTTGCTAAAATGTATGAAAGGAATTCTGATGATTACTTTCAGTTTACCTTGCATAGACCAAGAACAATTTTTTGGCATAAGTGAGCTCCAGCATATTTAGCATGAAAATGGTCAGGGCTACCACAGTGAGTGGTTAGTCCTGACAATGAAGCACAAAAGGTGTTGGTGGGGGGATAACATCTACAGAATGCACCATGAATGCCTGAGAATATAGCAAAATACCAGCTGATAAGATGACTCCCAGTTTACAGAAGCTTGTCAGACCAGGAATATTCCAGCATGGTAAATATTAAAGCTTCTCAAGAAGAATAAAGTGAAAACTTACTTGAATCCAAATGAACACCTTTGGAGTATTTTAAAGAAAAAAACTAAGCACAACACACCCCTCCAGCAAACAGCAGCCGATCAAGAATGGCAAAACATCTCTCCATAAATTTGGTATTGTCTTTGCCAAAGAATATTGAGTGTCGCTGAGGTCTTGCATTAGGGCCTGGATTTTTTTTAACATAACATCTAAACTGTGATCTCTTCATTTTACACAAATGCACTGCTGTTTAACTGAGGAGTAATGAAGCTACTGAGAGCTGATGTAATTTTAAATCATCTGACCTTTAATGTGATTTTATACAGGGGTGTATCCACTTCTGTTGTATACTGTAAATCCAATGCTGGACAAACAATCCCTTCCTACACTGTGGGCACATACGGCGAGACTTCAAGGAACATCTGCCTTTGCTATTATTTGCCAGGAAATGGTGGGTATCTGGGGCTGCACAGTGGCTCGATGGTTAGCAGCATCGCCTCACAGCTAGAAGATCCCCGGTTCGCGTCCCGGTTAGGACACCTGGGATCTTTCTGTGTGGAGTTTGCATGTTCTCCCTGTGCAGCGTGGGTTCTCACCAGGTACTCCGGCTTCCTCCCACAGTCCAAAAACGTGCTGAGGTTAATTGATTATTCTAAATTGTCCGTAGGTGTGAATGAGATTGTGCTTGTTTGTCTCTATATGTAGCCCTGTGACAGGCTGGCGACCTGTTCAGGGTGTCTCCTGCCTTCGCCCTGAGTCAACTGGGATAGACTCCAGCCCCTCCGTGACCCTACAGAGGATTAAGCGGTGTACAGATAATGGATGGATTGATGGATGGATGGTGGGTATCTAAGGAAAAAGTATGGAGAAAACAAGAAAACAAGGGACAAAACCAAGTTTCTGGCCTGATTCAGGAATGTTGCAATTATATACTGTAGTTTGCTGTATACATTAGGCCATTAAGCCACAGAGAGACATCCCTGAAATTCAAATCTTAACCCTAACATTTAAACGAACTTTAAGCCCTTCAGAGACAAAATGCCCTCACTTTCTGAAAGCATCCACACTTGCAAGGTGTGTAACTCAAACTAGTCCTCACAAAGATAGACATACAGGACAGACACACACCACCTGCCTGCCTATTCATCCCATAAACCACATCTGCAGCGTGCGTGCACACACACACACACACACACACACACACACACACACACACACACACACACACGGCTGAACAGAACGTGCATGCCACTGTGAATGAAAATCGATAGAGCAAGTTTAGTGTAATTGAATGATTGTGTGTGTGTGTGTGTGTGTGTGTGGACTTGTATAGTGAATAGATAGAGGTAATTGAATGTTAGAGAGGCTGTGTGTGTGCGTGTGTGTGTGTGTGTGTGAGAGAGAGCCTTTATAGTGAAGAGATAGAGGTAATCTGTATAAGTGCTGCTACACTCCTAAACCTTTAAAAGCCTTGTCTGCGCAAGATTTACCTAAGTGTGAGTTTGTGTGCGTCTGAGTGAGTCTGACTTCAACACCACTGAGATGCCATTTTAAACAGTCTTTACAGCCACCAAATCAGATACAAGCACACACAAATAACATTTACACAGTGTCGAAAAAGGAAAGCCCACATCTCCGTTTTTACACTAAAAATGTAAAGAAATCCTCACATTTGTGCCGTACCATTCCTCCTCATTCTTAGAGTTGTAGCACACTTGATGAATGGAAAACAAAACTAAACTAGGCATTCCTGTAATGCCGCACACAGTATAAACAGTGTATAATATCTTTTTAACTAGCTGAATTAATTCCATCGGTGTTCATGCAATTCCACTGTAAATGTCAGCGGTGATGGTTACTTTGCAGCCACTGTTTTGTTGACACCTCTCTGGATTCTCATTTTTAACTAAGCTAAAAAGGTGGACAGATGTTTTTTTTAAAGAGCATGGCTGGAAATCATGCACAAGGAAGACAATAATAATAACAATGATGCACTTTGCACGTCAAGAACTTAATTGGAATAAAACCTAAAATACACTGGAGTTGACGTCAGGATTTGGGATTTCTATACATGAAACCAGTCGTGCTCTTAAAGCAGGTGGCAGAGGAGAACCGAACAGACTAGCACTGGAAGCAAAGATGTGAATTTCCCATCTGTTCTCATTTCCAAGGCATCAAAAACTGCCATTTTGTCAAAGCCGCCGGAGTCTCAGGCATACATACAAGGTGTTCTTCGGCATCGGTGCCACCTGCATCAGTGTTCAACACTAACAGAAGTATAGGAATTTTTAGAATTTAAATGAGCAACATAAGGAGGTTGGTGGAAGTGGAAGTGGAAAAGACTGAAATTTGTGTCCTGTGTTATTTTATTTCTCGACTTTTACCAATTTGATTAAATTTAGGCAACAAAACTACGTGGTTAGGTTCAGTAAAAGATCATACTTTGGGTTAAAATTCACTCTTTCACAATACGAACACATGTTACAAGGTAAATTTCTCATTGCCTGAAAAAGGAGCAACAGTGACAACAACAGCTAATGAAATCTGGCTGCGATCTCTCTGCAGTTATTTCTGAATTTAATAGAATTTTATGACTCCATCGGGCTACTTCGTGTGTTGAAAAATGAGGTTACAGGGTGTTCAAATGTGACACTGAGGAGTTCTGAGGAAGCGAGTTCAGGGTGAAACCAGCTCTAATTGCAGTCAGTTCCTCCTACAAGTAAACTTAATATGTTAATATGTGTTAATGTGCAAGTTATTCAGTCTCAAAGCACATATTCTAAAACTGGTTATGACAGACTCCCACATCGGGATGTGAGGAGTAGCCGACGGGAGCATAGCTTTTGATTAAAATTATCTAACTGAAAGATTTCATACATTATAATCAGAAGAAATGGCTTCATAATAAAAAACTGGAACTATAAAATGTGAATTTCACCCAGGAAACATACCAAGCAGAGATAAACCTACAGCACGGTGCATAGTTTGACTGAAATATGACAATTTAGCAGGAATGGAGACTTACAAAAGTAAAGTTGATTTCAAGGAGCAGGTGCCTTGTTCGTTGTTGAAACAGCAGAAAGTTTGTGTATTATTTTTAACTTAATGAACGTAGTTTCCATATTTTAGCATAATTTATAGGAATCTGCAATGTTGGAGAAAAGATTTTTTAAATATTCATTTAAATGAAATCCACTTTATACATTACAAGTTTATATGCAGAGTAAAGAGTGCAGTGGCACTGCAGTAATACTACATTGTTTACTTGTGCTTGCAACTTGTGTGTTTCTACTGATATTTTAGTAGCCTCTGACGATGAACTCCAGTTTTTGTCAAAAATGATATGACTAAAGTCTTGGAAGGCCCTCTGTCATCTGTGGCTTTTTTTTTTTTTTTTTACAGAAAATTAAATGCTAAAAGTCAATTTTGGTTGAGTGAGCAGTCATTGCTAACATCATTAGCATAACTGTAAGCTTTGATTCTTACGGAAGCCCTAAACGGCCATGGCTCAACTTAATTTTTTCGCTCCATTTTCTTGAGAAAATGAGATAATTCTCCTCCATTTTTTGTTATAACGACATAATTTTGTCATTATTTTAAATTTAAATACAGTATACACCAATCAGGCACAACATTATGACCACCTGCCTAATATTGTGTTGGTTCCGTTATGTGCTCTAAAATGCTCTGAACCATTGGGCATGGACAAGAGGACCTCTCAGGGTGTCCTGTGGGGTCTGGAACAAGGACGTTGGCAGTGGATCCTTTGGGTACTCTGGCTTGTGCAGTGGAGCCTCTGTCAATCAAACTTGTTCCACTGCATCCTGTTGATGCTTGATCACAATGGGGTGTAGGAAGTTTGGAGGTCAAATCAACATGTTGGTCCATTGTCATGTTCCTCCACATGTTCCTGATTGTTTGATGTTGTTTCCATGTGGTGGGGTGCATTTTCCTGCAGGGGTAGGTCAGTGACATTTGGGATTTCCATTTGCATGAGGGAGTGTGTTTGTTGTGGGACAATGTTTATTTGGGTGTCTAAGTCTCATCAACATGGATGTCAAAATCCAAGGTTTTCCATCAGAACACCACATAGTACCAATATGATCAATGTTATTCACTTCACCTGTCAGTGGTCATAATGTTGTAGCTGATCGGTGTATATATATATATAACCATAAAAAGGCTTATTGTACTACAAGAACAGATGTTTTTCCAGATAAATAATAACATCGTAAAGTTCAGAACAAACATATTTGCAAATTCCCAAATATATTAATTATTGTTCCCTTGATATTAAAAATGTAACGGGCCTTCAGTTATGTTCAAAAAGTATTTGCTGTTACATTTTAACCTGTAGGATGGGAGGTTGGATATTTCATGGGATTAAAAAAGTGAATATGTGAAAATACATTTGAATCCCGCTGAAAATGATTGCGACCGAGCTCCAGACATCACAAACGCATCTTCAAGAGCGTGATTTATCTTTCCAGTGCAACCAGATCAATAGCATAAACAGATCAATGCTTGATACAGACTTACCTTTATGTTTAGTGTTGCTGTAATTACTTGGTGTTGAGGTGCAGTTGTATATTTTGAAAGCAATGTTCCTGTTCTTATGATGAACTCCTCTGTGGCGTCTGGACAGATTAATCAAGCGCACACAAACTTTTAATGTGTTTTAATATAGGAAATAGTAACACATCCCCTGTTATCCTGACTAAGTATGTTTTAACAAGCAGATCAGCATAAAATTAGTCAAACCAGAAATCTGTTGTTGCTTTTTGTTTTGACAGTTGGACCAAATGTTGTTGCAGTTATTTTCCGTCTCCGGTTTTTGGCTGTATATTCGTGTGTCAGTTCCAACCTGTTCACCAAAGCACTATCTGTGTGTTGTTGAGCCTATGTGTGTGCATGTGTGTGTGTGTGTGTGTGTGTGATACAGGTCACAGAGTGTCAACAATGGAGAGAGATGAGTTCCACATGAATGGTTCACCACCTCAGCTGTCCCCATCCCTCTTTTCTCACTTCATCCATCCATTTCCTCTCCCTTCCTCTATTCTCACTCTCTCCATCAGTTTTGCTGTTTTCTCTCCTCCTCATCCTCTGTGACTGGGTTTAATTTTTTGGCCCATATACTTCTTGGTTTTTTATTTTCCCTGCCCACTTAACCTTTCTCCCTGTTCGTCCTCTTTCTCTGTCTTTTTAATCCTTTTCAGCCTTTCTCTTCATGTCTTACACCTGAGTTTCTATCTTTCTGCTCATCTGCCCTTGCTAATTTTCTTTTTTAAATTTAATCCTCTCTCTCTTTTATTCATTCCCTTGTATTCATTCAATCTCACCTCTCATCCTTGCTCCACCTTTCTTTGCATGCCCCCTCTTTTCTATGTTTTTCGATTCCTTCAGGCTCTTGACATACTTGCCGTTTAGCAACATCTCGTAGAAAAGAGGCTGCAACATGATTTATATACCCGTTTTTTTTACCTGGAGAATTAAAAAAGATACTACTAAGGGTCAGAGCTGAATCATTTCTGGTTGACATGAGGACATCTTCCCTTAAAGCTTCCAGTTTTGCAGTAGTTGTATTAAAAGAGCTGGACAAGGCCTTTACAGATTGTTATGGATTCATGCTTGGGCAACCAAGCGGCCAACTGCGGTGCTGCAATGAAATCCCAAAAAGCATTTCCCTGTTGACTGCACTTGCAAAAGTCAAGTCTGTAAAACTGCTGATAGAATGTCTCACAAGCTAAATTTTGACTTTGGCGATGGATTTTTTAGCCATGAAGGTTTAAGATTTCAAAATTTTCCTGAGATTTAGCCACGTGTGACTGAGCAGATGAGGTTGGAGAGCGAAATACTTATGCACGTGTACAGCAGATGGCATAACATGGAAGGAAACCAGGAAGCAGAGAAAACATTGCTAGTTTAACCTTAAAACTTAAAAAAAAAAAAAAAAACGTGCATCCTCACTTCATCTACTCATACAATGACCCTTGTTTTGCATAGTCAGACCATTGTCCAAACTAAGATTTGGCTGCACCCCATTATCACTCTGCTATTGGGTAAATAGTTTGCTCTGAATTGCTTGTATATCTTTTAACCAAACACTGTTCCTTTGAGTAGTGCTTAGCTCCGGATTCAGCAACGGTGTCCCCTCAGAAGAGTGACAAGGGGAATTGGTTTGCTGGAACTTTTGCATGAGGGGGCCAAGCTGCTCTGCCTTACTGGATGGAACAAATCCTCAGCAGAACATAACATTTTCAGAATGTAGGTTGCATCCTGGAAGGTGTTCTTTTGTGTAAAAAAGGGAATTTTGAAAATAATAATATGCAGATAGCGGAAGGGGAGTAGAGAGCTGGTCGGAATGCATGGAGAAAGTCTACATCCAGTCAGTCCGACTGTACTGATTCCACCACTGGTGTACTTTATTTAACTTGTGGCCACATGGATGAGCACAACCAAATGAACACAAGATAAGCAGGAGTAACCAACATGTGCTTGCCAACATAATTAAAATCACTCTAACCTCTTCTCTAAATCTACATTTAAACAGACAACAATTCTAAATGAAAACAATGTAGCAGCTTCAAGCACCGTAGAGGTTGCTCCAGTTGCTCATTTTGGCATCTGAGAGGCTTTAAGACTTATACATTTGTTACTCAAGAGGTCTCAGTAGTATCTCAACATGCCCCCACCAGTGCAGCCTCTTGCACTTTTTAAATTTATTTAACCTTTATTTAACCAGGTGAGTCCCATTGAGACTTCAGATCTCTTTTTCAAGGGAGCCCTGGCCAAGACGGCAGCAGCACCAAGTTGCAATTGTTAAACATTGGATTCTGCTTAACTCTAGTGCTTGTTCGTTATGCCTCATCCCCTCATTCTCCCCGTTCCACACCTCGACCACCACATCCACCTCTCCCCGCAGTGCTTGTATATTTGCTCGTTTTGCTCTGCCGCTCCCTCTCTATCCACTAATCTCTAGTTTAAATAAGAGGCATCGGCTTGCACATGCACCAGTTGTACACACAGACATGCAAGCAAGCATGACGCACAAGCACACACAGTAGTGTAGGAAAGAGCAGGAACCAAATACAAATAGAAGTAGACATGCAGGTAAGCGCACATGTGCACGAACGCACCTACACAATGCCATCCGACAACCAGCTTCCTGTACCTCTCAGGTAAGTCCTGCCAGTTCTGCATTTTGGCCACTTGAGGGAAGTAGAGGGCTTTGGCTCAGCGATATTTTGCCCCGTAATTTGCGCAAACACACACACATACATGTACGCGAACACACCCACACTGGAGTGATACTGGGAGGCGACAGTAACATACAGTCAAGTCCTGGAGCAGTGGCACTCACTCACTGTGTGACCAATCACAAGCCTCTTATACGCTCAGGATACTGTAAATGTATATGAAAGGCCCCGGCATTGTTTGAGTGTGAAATTTAGTCTCTGAGTCAAAACATGATGTGAAGTGAAGGGATGTGGATTTTTTATTTAGTTCAGCAGTCTCTTTTTCAACTCCGGGTGCAAGAGGCTGGCTTTACAGAGGCCTTCCATAACCAAAACAGGTCAATTTTTTAAAGATTATTTCACGGTACTGGGGTTTACTTTCCAACAGCATACAGCAGAGGGGGACAGGAGTGAGAACGGTGAGTGTTGGTCTCAACCTTGTGACTCTGAAAGTGTACTTTATACACACGGTGACATGTGCACACTCTCAAACACACACACACACACACACACACACACACACACACACACAGCCTTTTAAATCTTGATCAAGACAGAGAGCTCCATTCCTTCCCTGCCGCTTGATCCTACAGCAAACACAGCAGAAACCAGAGTGCTTGATTTACTTTAATCTCACCCGTAATGTGTCTCGAGTCTGTTCCAGTCTGCTGAAGTAAATCAAGCGGCCCTGAACTAGTTCAAATATTTGAAGTTGAAGTTACATTGTTAACACAGACAAAGAGATTTTGGATTTTGAGAGAAGAAGGTGGAGGGAATGCCCTTACAGACACAAACCTGCTTTTAAAGCTAAGTGAGCCAGTTATGAGATTTCCTCTAAAAACACAGTAGCAGTTTAAAAAGCATGTAATCACACACAGAAATATCCTTAGTGACAACATGTTTTAAGCACGACTTTTACTCCTCCAATTCCTGCTCTTTGCTCTGTTTCAGTCCCAGGACGGACCTGCAATTTGCAATTCCAGAGCAGCCACACATTAGTGCATTTGATTTTATTATTCATCACGGCTATAATCTTTTAGCATCCAATCAGAAAACACATCACAGCCGTTCCTGTTTTAATAATTGCCTTGCTTGGACAATAAAACAACCATGGCGGTGCTGCATACAGAATCAATGTAAATTCCAGCTGGCCAGCAGGGAGCTGCTGCACAGCAGAAATGAGAAATTGTAATGAAGCTACAGTAATAGACACCTACAGCATGTGATTCTGCTGAGACTTGTTTTTTAAAAGCTCATCCATGGGTAAGTTGTATTAGATATCTAACTAGTAAGCGTATACACACATTCTTCTAAACAAACTTTAAAGTTTAGCATAAGTTTGTTCTGTAAAACATTTATGTCCCAGCTTTGAGCAACTAACAGTTTACATTACTTGCAATAACAGATTTATAACTGTATAGCAGCTTTATACTCTGTATTTATACATTTCCATCGTGTTTTAATGCATGCATGTTTAATGATGGAAATTGGCCTGATCAAAATCTTGATCATGTTTTTCATCACTTGAACTACAAAGAGTCAGAAAAAAACATCCATCACAATTTTCAAGGCTATAAGCAGACATCTTTACTTTGTTTGTTTAATTCAGTCAACACCAAATACATTAAAATGATATCATATTATATTATTTGTAACATTTTTAGCTTGTAGCTGTGCGATGGAAGTTTATTTTCTTTGTGTAGGTCATTGTTATAGTGTGATGTGATACATATTCCTGCCAATGGAGTCATTTTAGTCCACTGATCTGCAGACAGCAGAAAACTGCAAAGAAGCGTGACAACAGAGGAGGGGAGAAGAAGGCTGTTTGCAAGTGAACATGAATTTCAACAATGCAGGACTGAAATACTTTTTTTTTTTTAAATCAGCTTTTCAAATGTTTTATGTGAAGGGAAAATGCATTTCACACTTTAACAGTGGGTAACACTGAATGTAAGAACAACCCACAGGGCAAGTTTACTGTGATTTAAGACAAAAATAAGCAGTTGATTCCCACATCAGAGAAGCTAGAACCAACACATGCCTTACATTTATGCCTGTGCATTATCTAAATGACAATCAAAAGAAATATTCTGCCACATGACACATAATTTCAGTCCAACTTCAAACTGACAAAGTGTCACTTTAAAGCTCCTCAAATCAGGCATTTTTGTATTAACAATGTACAAAGTGTAATATTAAAAGTATTCATCACCTTGCTCTGCTCAGCTCTTTGTTTTTTATGCTTGTTCACCTCAGTGTTGAAGGAGCAGTGTGTAAGATTTAGTGGGATCTTTTCGCAGAAATGGAATAAAGTATTCATAATTATGGTTTCATGTGTATATAATCATCTGTCACTATGAACTGTTGTGTTTTCCTGAGTGTAGAATGAGACATTCATATCTATATAGCGAGTTGGCTATCCTTCATGGTGCCTGCTATGTTGAGTTACTATGTTTCTGAAGTAGTTTAGAACAAACAAACTAAATATTGGCTCTAGAGGGGGAATTTTGTGCTTTTATGTTCAAGTACTGCCACTGTAGTTTCTCCTATAAGCTTAGAAGGTAGGGGTGTGGGAAGGGTGTTCACATGACACATTTAATTGTTGTTAAATCCTACATGCACTCGCTTTCAATTTAAAAATCCACTAGTAAATTTTAAGCCCCTCTCTGGTTGTTGATTAAATGTCTAAAAACTTATTTCCATGTATCAAAATAACATTTATAGAAGTTATTTTTTACTATTAAAATCACCCCCTTCATGTCGTAAAATGTAACTATACACAGTTACTTCCCCTCGAATGTGCAGATTTATGAAGTCTCCGCCTCTTACTTCATCCACGCACTGCAGCTCAAGCACACCAGCTCACCTATGACTGCTGAAACACTGTAAGATTTGTGCTACACAATAGTAAGTTGTAATATTGGAGTAGTTGAGCCAGGCAACCAGTTCTGAATAATGCTACACAAAGTCCCACCCTGCGAGCTGACAGAAATGTTTCCTGAGGTTTGCTGGATGTTTAGTGCTTATTCCACTCATGACGTGTCCTCCTGTGTTTAAAAATGCCACATAAACATGTTAACAAGGTAAAAAAAAAAAAAGATTTTTACCTGTAGGAGGCAGACACCCTCTCTTCTTTTAAGATTAAGCTTAAAACTTTCCTATTTGACAAGTCTTATAGTTAGGGCTGCTCAGGATCACCTGAGCTGTCCCTTAGTTATGCTGCCATAGGTTTAGACTGCTGAGGGACTCACATGATGCACTGGGCTCCTCTCCTCTCCTCTCCTTTCTGCACTGTCATATATCACTGTTGCGACTTGATCTCGCCAAACAAAACCGAAGCCACAATGAGCTGCTATTGGGAAATTAATCGCCGCGTCGTCATGAGGCGGCTCCATTTAGCAAATCACGACATCTGTGGGTTTGGTAGTACGAGGCATTTATTTGTTACGTTGCATCCTCACCAACAAAGCTTACAGATGGGCCTCTGCACAGCGGTCGAAAAAAAACTGTGTGCCTCTCCCAGCTAGCAACACACCTGAGGACTAATTGCCTCTTCCTCTACTTGTACCTTTCTGTGTGCTGCTGCTTGATACGCCACCTACTGTGGCAATTGGCAATTACCATAACATACACAGACATATATAAATGGCTCTAACAATCACCATCACATATGACTAACCTATGTTTCCCCCCCGAGGTTCTGTGTCCTGCTTGTTCTCTCCGTGGATGTCTCTGGATCTGGAGCTCAACGTCCCTGATCTGCAGCCGCTGGCCTCACCACCTCCAACCCCCACCCCAGCCTCTCCTGCTATCCCTCCCTCCCTCCTCTTCCCCACTCCCAACCCAACCGGTCGAGGCAGATGTCCGCCCTCCCTGAGCCTGGTTCTGTCGGAGATTTTTTTCCCCCTTCCCTACCGTAGGGGGTTTTTGGTTCCTTCCCACCGTCTCTGACTGCTTGCTCATAGGGAATCCAAAAGCAACCTTGGATTGTTGGGTTTTCTGTTTCCTGTTTTTTTTCTTACAATGTTTAGCGCTTTGTGACGACTTGTGTTGTAAATATGTGCTATATGAATAAAATTGAATTGAATTGAATTGAATTTAAATAGTAAACATAACAAAAAAAATGTGACTCAGAGACAGAGTATTGGACTTGCATTCATCATCTGGCCAAGAACATGACTGAATGAATGACAATGTTGCTTCACATTGACAGAATATGTAAACACACAACTGCTACAGCAACTTTATACAACCACACGCTGACAATATGTCAGTGTTAGCAAACAAAAGCTCAACAAAGCAAAAGAATGTGGAGAAAAAAAATTCTACTCAGCCTTACAGTGTGGTATGTCTTTGTGAAGCTTCTGTTTGCGGCTTTGACTTCAACCATACTGTCAGATTTGCTGACACTTTCAGCATCCCTTTAAAGCCCCAGCTGTTCCGATAGGCTGTTAATCCTCAAAAGGCTCGAAAATAGTGTCTCCTTATAGGAAATGTTGGACTAACTAGTTATTGGATCGAGATAATAGTAAAATTTCTAAATAATCAGAATGAGTGTTTCATTAAAAAATATTCAAAACTATTTGTAACACATGAATGCAATAATCAGTGTAATATATCAGTCACTGCTGTCGTCAAACAGGTCCATCACTGTGCATTTCATTTCTCTCAGCAGGGTGTGTGTATGCGCACGCTAAGGGCGCCTTGTGTTGAAGTGCTAATGGACATAGGTGTGATTAACACCACAGCACATGGTCTGACGGTGCTAGCCACACTATTAACCACGCATGCTGTGTGCATGTGTGTGTGTGTGTGTGCACATGTGCGCATGTAGGTGTGTGTGTGTGTGAAAGAAACAGAATGCAAGCAAAAGAGTGTGACAGAGAGTGTGTGTGTTACTCAAGCTGTCACCCAGCCTCCAGACATCTCTTAGTAAAAACAGATTGAGCTGAGAAAAGTTCTTGACCTAGAACGTTTCATTCATCCCCAAACTTGTAAAGATAAAAATCCAACAGTTCACCTCAGCACCAGTAATCAGTCCAACCACACTGTTCTTTCCAATGCATTGTTTTATTTTAAGTGTATTGTCACTGTAATTAATTTCAGTTGTACTTCCAAATTGAATGTTGACCTTGAAAACTGCAGCTAAGAATTTAACTTCAAGACCCATTTAGTTACTATCCTGGAACTTTAGTTACTATCACATGAGCTTAATCAGCAGATGGAGTGAATTTAAACTGCATTTTAAAAGTCTTTTGAAAGACCTTAAAGAAAGAAAATGGAAATGTTAATGTAATTATCACATTATATGCTTCACTTTCATACAGTACATAACAGAAATTCGTACGCGCCTGTGCAGTATCACTTAAATGTCAAATGATTCAAAACAGCATCGCCTTACAGTAACTGCATTACTTCCAAGTTGTACAGTAGTGAACTTGCTGTAATGTAAAATTAAGGACAAACAGACGAGAATCACTATAATACAAATAAAAGCCCCAAAGTAGGAACTCATTACAAAGATTCACATCTTTACATATTTCAATATTTTGTATGTTCACCCCTATTTTTTTATGACCTCCTCTTCCTTGATATGGAGGATACCATATTTCTAGGGATGTTTATTATTTTTCGTTGAAATTATTTTCATTTGCACTTTGCTGAAGCGGTTATATTGCTCCACTTTTCTCTTTAAAATATCTCAAAAATGTTCTATTGGATTTAAGTCAGGGGAAACACTTGGCCAGATCTCTCTTTTTTACTCAGTCCGTCTTTTGAAACTCTTGGGGTGATTTTGTGCGCTTTGGCTCATTACCATGCTGGAATATTCCTCTTCTTTCATGCTTTAGAAGACTGGGAGTCATGTTGTCAGCCAGTATGTTAGTAAATCCACAGACATTCATGGTGCTATCTATAAATTTTGTCTCCCCCACACCTTCTGCACTCATGTTGTTTCATATCATCACCCTCCTATCACCGTGCTTCACTGTCAGGACTATGCATTCACTGGGGCAGCCCTGACCAGGTTCATATCAAACAGACTGGACCTCATCTGAGTTTATCCAACTTTTCTTGATCTCATCTGACCAAACAATGCAACACTAATAATAATCAAGCTTCTTTTATGTTGTTTAACAAAGTATAATGTTGGAATTTGATGCTGATGAGCAAGAGAGTTTTTTTTTCTTGGTTGTCGGCTGTAGAGGTCCTTGTTATGCAATGTCCTTTGCACTGAACCCCTGAAGCGCTGTTTTTCAGATCTCAACTGTGCAAGCAGCATGGTCAGATATTGATATCATTGTAAACTGTATGCATGAGTATTTGCAGCCGACTACTTTTGACCTTCACCACTGATTTTGTCTTGCTGTGCTCATAGTAGGGGCCTGATGCGGGTGGCCTTCGGTTCATTTGACTGGGACAGTGCGGTTTGATCAATAAACGAATAAACTGAATAATGAGTTGGCCTAAAAGACTAATTTTAAATTCTTCTCCAACTCCCTGAGGTTCCACAAAAATAGAAAAACATATCTAATAAACGAGCACAAATTACAGAACAGCACACATCCACCAGTAAATAAAGCCACAGTATAGCATTATATTCATTACTTAAATAAAAAAGAGAAAGATAAAATTATGTACAAAGACAGAAACAACAGGGGAGAGAGGAAAACAGAACAGAACAAGACAACGTTACATTCATCTGTATTCTAGCCAGGTAAGTTCTACCTATGTTCTTCTATAAGAAAAAGAACAGGTGCACAAGACTGATATCCAATTCTCAAAAAATTCTTCCCATATATTTCCTCTTTCATTTTTCCTGAATTCAATTCTTAATAATTTCTTGCTGTATGTAAAAGTTTATGCACCCCTGAAATGACACATTTTGCAAATAGTAAAGCAACTTATTACGTTTTATTAGTTCATTAAATAAAAAGTAAACATGCATAAACATTTGAAGAAAGCCTAAGTTTGTAATGTATGTCTGCAACAGGAGTTATATTTACATTTTGCACTTAAAAAACCAACAAAATATGTCATTTGCCCAAACTTTGGCATACCACAACGGACACTGTTCCTTGAGAGCAACTAGATTTGTCACACTGATGATCGCACTGCACCAGAGTACACTTTAAAAGTTGCCACCTCAACCCAGATCACATCAATCTAAAATGCCGAAGGCTCCAAACTCATTAAGCCCCTTGGAAAGTTCTTTCATTGAAGCAGAAAGACATGCAGAGAAGACATAAAACAGTCGGGTAAACACAACTTTGAATCTCTCTCGCTGCATAACTAACTGTCAGTCGCCCTCCATCATCATAACTGCTTACTAATTCACCCCATTTTTTCCCCTCCCTGACTCCCTGTAGCAGTGTGCAACTCACGAGCGATTAGTTCGTTTGCAACTAATCTCATTCACGAATGGGGTCATTAGGGGTATTGTGAGTGATGTCATGTTATGTGGGCGCCACTGGATGCCAGGATGTGGCGAATTGCTGATGGAATTTGGACATTAAGTTGCTTTTGATGACTAAGACTGCTGAAGAGGCAATGATTCGTTTGTCTCTCATTCAGCCGAAGCCCTGATCCAATCATTAAGGCGATGGCTGATGTGAATAAATAAAGTTCCAATCTTAGAACTACTGAAAACTCATTTTTGTTGGTCACCAAAGTAACTCTAAGGAGAGAATAATCTTTTTTTCATCACTATAAATATGTTTTTTTCTTACGTTTTGTGATGTGCCAGAGAAAAAGAAAAAAAAAAGTCTATTCACCAATCATGGAGCTAATGTCCCACATCCTAGCAACTAGGATCCAATCAGAGCACACAATCATTCAGTCGCTGAGCTGCAACACTGTGTTGACAGGTAGAAAAGAGATGCTCATACTTAGACACGCTCACAAACACGTAAACCCAAACTACAAGCATAATCCGAGCTTCAGCTGGTGTGAGACACCACAGCTGGTGAACACTTTATCATTGAACCAGCTCTACTCTCATCTCTCATCCCGGATTCAATCTCACATTACATCCTAAATGTGCGATCCAGTCACATTAACATAAGCAGCAGTCCAAGTTTGAGTCTACATTGGAGATTTCTCGCCAGTCCAACTATGGTTTGGTGTGAAACAGAATTATTAATATAATTTCCAACGGCATCCATATTTCACTTCCTGGCAAACAACCAGACATTTCAGTAATGAGATAAGAAATGAATTTATTTGATTTATTTTCGGGTTGCGAGAAGCATTCAGTTTCAGGATGAATTCTGAGCTAAACAAAAAATGAAGTCTGAGCTACACTGGTTTAAGACAGACAATTAGTGATGTCTTGTGAAGTTGTTTGGAGGTGGAGGGAGTTGATGCTCATCTTAAAGTTTAATCTCTTCTACTTCTAAAAACTTTCAATGACTTTGTTTTGATCAAAAGCCATAAGTACAAAAATATGATTTTGTGGCACAAAGTTTTAGAGGAAACTGCAGTGGAGAAATATGAGGATTGCATCTTTGTCAACTGACTGGGATAGGCTCCAGTCCCCCCACGACCCTACAGAGGATTAAGCGGTGTATAGATAATGGATGGATGTATAGACTTAAATACAAACTAAAAAAAGGTTTTCAAAAAACTATATCTTATTAAGCTGGGACCATGAGGCAGGACTGATTTAGATAAAATGGAAAAAAATTGTTGGACCAACTTAAATGAATTGCTTCACTTGGTAATAGGCTACTGAATTAAGTTTATCCAAGTTCAATTCAATTCAATTTTATATATATAGCACATATTTACAACATAAGTCTTCACATAGTGCTAAACATTGTAAGAAAGAACAGGAAACAGAAAAACAGGAAACAGAAAACCCAACAATCCAAAGTTGCTTTTGGATTCCCTATGAGCAAGGAGTCAGCAACGCTGGGAAGGAACCAAAAACCCCCTATGGTAGGGAAGGGGGAAAAAAATCTCCGACAGAACCAGGCTCAGGGAGGGCGGCCATCTGCCTCGACCTGTTGGGTTGGGAGTGGGGAAGAGGAGGGAGGGATAGCAGGAGAGATTGGGGTGGGGATGGGAGGTGGTGAGGCCAGCGGCTGCAGATCAGGGATGCTGAGCTCCAGATCCAGAGACATCCATGGAGAGAACAAAGAACAAGCAGGACACAGAACCTCGGGGGGGAAACATAGGTTAGTCATATGTAATGGTGATACATTATACGTTAAGAGCAGGATTTTAAATTCTATCCTGGATTTTACAGGCAGCCAATGAAGAGAAGTCAATACAGGAGAAATATGTCTTTTACTGGTTCCTGTCAGAACTCTGGCTGCAGCATTTAACATGTGTAAGCTAAGCTGCACATGTAATATTAATGCCACTGGTTTAAATTAGACATACTTAAATCTTTTGATTGTTTGCATTGCTGCAACTTCTTTTCAAGAAACATCAACCTGAAGTTCCCAATTTTTCCAACTTAATTATTTGTTTTACCCAAACATAAAATGTCAAACTTGACTCAGTTGTTACACTTACTCCTCTTTCCTTTTCTTTCTTCTGTAATTCTTTCCCTTTTTCTGCATAACCTAATTTTTGCACTTTATTTCAACAGCTTAAAGCGACAAACTGATAGAAACCACAAAAGTAAACCACCTTTACCAACGCAGAAAGATAAGCAAGATGTATTTTTTTATTATTATTATTATTTTTTTTTTTACCATGAATAGTTTTTAAAATATAAATCTAAAGTTTGAGTTTGGTTACATAATTTCTTTTAGGTTTAATTTCTTTCACCCAGTCTTCTCCATGTATAATGAATGCCATTAAAGAAACAAATCTCAGTCACAAACTGTTTTATGTTGCAGCTTATTTCTGTCTCACACTGTCTTTCCTTTTTCTCCTGTACCTTTCTTCTCTCTCACACAATGAGCTGAAGAAACTCCAGCATTGTTTACATTCTTTAGTTAGACAGTGAAGCTTAAAAAGTCTCATAAACAGATGCTGGCACTTCGCTGTTTGCTTTATATCCTTTGACGAGAAATCCATACTGCTATAAAAACGAGTCAACAGAAACAGTCAACAAAAGCTAATTTTAGCATCCAGTCCAGAAGTACTGGATGTTTTACTGTGTGCTCAAACATTAGGCATATGCTTCCTTCCTATAGAAAGAACTGATAAGGAACTCCAATAAAGAACTATAATAACTGGCAGTTGCATGATGGCTCAAAAGGCATTTAAAATTTAACTGCAATGTTGTACAGGTAATATCATGTGACATGCTTGTTATCACTCAGACAGCATTAATTAGTATTTAGGAGACTGGCTTTTGGTGTGCAAATCATTATGAGGTGCCTGCCTGAGTCTAGCACATCCACCGGGTTTGATAGGCTCACTAGCTATGAGAACTTAACTTAGCAACCTGACTAGCTGGCTATGGGGCAGTTTTCATTGAATTTCCACCCATTTTCTCCCACTTATCTGGGGATGGGTCGTGGTGGTGGCAGTCTAAGCAGGGCACTCAAGACGTTCCTCTCCCCAGCCACATTTTCCAGTTCCTCCTTGGGGATACCGAGGCGCTCCCAGGTCAGATGAGGTATTTTATTCAATGAATTACGGGTCTACCCCCGGGTCTGCTCCCAGTTGGATGTGCAAATGAAGGTTCCTGGGAAGCATCCTAAACAGATGCCTGAATAACTGAAATGTTTCCTGTCAAAGGCAGCAATTCTCCTCCAAGTTCCATCCTCATTAGCAAGCTACTCACCCTATATCTAAGACTGAACTCCACCATCCCATGGAGGAACGTCATTTTTGTTTGTATCCACAATCCCCTCTTTTGGTCAACACCCAGAGCTCATGATGTTAGGTGAGGTTTGGAACACGGATCGACTGGTAAATCAAAAGCCTTTCCTTCCAGCTCAGCTCCCTCTTCACTACAGCAGTCCAGTACAACAAATGCATTACCACCAAACAAAGCCAATCCATCTGTCCATCTCACACTCCATTTCCCCATCAATCATGAACAAGAACCCGAGATACTTAAACTTCTTTAATTGGAGCAACACAGCAACCCTAAACCAGG
This sequence comes from Dascyllus trimaculatus, assembly GCA_024666655.1. Taxonomy (NCBI): domain Eukaryota; kingdom Metazoa; phylum Chordata; class Actinopteri; family Pomacentridae; genus Dascyllus; species Dascyllus trimaculatus. The sequence continues at coordinate 26,610,461 of CM045449.1, read as the reverse complement.
TGGGGCAATCCACCGTTTTTTACGGTAGACTCGGAAGTACTGACTCTCATCCTGGTCTCTTCACATTCAACTACAAATGGCCCAAGCGCAAACTGAAGGTCACGGTCTACTGCAGTCAACAGAACCACATCATCTGCAAAGAGAAAAGATGCAAATCTGAGGTTCGAAACCTGAAACCCTTCTCACCTTGACAAAGCTGTGCCTTGAGATCCTGTCAATTGTTATCACAAACAGGACCGAAGAAAAGGGGCGACCCTGGTGGAGTCCCACACCTGCTGTAAATGTGTTGGTACTTGCACCAAGAATATGAAACAGCTCTCACTTTGGTTGTACAAGGACCAGATGGCTCATAAGAATGGCCCTGGTACCCTGTACTCTCGCTGTACCCTCAACAGAGTTATCCGCTACTGTTATTGTAGTTAACTGACAGAGTTGCCACCAGTTCCTCCCCTCAGTCTTCAGTGACTAGTGCTACCATGTTTTCATAGCTGCTAGTACATACAGTCATTTACCAGTAGTGTCTGTGCAACCAAGTTTCTAAAACCAATTTTTTGTCCAATAAGTGCACAAATAAATTCAGCTGTCCCACTTTTGTGTGACTGGGCCTTCACAGTGTACTAATTCAGTTGTCCATTATTAAGAATACATTAGGAGTTTCAAAAAGATTAGATATGATTCTACACCATCAAGATATGAAGATCAAAGCAGCTCCAAAGATGATAAATGGAGCAGATGTTCAGCATATGTATGACACACGGTGTACATAGTAATGTAAAATGATGATTCAGAGAGACAAAGGGAAGAGGAGCTAAGATGCTATCAAAATGCATGAGGCTTCCAGACTACCCTTCAATCTAACAGTCACACAGCAATCGCCGCAATCATACACTTCAGCAAGGGAGACGAAAGTGTGTGTAGTGTCTGATGTGTATGCATGAGTTGTTTGTGAATGAGACACTGATGGTGTTTGGTTGTGCGTTTGTGTGTGTGTGTGTGAGGGTATTTGTATCCATATCCGAGCTCGAAGGCTTGTTCCTATTCAGTGGTTTGTCATTACATCGCATAAGCCATAACAGAACACGCATGTCCAAATCAAAGCTGAAGTCACGACACTGATTAAACTTTCACTCCCTGTCCTCCTCATCGTGTCCTTTTGCTTACAGTGAAATAATATCTCATTTTCTCTTTCTTCTTAGTTTAACTCCCCCCTCTCTTTCACACACAGATACTGTACTCTGTTGACAGAGGTGAAACACATTTTATATGCTCAAACCCAGCATGTTTTCTGGGCATTTTGTCATTTTCATTGGGTGAAACTGCTAGTGCAGACATTTGAATCTGAGAACAAAACACTACAATGACACGAAAGTAGAGATGAGCTTTACCTTTTATTTCCTACTTTGCATTTACAAATAGTGTATAATTCAGTTTGCATCTTTATCCAAAAGTAGACTAACATACTTTTGGAGGGTAATGCATATAATTGTGAACAAAAGTTTACATGCACTTGTAAAGTACATCACGGCAGTGTTGAGTTTCCAATGACTCCGATAGTTTTGAATTTTCTGCAATGAAGTTATTGAAACACGCGTCTTTGTCACACACAAAAAACTGTACAAGTTAGTTTTTTTAAAAATATATTTATTATAGTTCTTCAAAAATCACAAAACCTGCTGCTTCAAAAAAAATGCACACAGCAACTTAGAAGGTAGTGTTAGGTTTATAAGTGTCTTGGCATCTTAACTTGTCTTCAGTGATTATAATTGACTACAGCTGGTGACTCCTCTGAGCCAATTTAAATAGAGCCCATTTGATACACTAATTAAATTTAGCCATAAACACTATAGTGGGAAAGTCTGAAGAGCTCAACAAAGATCTAAAGAAGCAAATCATTAACTTGAACAAGTCTCAAAAGTCTTTTCCTGCAGCGACTCCAAAATCGTCTGTGCAAACATTTTTTTGTAAGTATAAATGATCAGAAGAAAACACAAGCTATCACCTGCTGCTGAGACACAATTGTTTAGAATGGTCAAAAGCTAAGATTCGACAAAAAGCAGGTCTACAATGAATCAGAAGCTGCTGCAACACAGCTGTGTGTTTGACATATCTGCTGTGCAAAAAGAAAGGTCTTCCTCGAGAAGCGGCTCCACCTAAGATTTGACTGATGTTTGCTGCTGATCACATGGACAAAGAAAGGCCTTCTGAAGGAACGTTTTGAGGTAAGATAAAACAAAAAAATTGATTTATTTGGCCACAATGATCAGAAATATGTAAGGAGGAGAGAAGGTGAGGCCTTTCATCCCAAGAACACCAAACCTCCTGTCAAGCAGTGGCAGTAATATGGTATCGGGCTGTTTTAGTGCCAGTGGAATTGGTGCACAAAATAAATGAAATAATAAAGAAGAAAAACCTTCAGGAAAACCTAAACTCATCAGCCAGAAGACTGTGTCTTGGATACAGTTGGGACTTCTAAAAAGGCAATGACCCCAAACACACGTCAACACCTGTGGACTGTGACAAAGTTAAACTGCACCAATTTTTTCATGAGGAGTGGTCAAAGATATGTCTAGAAGCTTGTGGACACCAAACAAAAATCCCTAATTTAAGTGAAAATGATCAAAGAACACTTAACTAAATGTTAGGATTGCTGTATGTTTAATTCTGACACATTAGATTTAGTCATATTTCCAGAAGACCTATAATAAATCTATCTATCTATCTATCTATCTATCTATCTATCTATCTATCTATCTATCTATCTATCTATCTATCTATCTATCTATCTATCTATCTATCTGTCTATCTCACACAGACACACAGACACAGACACACACACACACACATATATATATATATATATATATATATATAGAAACTGTCAGCTGCCTCAGTGAAACGCTAACATAAACAAGTCTTGGACAACACAGCAGCGTGCAGATGAGTGTGTGTGTGTGTGTGTGTGTGTGTGTGTGTGTGTGTGTGTTGGTGTTTCTACTTCTACAAACCCATCAGGCAGACAGAACAGATTGAAACATTATTGAAGCCCCATAACCAAGATGGACGCCCCGGGTCTGCCCACAGTACCTGAAACACAGACAGCCACACACTTTTTTTTGGCACAAGACATGATTTATTTGTGCCACTCTCCCAGAGAGAAGGGAGAAACAAAGAGAGGGGGAAATAAAAAGGGCCATTATTCTGTTATTCTGAAAGCTTACTCTACTTTTCTTCTATTTGTCCTCCTCATCAATCCCTCCTTATGTCCTGACTCGATCATTTACGTATGTATCTGTCTATCTATCTACAAACAAAGAAGTTAGCGATTTCTTTTAGGAAGATAAGATGCACTTTCATCATATCAGTACTTAAAAATGCTCACTGGCTGCAAAAGAACAGAGACAAAGACAAACGGGGAGCACAAATAATAGGGGCCATGAATACTCGTCCATTTAAATTTTACAGCCATTTTATGAACTTTCAAGGGAAGTTATCGTCCACGAACCAATTAATTTCTACCCTGGTGTTTGCACATTTGTGTGCTTCCCACTGAGGCATCTAAGCAAAGTAAAACTTTAAATACCAAGCCTATTTGATATTTAGCTGATGAAACAGTAGATGCAGAGCTTATGAACTTTATCAAGCTTAATGTGTGCTGTAAGATCTTCAGGAAAACTTAAAAAAAAAAAAACGACTGCTTAATCCATGATAGCAGAAAAGAGGTAAGAAATAATAGAAGTTCTGGCCCATTTAAACTGCAAGACCAAGAATAGACCCAGCTGTCTGCTTAAATGAACCAGTCAAATTAACCCTGAAACTAACAGTGCTTAATGTAGCAGTAGCGCAGATTTGGTAATGGAAGGAAAAATATTTGTGCTGCCCTTATCATTGCTTGTCATAGTGTTTCTTGAAATTCCGACCACATTTCTGTCAGTCAGATAACTCATGAATATTGTGAAAACACACACAAACACAGCCTTTAACAAAATAAAAGAAACAGGAAAGTGTGAAGAAAAAAAAAATACAGTTTGTGACCCAAACCATACCTCCTCTTTCAGCCCGGTCTCGCAAATATGACGTTTCTATATAATCAATTTGCACTCTCTTTTACATTTAGACAGAAATGTATTTTCTCCCCAGAAGGTAAGATTGTGATGCAGCAGGAGACACTTCCAGTTTGAAAGAGCAACTATGTTCATGTTAGGAGGTTTGAGGGGAGCTGGAGGTGTAAGTCTGCTACAGGGCTTTCACTGGGGAAACTGGGGCTTTTTGTGGGATCAATTTTCTGAGAGTAAAGTTTTGTTTTCGCCTGACTGGTTAGGTTCAGGTACCAAAACTAGTTGGTAAGGCTTAGGAAAAAGATTAGGGGTATTTAAGGGTGTTAGTTAGGGGTGTTTCCTGGTTCAGAAGAGCCTTTGGGGAGTAAATACGACAGACTGGTCCACGTACAGTAAAAACAAGTCTGTGTTACTTAATTTGTCATAAATCAATGCCCTTTCTAGTTATTTCTAACCGTCTGATGAATAAAAATATCTGTTATGCTCATAATAGTAAATAAAACCCCATGCTGGTGACATTTTTCCAATTTTACTTTCAGTTCTTATCATCATGATTTTCCTTTGGAAGTGGCTACAAGCTCTTTATGGGGACGCCAAAAAACATCTTTTAGGCAGGAAAAACCCTGTATGTGATTGGTTGCCTGAAAAGAAGCAACAGTAAAGCTATAAAATAAATGACAAAGATACGCTGACATTTTTGTGATATGCCACAAAGAAATGTAATGCAGGACAGAAAATGTTTCCCTCAAAATGTAACTAAGAATGCAGTGTATGGTATTTACTGATGATTTCACTGTTTACTAAATAAGAAACAGGGTAAATGTAGACGAATGCAGGAGCATTTTGTGTGCTCAGATTGATCATTCAACAATTTTAACACACAATCAAACAATATTTCGCCTCCTTATATAGGGTGAAGAGATGAAATATCCTCGACTGGCTGGGTCCTTCACCTGATTTCAAGTCAACTGAGCTGTATTCTGCTTGCTGAAAAACCAAACTAAAGGAAGACATAAAGTGACAACCAACATCTATGGGTTAGAGTCCCACAGAATATTAAACATGATGATTTCATTGCAGCTCCTGTGTTGCTGCTTTTGATCCTGTTTTTTACTTTGGGCACGAACTGGGTATTAAAAGTGCTATATCTCCAGCACACAGTTCTTCTATACTGACATAAACCTGCTCAAATTACACTGAAACTTGGCACTTTAATGTAGCATCCATTGTCCCATGTTAATTTAAAAAGTGCAGAATCAAAGAGCATGAAGAACAAAATAAAATTAAAAAAAGGACAAGCGTCCTAATACAGTCTGGTCTGTATGTGATGAAATCACTGAGCTGAACTTTGTGCTCTATTGTACATTAATATAGGATTAATTGCTTGGCATGTGCCTAGGTGTTTGAAAGCTGCATGCATAAAGCTGTGACGGTGTGGTTGTGAATGTGTAAACAAGTTCTTATGGGTAAATGTTCTGTCTGTTGCTGCCTATTTCAACTGGTAAGTGTGCATCTACACCGATCAGCCACAACATTTTGACTACTGACAGGTGAAGTGAATAACATTGATCATATTGGTACTATGTGGTGTTTTGATGGAAAACCCTTGGATTTTAACATCCATGTTAGACACCCAAATAAACATTGTCCCACAACAAGCACACTCCCTCATGCAAATGGAAATCCTAAATGTCACTAGCCTACCCCCACAGGAAAATACACCCCACCACATGGAAAAAACATCAAACAATCAGGAACATATTGAGGAACATGACAATGGACCAACATGTTGATTTGACCTCCAAACTTCCCATTGTGATCAAGCATCAACAGGATGAAGTGGAACAAGTTTGATTGACAGAGGCCCCACTGCACAAGCCAGAGTACCTAAAGGATCCAGTGCCAAAGTCCTGGTTCCAGACCCCATAGGGCACCCTGAGAGGTCCTCTTGTCCATGTCCAATGGTTCAGAGCATTTTTGAGCACATGAGGAGGACCAACACAATATTATTCAGGTGGTCATAATGTTATGCCTGATCAGTGTATAATTTGTATCTTAATATGTGTGGGAAGTTAGTTAAATAAAACCTGTCTCTCTGGTCATCAAACTCATCTCTGCATATCGAAATGACAAAATTTCAATTTTCTTTTTTGGCAATGAAAATAATCTCTTCCTGCCTTAACATGGCTTAGATGCACATAGTGTCTTCCTCTAGAATGTGCAGATTTATCAAGACCCCATCTCTCTTTCTTTTTGCTGCAGCTCGAGCACACCAGCTCACCTACAACTCTGCTAAAACACTTTAATCTGATGTGATTGACTCCTTAGGTTTGTTATATATGAAACCTTGTCTGTCTGTCTGTGTTTTTGAGACTGTCATTGTACACTCTAGTTTCAAGGTAGAAATGCTCAGCCATGGTGTTGATTGTTTTGCTCATGATATGGCTTCTAGCATATAAAAACAATTAACACCTCACTCAGATCAGTCTCAAGGCCACAGTCACCTCCTCGCTCCAGCAGTCGAAGGACATTCACTACATTTCTAAATTCCTCTGTTCTCACTTTTTATCTGGCTCCGTCTCACTTTCTGCCAGACTCATAGCACTCACTTTTTTATTTATTTTCTCTTTCTCTCTCTGTCTCTTGCTTTGTAATGCCACTTTTCAAACATCTCTGACAGGCACTTCTCAGGCTATCAAAATTCCATTTCCCCCACAGGCACATGTGGAAACCCTTGGATCTATTTAGATGCGCACTTAATGACAGTTTCCTCAAACACTGGAGGTATCTCCATTTTACTCAAATGCAGATTTGTCTAAACTGTATCTCAAAGTGAAACGACGCTCCCTGCTGTGCCTGGTAATTACACTCTGGTGACTTGGCAGCAGCACAACCATTGAGCGTTTAAACTGTGGTTTATGTGAAATTATTTCATTGCTATAGCTGCAGAACAAATGCTAACAAACACCACAAAGGCAACAAAGAAAGTCAATAACTTGAGGGCTCACAAACCCAAATAAAATGAATGGCATCAGAAATACATAAAATACTTGTCCAATCTGCCTAACTTAGGAACACTGACTTACAGATTTTTTTAAAGGTCCCGCATTGAGGCCCTTTTTAGTGAATTAATGAAAGTCTCACATATTCACAGAATGTGGTTTTCAAATTTTCAGCTCAGAATACTAAATACGGTATATTTATCATGGCTGTATAATTCCTGGTTTCAGTCCCGTTTCAGTGTGTGAAGCCTTAAATGGCACTGAGCTTCTGCTGCCAACGACCCTTTCAGGAAGAAGACTCTCTCAGCGCTTTTAACTTTTTTTCTGCGATCATTTTACATGGAGACATCCCAGCACAACTACTGTCTTCATATCATGCTGTTGATTAATTTACAAGACAATGTTGCACTTACAAAATCAGTATTTTGAGGGTGGAGAGGAGCAGATTGAAAATGGCTCTGAAGTGACTGCTGGTTAACATATTTTTAATAGGCAGCGTCTCGATCACTATTTCATGTTTGTTCTGTTGTCTGACAACAGAAACAGAAAAATATATAAATGTGAACAATTTTACTGGGAATTCAGCTGTATATAAATAAAGTATACACTGATCAGGCATAACATTATGACCACCTGCCTAATATTGTGTTGGTCCCCATTATGTACTCCAAAATGTTTTGAACCATTGGGCATGGACAAGAGGACCTCTCAGGGTGTCCTATGGGGTCTGGAACCAGGATGTTGGTAGTGGATCCTTTGGGTACTCTGGCTTGAGCAGTGGGGCCTCTGTCAATCAAACTTGTTCCAGTTGATGCTTGATCAGAATGGGGTGTAGGAAGTTTGGAGGTCAAATCAACATGTTGGACCATTGTCATGTTCCTCAACATGTTCCTGGTTGTTTGATGTTGTTTCCATGTGGTGGGGTGCATTTTCCTGCAGGGGTAGTCCAGTGACATTTGGGATTTCCATTTGCATGAGGGAGTGTGCTTGTTGTGGGACAATGTTTATTTGGGTGTCTAAGTCTGATCAACACGGATGTTAAAATCCAAGGTTTTCCACAGAACACCACATAGTAGCAATATGATCAATGTTATTCACTTCACCTGTCAGTGGTCAGAATGTTGTGGCTGATCGGTGTACATGTGAGCATAGAGAGCAGTAGAGAAGCACATGAGGCAAAATGAAAACACAGTAGCCCACCCGGTGGTTGTTTATTGGTTTTGAATCAGTCTTGAAGTTTTCACCATCTCTGAATGTCCGTCAGCTTTACATTTCAATTGAGCTCTGACTCTGTGGCCATACAAATAAAGCTAATGGTAATGTTAGCCACACTGGCTGTACAACCTGCAAACGCTAAGTATTTGCTATTGTTGCGGGGACATGGCCGTCAAAAATGACAGAATTCATTGGATCTCAGATGCTGGGAGTGCACAAAGACCATTGTGTTCACTCTTTCAGCTAACAGCAGAACATTTGGTGTGCTTTGCTTGTGGCCGAGAAGTTTTAGAGTTAGCAGAAGCAGCTCTAGAAAGTAAATAAACCTGGCACATAGCGAGGCAGCTGCTCTTTCTGAATGGCTCACCTGAAAGCAGTGGGCAGGGAGGAGGCAGTATTATACAAAGTTTGAGCTGGAAATGTTTCATGCTAGTATGGCAGAAGTAAACCTCTTCATATCTTAACAGCTTCATTTTTACACCTCCATGTTAATGACGAGTACAAAACACAATAAAAACTGATTTGTTTTTAACGGACCCTAACCCGGACCTTTAGTATGCTTTTATCCAACACACCACAGATCCCATCACTTAAGATGGATTTATGCTGAACTAAAGGGGTTTACAGGAGTCCTGCTGTAGAGACCTATGACACAGGCATTTCATTTTTATCTCACTAGTGTGCTTCCTCTATTGTTGGCACTACCACAATACTAAAATAATACTTCATATATGATCAGGTTTAATTCTATCCCCAACTGTGACCATTTTCTTTTACTTCTGCACTAGAGTGATAGTGGGCATCCCGGTTGCTTTATTTGCTTTGTCCAAATTGGAGGCTACTTCTGCGTAGTGAATATGTTTACATGCACTCATTTACAGAGAGAGGTGATCTTGGTAAAAAGGTTTGCAGTAAAGTATTTCTTCAACACTCTCAATGTTGCTGTCATATTTTTCTGATGAGGCCCAGTGAGTTCAGTGATCCCATGCAATACAGTATTATAACACATGACTTTAGTCACTCATACTCATACTTGATGCACATCTGGAAAGAAATATTCATTATTTAAAAATGTATAATTAACTTTCACATGTCCTGGTTCAGTGTGTTGCTTTCTTAGCTTTCCTTCCGTTATGACAACTACTTTTCTGTTCTTTCTGATTCATTTCAGGCGGCATCATGCTTTGTAAAATGGATCTGTGGTATTTGGGAATAAAGCCCTTCCTCTGACACTTTCATTTTCATAACATTTTCAGATGTGATTGTCAAAAAGGGGCATCAACTACCAAAGTCTGACTCTTCTTTTAAAATATCAGTCTTTGAATTGAATGGTTAGTGCGTGTGTGTGTGTGTGTGTGTGTGTGTGTGTGTGTGTGTGTGTGTGTGTGTGTGTTTAGTCGGGCAGATGCTTGTGTGTGTGTTTTTCTACAGTCATCGCTCTATGAAAAGCAGAGAGGAATCTGAGAGTGGCAGGAAAGGGGTGGTTGGATAAAAATGATGAGGCCTTTTGTATAAAATCTGCTACCAAAAGTACAACAGAGGCAGTGTCTCATTCTGTTCTCACTGCATTTAGATTGCCTAATTTACACATAAAATGAAGGAGCATCTTATCCCTGTGTAAGTACTTTGTATGTTGCGCTGATAAGTGACTCTACATTGCACCACGCTGAACTATTACCTGCTGAAGATTGTACATGGCTTGTAAGATGTAAGTAAGTGTTTTTACTTTGTTACTGTGTTTTTGTATTTGGTTTTTATTAAGTACCGTGTTTGCATGTTTTCCTCTGAGCACAGCATGTCTGACATGAAAAAAAATTAAGAATAGAACTAAACCTAACGTTTCAGTTTACACATGCAAGGACTCACAACAAGAATAATCACTTATTTTAACCTACTGAACCCTGAAATCCACCAGCAGGTTTAAAAGACATGCAATATTTTTAAAAATACATTAAGGTTTAAACCAGAGCTAGAAACTAAAAACGGAAAGAATTGTCAGATTTTCAGCTTTCCGAGTGTGTCATGTATGTTTCCTTCTGAAAATTGTAAGCTTAAAATTGTGAATTTTCTTCAGTGTCTTGTATAAAAAATTGCAAAAAATTGACAGTTTGCTGTAGCAATAAGCTGCCAAGGGTATTTTGGTAATAATAAGAATATATGTATATATACACAAACATGTATATATAGATATAGATATAGATATAGATATATATAGATATATATATATATATTAGTGCTGTCAATCGATTAAAATTTTTAATCGCGATTAATCGCATGAATGTCATAGTTAACTCGCGATTAATCGCAAATTAATCGCACATTTTTTATCTATTCTAAATGTCCCTTGAATTATCATTTTATACGAGGAGGAGGCGGAGAATTCGCGTCAGCTGTGTTTAGTCATCAAGTGGTATTACAGACTAGATATGCTACGATGAGAACTCAGTTCATACTGACAACATACACATAACTCTGGTCTTGTCAATCGTCATGCGTTCACCCCAGGCCGCCGTCACCTGGCGGAGCATCTGCATCAGCGGCACGCGGTTCGGCACGCGGAAAAGGAGCCGACAGAAAGGCGAGCGAGAATATTGCTGCTGTACCACCACCAGCAGGAGATCCTGTCTGACTCCGACGACGAACACCTCGCCCTCGACCTCGCCAACCATGCCCCCGCCCCACGCACCCCCGCCCGCGTTAATCTCGCGATAAAAAAATTGACGCCGTTAAAATTGATTTGCGTTAACGCGTTAATAACGCGATATTTTTGACAGCACTAATATATATATATGGAGAGAGAGAGAGCAAGCGTTGGCTAATTTTTTCTTCTTCTTGTGTTGGTAAAATTTGTGGGCATTTGAAAAAAGTTGTACATGTTGATTCCAAGTTTTTTTCTTTTTTTTGGTCTGCATTTATACTCATCATTTAACACCACAGAAGGGAGTCAACTTTAATGAGATCAATGCATATTTTAGTCTTGCAGCAAAATATATTAATATTTAGTGCAAGTGCGTGACCATCACCGCCCCCCCTGGAGGCTAAGCTGTCATTCTTTATTGAATTTTCCTATCATGAGCCAGAGGGGGCAGTGCAGCACCTCAGTGAACTGAGGAATTCACTGAGGATTCCAAGTTTTTTTCAGTTTTCGTAGATCAATAAGGAAATGTAACCTTCTTTTTTAGTTTATTTTTTTAAAACTTTTTTTCATCATATAAGGCATTGTAACAGTGATATACTCCACTAAACACATTTTTAATTCTCTCTTTCTAGCCATGGTTGTGCTTTTTCTATAGAAGTGCAGGATTTTATTTTGGAGAGAAAAATGAGCCCACAGTGAGTAAAAATGTGACAAAAACAAAACAGAACAGAAACTCCTTGGAATTCAGATGGTTAAAGCAACTGGTCATGTAAAACCAACCAATCAGAATCCACTGACGAATTCCACTTTGTCTTGTCCTCTTTTCCCATTGGTCCCAAAAACGACCCTCTCCTCAACATTGTCTCCATGGTAACCACTGAAGCAGGCGATCAAGCTCCTGCACCTCTTCAAAAGCCAGTGACTCTTGACAGTAATTGGCAGCATATGTATGTAAATGTTAACGTTTTACATTAAGACTGAACTTAATGAGCGAAAAGGGATGGAGACGGTGCTTCTTAAGAGCCTGCTGGGGGAACCAGAGTGGCCACTAATTGAACCAGTGACCTTTTTAAGTGTTACCTTGAGGAGGTTTCTCTACTGAAGCACCGTGACTCAGGACTGGAAGCTGGTCGGATTCTGCATCTGACCAAAACATAATCGATATGGGGCACAGGCAGCGAGTCTGTTGACATGGGGTACTTTGAAGGGCATCTGAGGGGCATTAAAAACCGCTGAGAGGACAACAGCATGAAACAGACATTGAATGAACACTGGTTTCACTTTCCCTTTTGTCAGAGCAAACAAAAGTACTACCAGTATATCATTCAGAGCTCACAACATTACAGTTCATCCACATTTGTTAATAATAACTTTGTTGTTTTGTGTTGCACCTTCTCATCAGGTGTCAAGTTACTAGTTTTTAAAAAAAAATGATTTATATTTACATGTTTTTTAATTTTACAAATTCATGTTTTTTTTTAGCCCATCTAGTCGCAAAGCTACATGGATGCCAGTCTGACTACTGGTTCACTACTTTTGTCTAGACTGAATAATCTCAATTACAATATGGATTTCCATGGAATTTAGTAAAGATATTCATGGTTCCCAGAAGATGAAACATTCTCTCTCTGGTAATACATTAATTTCTTAGCTAAATAAAGTTAGCATGCTAATATGTATGTCAGCAAGGTCACAGAAACACTAGCATAGTGGGAGCAATGCTCTCAAGTTTTCTGTTTCTTCTTTTTCTCTTGTGTTTTTTAAAAATTCTGCAAGTTTGTGTTGTGCATGCTATGCGTTTAGAAATTCCAATCTTAGGGGTGATCAGGTGGGTGGGGAGATAGGGGTGTCTCACCAGAAACTAAGGTTTGCATCCTGTCACGTCTGTGGTTTAAGCAACAAAAGTACTCTGGTTAAAGTTAGAGAAAATCTGTGGTTTTAGTTAAATGCAAATCAACACGTCATGCCTCAGTTTACTGCAAACATCTTCTTTTTTAAACCTGAATATGGTCCTTTCCTAACCAAGGCTGCCAGTGACTAAACATAACGGCAATAAACTTAAATGATAAAGTCACGACAAGTGACAAGACAGGACATTTTGGCAGAAAACATATTTTTGAGACAGCAACCCAATATCATAAAACAGTGTGTAACAGGTACATCGGTCAGCACGCCCAAAAATCTTTCATAAAAGAGGCTGTAAACTTGTGCAATACTCATGTTTTTTAGGTGCTGTTCTTCTGGTGGGACTAATCTTAGCATTGCAGAAAACAACCAAAGATTTGTGGGCAGACTTTGCTTGGGGATATTTGAACTGAAACCATGATCTTTTCACAAACTTAGCCAAGCAGGTTTGGTGCCTAACCTTACATAGCCCCTTGACGCCTGAATTTATTTACAATTATATAAAAACCATTATTTTATGTGTTTTTGATTTCAAGTTGATGTTAAATTAAGTGGAGATTGTTAATTTGTCTATAGCACATACAGTACATAAAAAGGTGTAATGCAACAGGCATTAATGGTAAAATTTTCTTTATTGATGCCGCAAATGCCATTCAAACCAGTCCTAAGAGAAACCGGTGCTTGCAAAAGGTTCCTAGGTATGTATTGAATATGGACGAACCAGCACTGGTGGAATGCATACGCTATCTCAGCTGCAGCGGTACGTTGCCAGCGTTAAGGGGTTAAGTATTTCTACTGCATAAAGAAAAGCAAATAGAACTAAAGATTACAGAAAAAGTGACAGAAAATGAAAGTAAACTGCAAGTGAAAAGCGTCTGCTTGGGTGTATTTTACCCCAAAACATCATTTTTTAAATGTAACCAAGTAGTTTGGTACTTAAACCTGATATAGTAGTTTTATCGTGTAAATAAAAGCAAAAAGCAGTAAAAAAACAAACAAACCCCAAAACAACAGAAAACAGTGACAGAAAAGGGCAACATAACACAGTCATCCCACACATGGGTTAAACCTCGATCTAATGGGTCCAAGTTCTTCGGTTAATGCCTCCTCCACCCCTTCAATATACTTTTATGGCCTTTAATGCTGTTTTTAAGTGCAAAGTGAAAGGTTGTGATTCATGCGATGTGAAACTGGCGACTCACATGACACTGATGCAAGAAAATAGAAAGTGAAAGGCAAAAACATGCAATCATGTTGCAATTTTACAACCATTATGGTGAAATTATTATGTTTTTGTACTGTGGGCCAACACAGGTGTGAGACATTTTAGTGTGATATGTGTTGTATATGTACTGTATGTAAAATAACACTTGCTCATTATTGGTTAGATAGTCGCATTTTTGTTTCCTTCAATGCATATTAGCTGTATAGGATTGTACATTATAGGGGACAGGTCTGGAATAACATGCAACTAACCAACAATCCTACACTACCAGACTATACAACTAACTTTCCTAAATATTTTTTTTTTGATGCATGACAAAACTGCAGCCGTATCTCAGCAAACATGCAGTCCAGAGTGGAATAATGACCACATCTGTATGAAACACATGTAAAACACAGTCAAAACTGAAGCCTGCCAGTTCCCCAATTTATACCCTTTTGAACTTTACTGCAGCGTACTGGGAGTCAGAAAGCTGATTGTAAACATGAAAACCAGCCACCTGTAACGGTAAACACCAGAGGTTTCTACACGGTATAAAAGTAAACGACAAGATAGAAAAATCACTTTTTACATCCTCAGCATCAGAACAGCAAGAGGGCAGACATGCAAATAAAGAACATCTCTGAACAAACAAAATGTATTTGCATGAAATAAATACTAAAAAATAATTCTTGGCGGCTTATGAAAACGCAAAATAGGAAAATATCGAGCGGCAGAATGTGTAAATTACACACACTGCTGCCTAATTCATCCCACAGACCCCTCTGTGCATTTCCCTGCATGTGCTCTCAGTGTGTGCACGACTACCGCAGTGTGATTATATTAACAAACACACATTCTCTCTCACGCACACACATGCAGGTTTTTAGAAGATATACCTGCTGTGGTTGTTTATATTACCAACAAATGAAGAATACTGGCCACAAACTCCCAAACTATGATCATAATTCTGCACACACTCCTGTGCTGACACTCCTCTCCATGTTCTCAACGTTTCCCTGCGTGTCGGCATCAGCCAGCGAAGTATGTCTGTCTGTAATTTAAGTGCATCACACATACACAGTCACACCTCTGCCTGTTTAACTTTCTCTCTCAGTGTGACAGCATGAGCGGTCTAGGACACCCACTGCTCATGTTATGAGCTGTCCAGACCAACTCGTATACAACTCAACACACCTCAGAGAGGAGGCAGCCTTTAAAGCCCCTCATACCTACAGAGAGCCTCACATGCGAGGTCCTCATGACTGGCCTCTTCATGGCACTTAAATGATGAGGGGGAAGATGAAGGGGGCTGTTAGACAGTGCGAATAGGCTCGCACTTCCACAGGAACGGATAATCAGATGTTGACCGAACAGGCGTTGTTTGGAAAGCATACAGCACAGAAGACAAAACCAACTGGAGATTAGCCGTGATAGAATAATGTTCCTTTGCCAAAGGCCCTGCTCACCCGCAGTTCAAACAGACAGATACACAGATTTTTGCGCTCCTTGTAGTGACTGTACAGGGCTTACAGACGCTGCTTCACAGACCTTTCTCTCACTCTTCCAATGGTTTCTGTTGCAGTGATTACAGAGCTACACCTCTATAATTCGTATTTGTTTGTGACTTTACATTATGACACCACAGCTCTGTCAACTTCAACCTGATCACAAGTATAATCTGCTGCCTCTGTTTTTCTGTGACTTGGTCCTCCTCTTTCAAAACCAAAGTTGAAATTATCAACAATAACACATCTCTACTGAATTTAAAGGACTCATATTGTGCCACTGTTTTTTTTTTTTCTTTTAGCAAATTTATGTAAGTCTTACATCTTCATGGAATGTTGTTCAACAATCAGAACAAAGATAATTCATTTTACAATGACTGTATAAGTCCTGGCTTTAGCCCTCTTCTGAATGGGCTGTTTCAGTGTCTGTAGGTTTAAATACAGTTGAGCTGCTGCTGACCACACCCCCTTCAGGAAGAAGACTCTCTCTGCATGTATAATTGATAGCGCATAGCACAACAGTTCACTGCACAGCAACTAACACAGGCATGAACGGGTGTGTAAGACTAGGAAATTCGGTTTCTTATAACTTAATGTCTGAGCCATCATTTTTCATGGAAATGTTACTGAATTCCCTACCCAGCCATTAACATTAACTCTTGTGTATGCTGAGTTCACTGTGGTTATAAAAGCAGTAGTTTAGGTGAGTCTTAATGGGCTGTCTTTCAGTCACTGTTCCACTGTCTGACCACAGAAACATACAAATCTGTATTTAAGAACAATTTAATTGGGAATATAACTGCATTAAAATATTGTATATGTGAGCACAGAGAGCAGGAGAGAAACAAACAGTAGCTGAAACACAACAGTTGACAAGGAAACATCGTAACTTAGTCCTTGTTTACCGGTTTCAGATCACTCTTAAAGTTTCCCCCATCTCTGAATGCTCTTCAGCTTTACTATTTCTGCAGAACTCGGAGCGGTGGGTATCCTTTTAAATGGTAACGTTAGCCATAGCAATTACACAACGTGCTAACATCAAGGATTTTCCCTATACGACAGTGTCATTAAAAAAAGGGTTATTTGTTGGATCTTCGACAGCGCATGGAGACTCTTGTGTTCACTCTTGCAGCCAACAGCAGAACATGTGGTGAGCTTTGCTTCTTGCTGAGACATTTTAGAGTCAGCAGAAGAAGTTAGCAAGTATAGGAAGTAAACAAACCTGGCCGAAGCAATTCCACATGCAATGAAAAAGCAGTATTATACAAAGTTTGAGCGAGATGAGCAGTGGTTCATTAGCAGCTCAGCAAAAGTATTAGTAAGACAAAAATGTTACCACATACATAATTATTTATTTACAGTTCAGCATTTATGGAACAACACTGTCCTTCATTTGGACTTTTGTTTCTGGTCGCCAAGTAAAAGTCCTGTATTCACTCCTGTGCTCTTTTCTTTTGTCTCTTTACCTGCAAATGCTCCACTAAGTTTAGCAGCTTGTCTCTGACTGTGTCTGTCTGCTGTTTAGTGCTGAGCAGGTATTGTTGTTGCTGGAAACAGCTGCGTGCTGCAGTCAAAAACAAAATCAATGAGAGCAGTGAGAATGAACCAAACAGTGAACTTGTGAGCCAGACAGCTAAACACAAAGCTGAAACTCACTATAAAGCTCTGTAAAGCACTCTGGCAAAAAAACATAAATTATTGCTGGTTTAAATGCAGTATTTTATTGGACATCTGAGCAAACATTTGTTTTAGTTTATGTGGAAACAGCAAATGTTCAGAACATTAAAATCACAAACATATGTATCTGGTAATCAGAAGATAACGAGGACTCTGCTTGATTTATTTATTCTTTTTGCTTGTACTATTTAATACTATTTAGGAGTCAGATCATTATTGGAAACCTTGTCTACAAACATGAATTCCTAGTTAAGCCATTGCAAATGCTAACTTGCATTCTCTAGGTGGCTGAAACATCATGAAAACTAACAAAATGTGTCTTATTTCAATGCAATATGGCAGTAATCTCAAGTTACAGTTAAATCTGAATGGGCAGCATAAGACAGAAATGTGATGCACAGAATGATATTTAGTAATCAGCATGCAATAAAGGGTAATTCAATTAAAGTTACAGAAAACAAGATGCAATAGTTTACTGATATATTTAGCAAAAATGGACTATTAGCAGGAATACAGTATTAAAATATGTTACAAAATAAATACTACAATTCACATGTGCACACCCTACTAAAGTGTCACAACAATATTATGGCCTCAAATCAAACTACAGCGAATCTGTAAAAATTAGAGCTCTAATCCACACTTCAAAGACAATAATTCTAAACACGCATTTCCACAAAAAAGTGAAAAGAATAGCCAGGGAAACAATTAACCTCACAATGAAAAAAGCACACATTATATTAGACAAAACACCATTCCACAAGCCCAGATATGGAATTAATAAGAAAGGAAAATAACATTTCAAGAATGCACTTTACTGGCTATTTCCAGTTTAACAAAAAGAAACCACAGCTCCGGTTTGCTGTAGTACATGACTTTATTTGTGCTCTCCGTGTATATAATGTGGTCATGTGTTGTGCACCTGACAAATGACAGTTTGTTGGATTTCATTTCTATGCTAAAAGGTGACTTGGCTTCCTTTAGATCATCAGGTTCAGTAATAGAGCTGGTTTAAAGCAGACTTGTCAACTAACCTCCCACGCCCTTTCTGTGCATCCACTTGATTTTTCTTCACTATCCTCTGATATCCTCTTGCTCTCCTCTGAGTATTTCTCTCCGTCTGCCGTCCTCTGTCTCTTAAAGTGTGTCGTCTTGACTGCCTCCTTCCGTCTGCTGGAGTCTGTCGTTTCTGAACATATCGATGCCATCTGGTGGACGCTCTGATCCGCAGTGATTCATGGAGCTGCAGCACAAGAGCTTCAGCATGAGTGGGCCCAGCAGGAGTTAATGGCTCTAATCCTGACATTGTTTGCTCATTACTTTACTCATTGAGGTGCACTGATTATTGCTGTCGCTGCCCATTAGTGTGCAGAGAGGAGGAATATCCATATAGATTAATATTTGGTTTCTGACATTTTGAAAGAAACACCCCGATCTCCTCCTTATTCTCCTTCTCCTGCACACGTAAGATGTTTTATTGTTCTGGGACTTCAAAGCTCTGTGTAGTATTTATGGAACCTCATTAAAACATCTCTCAGGAAGCTTTATTTGAACTTGATATCAAAAAATTTCCTATATTATCATAATGTATACTACTAATTAAGTGCAAATGAAGCTGCGCATACATTTCTTTAGTCTCTAAATAATGCAAACATGTACATCACCTGCTGCTTATTTTAATGTCTCCATTGAAGATTAAGTTCCAGAGATGTCTTTGAGGTTTGATCACTTTGCCTCGCTCTTTGACATCATGCTAACTATTCAAGATGTTGCACGGGAAAAATAGAATCTAAATTCTACTACTCGCCCTCTTCGATGTATTTTCCAATATCTCCTAAATGTATAAATCTTCCATAACATGTATTACTTAACTTGATTTTTAAACTTGTAATTTAGTTAATTGGGTTACATCATTAAAACTTAAACTAGTTGCAAAAACTGCTGGTAGTGCTGACAAAGGTGAACAATCTGCATCTGAGTGAGCTTCTTTTAGTTTTAGGGGTCGACTGATATCTTTTCTTCAGGGACGATTTTTGTGAACTCGTATACACAAAACATTATAACCACCTGCCTAATATTGTGTTGGTCCCCTTATGTGCTCAAAAATGCTCTGAACCATTGGACAAGAGGACCTCTCAGGGTGTCCTATGGGGTCTGGAACCAGGACGTTGGCACTGGATCCTTTGGGTACTCTGGCTTGTGCAGTGGGGCCTCTGTCAATCAAACTTGTTCCACTGCATCCTGTTGATGCTTGATCACAATGGGGTGTAGGAAGTTTGGAGGTCAGATCAACATGTTGGGCCATTGTCATGTTCCTCAACATGTTCCTGATTGTTTGATGTTTTTTCCATGTGGTGGGGTGCATTTTCCTGTGGGGGTAGGCCAGTGACATTTGGGATTTCCATTTGATGAGGGTGTGTTCTTGTTGTGGGACAATGTTTATTGAGCACAGCAGTGATATTTTGTCAACCATTTGTAGCTGCATGTCAGAATACCACAAAACACAGAAAATATATTTTAATATGAAATACTTGGTCTCAAAATTGAAAAGAGAGTCAGTCTATGCTATAAAAAATAACACGAATCAGAGCTGGTCAGGCAGAAATTTCTTTTAAAGGTTGATGATCTGAGATGGAATTATCCTTATGTAAACGCAAGACCCACCATTTTAGTCAGGCTTTTGATGGATTTGATAGCTTTTATTGATTACTGTTCTTAGAAGTAGTTTTATTTATTGACTTTCCTATTTGTTTACCTATTTACATATTTTTGTCTATTTGATGTACAGTTCAGGACTTTTTGTGTGTACAAAAGTGCTATATAAATATGATCTGATTAACTGACTAATGATGCTAAGCTAACTGATGAGACTGACAAGTGGTTTAGTAATTTCATGTGATTTTATGTGTTGTGTTGCTCCTCAGTTTAATCATGCTACCTTTGTTAACTGGTGCCATTCGCTATATAACAGTTAGAGTAAATGTCATTTTAGTGCAATTTAAATTTCTAGTTACTTAACAATTGTATTAAAACTAGTTACAGTCATATGAACCTTCTTAACTTTATGCTGCTCGCCTGTTAAACTCCTGCCACGCTTTGCTTTCCTCCACAAACTAAATCATTATGGGGAATTATTTGCTCACACTTCACAAGTCAGCCAATTCAAGAACTAATTTGTTGGTTTAATCTTTCGTGCAGGTTTCCAATTTAGCCCCGCCGCATAAAATTCAAGAAAGACGTCTCTGCAGCAATCACGTCTTCTGGATCTGATAAATGTTTCAAGGTGGACTAAAATAACTGGCGCTATTCAACCAAGTATCAGTTAAGGAATCTCACATGTCTGCGAGCCGCGTATGTTCTTAACATTTTAATTAGAGCATTAAATTGCTGAGAAGTGCAGCATTCCCGATTCCCTTTTCTGACAAGAGCAAGGACGCCGAGCCGCTCACAAAACACAGAATGGGAAGCTGTGCTGAAATAAACATCAGATAAATCAGTCATCTTGCAGGTCTGTCTACAAGTCCAACAAGTTTTAATGAATTAACTTTTTTAATTGGGCCATGTTTTGACAACCTCACATCCCAATCCGAGCCGACGCAGTCTCTCCCCTTGCTGGTAGCTCTGGCACATCGATGGCCTCGCGTACTTCTGAAGAGCTACTTAATCAGCCCGCTCAATTAGATCCAGATTCATACAAAAGTTTTAATTAGCGCTGTTTTTCTTAATCTGTGTGCCTTTTGACAAAGTCGTGAGAGAGATTGGGGCGAGATAGAGGCACTGATGATGCGGTCCTGCCCTCCGCTTCCTCTTCCTCCTCGTCTCGCATGTGTTTCCATGAGTCATCATCATGTGACGGTGCCAGATTCTAATCAGCTCTCTGCACCTGCTGCTGGTTTCTACAGTGTTACTCTGACAAACACCAAACATAATCAAGGTTGAAAGGTAGACGCCGCCTTGCCCTCACCCAAAATAACAGCAACGGCGCCCTGTCCCACGGTGCATTTGCGGTGATGACATGTAGTCCTAATTAATTATCAGCTTATTTGAATTAGCTTTTTTTTAGCACCCTGGCTCCTTATTGATCAGCTGCTTTTACTTTTGCTTGAGCTTCTTTGACTTCTTGTACTATGACTAGTAAAAAATCCCCAGATGGGTGTGGCTTAACACAAAACTCTGGAAAATAATACTGGCATCATGCAGTTTTGAAGGGGAAGCTCATTTACTCAAGTGCTTAATCTAAGCACAGCATTAAAGTACTTGTACTTTTCTAGGTTTTTTTCCTTTTTATTTATAGGACTTTATACATGAGAGGTTATTTATACTGTGTACTCCACTACAATTATGTCATATTACCTTAAAAATCCAGTGAAATTGTGACCCAAACAGGCAATTATTTAATAATCATAAAAGATAAGATTTAGTCCAAATTTAAGGAAACTTCTTCTTTTCTATCCCCTTTAATCATCTCACAACCCACAAAATTCACCTGATGACCCATTAATTGGACTAAACTATCAATTAAAATACAAAATAGTTAAAAGTAGTTTCCCCTTGGTCAACTGCAAGGCAATATGTTGTTCATTTCTGCACCAATATTAACAATCCAAACCATTTTTCTGTTTCCATGTACTTTTTGCTGATAATGTTTTTTTTTTAACTTAAAAGGTGAAGGCGGGGCTTTTACATGTCTTTTGATTAAAGGTGAAGTAGGCAATTCCAATCCAATGCAGTGGTTCAGACCGATCCATCCAACATTATACCAGCCAGACAGGAGGGAAAGGGAGCAAGAGGGGAGATAAACCCGTTTAAGTTGTCATCATAAAATTCAATAATCTTTATCATCGCGCTTCATTTCCACACATGTGGGCCAGTAGGGACCTCTTCCACTTCCTAGTAGGCTCAGTAGGCCATTATCTCCCCACTCAGTGGTGCCCCATTATGACTGAATTTCATGTGCAGTGGAGCCGTGATTTGCACCTTTGGAACTTGCAGGAGTCGGTAGAGGCAGAAGTCAGACTTTAATGTAGGAGACTTGAGCTTGAGTCCCATCTTGGAGCGCAATTATAGTAAAGTTGCATTTTGATTTTGACTCGCTGTTTTTCAGTTTCTACTTACTTCTGTTTTCAGTTGGTGAATGGTTAAGTTTAGGCATTCTAAAGAACTTGGTTTTATTCAGAAAAGGTTATGGTTTTGGTTGAAATGTCCTGTTTCTATGTTCACAACATGTTACAAAGCTCCACTTTATATGTTTCCAGGGTTATGACCCCACTGGAGATTTTACATGCACTTAATCACCTGATCGCAAAAGATCGCTGACATTATAGGGCTTTGTTTTTTCACAACTAGATTGGATGATAGCATGTATTCTGCTATCATCTAGAAGGTGGCGGAGGTCCCTAATGCCCTATATGTATGGGAATTATGGAAGTTATGTGCAATGATAGCAACCATTTAATGGGTTGACAATGTCCGAATCGGGTGGAAATTAGGGAGTAATGAAGCAGTGGGAGTCAGAGGGATGATAAATCTGACACATGCTAACCTGTTCAGACATACTAACATGCTAAATATCAACAATTGCTCATCAGAATTGCAGACTGCACCTTTACGTAATGAATCTAAATACTTCGTCCACTACATGTGACATGCAGTTATTCAGTTATTAATTATATGTAGGTGTAAAGTAAAAGATATTAACGGCAAAACACTGTCTAACTGATTTGTTAAGAAAACTCTGAAAATAAGAACAAATCACTGTGCAGTAAATAAATACAGTCTGTGACTGATTTCTGCTTGAATATCTCCTAAATCTAAAGGGATGCAGATTTTGTTTTTCAGTTCTACTGACAGCCTGATGATCAAACGGTTCTACTGTAGCCATGACTGCCACTGTTATTTTATTTTGGGTGGGGGGGTGGGATAAAAAAAATCAATCATACATTATCAAATTGACTTTCATGTGGTGCTCAAGATGAATGAGACTCACAACATGATATATCGGCCAGTATAATGATAGCGTTATAATGTCACCTGTGTCGGGCCGCTCTTTTTCTGCCCACATTGTGATAAGAGTTCATAGAGCAGAAGAAGAAAAATCTCACACTTTCAGACACTTTCTGACTTTGACATTTAAAGAATGCTGTAAAAGAAAAAGAAAAAATGACGGAGCGAGAATGTACAATTTTACACCTTCGTATTCCTGTATTATTATTTTCTTCCTCTTCTTTGACATATTCATTTATGTGCTCTTTTTGAAAAGAACAAAGAAAGATTGCTCATAAGTGACTTCTAGTGTGGGAATACTGAACCATAACGTGAGCATTAGTGGATTTTACATAAACCATGATGTACTTACCCTTTACTATCTCTGTTCACTTTTTTTCCTCACTTGGTCGGAGATTTCTTATATGTGTTATTATTTTTTTATGATTTTCCAGAGGTTAATACAGAGCACGGTGCATTTGAGTGAGATCAGAGTAGAGTGGAACCAAACCGACTATTACAGCCCAAACTCCAGCAACAGTAATGAGCAAGAAGTAATCAGGGTAAGCGGGCTGTGAATATTTTTTATGTAGTTTCTCTCTCTCTTTTTTGATGATGATGAGCAGGTCTTATCACACAAGCTGGGGGTTCGTTTTAATTCAACATCCAGCACAAAGAAAAACCTTCAACAAACGAGGGCCAACTCTCATTCGGACCAAGAGCGGAGCGGTAATTGGAAAGCTTAACTGGGGAGATGGCATCTTGTTAATTGAATTAGCAGCAAAGGAAAAAAGGAAAACTGCCAATTCAGGACAATGTCAGCGAGTGACATTGAGAGATTGAGAGGGGAGAAGAAAGTGAAGAGAAAAAGAGAGAATGCTGACAGATAAATGTAATACAAGAGGGAAGAAAGGAAATGTAGACAGGCAGATATAAGTGTCAACAGCAGCTGAAGGAGAGGAGGAGAGGTGGACAAGAGTACTCTTGAATGTGAAAATGACTTATTTAAGAGCAGAGGGGAGCTGGAAAAGAAATGTGAGACAGTGAATAGAGAGAGAGGTGAAAGGAGGAGGAACAGCCAAAGAAAAGGGCATTAAACCTGTAAAAAAATGTCAGGATGATTTCAAGGTTATCATATTCATGTGTATAGGTAGGTGCAAAGACACACATGTACCTACAGTACAAGCAGTGCACACACTTGGTAGTACACAGACCCTGCATCTCAAAGGGGGAAACCCTCGGGAGAAAAGCTCATGGCTGATTACTGTTACAGCTAAGTGAACTGTGTCCTATTTCAGAGACATCAATGTCAAGATGTGTGTGTATGTGTGTGTGTGCGCGTGCAAGTGTGTGTCCCAGAATATAATAATTCCTCTTTCTCTGCCTGGCTTTCATCTCCATATACAGTACGCGCATGTGTTGGAAAGGCCACACAGGCCTGTCAGTAAACAGGAGTTTTAAATGATAGATTTTGCTGCCACAGCTGAAAGAGAAGAATTAAAGTCACGATAAAATTCTATAGAAAAAGTTTGTCCTTAGAAATGGGGAGACAGGAAAATGGCAGGACTTCGAAAGAGAGTTAATATTACAAGAATTGCTTTGGCTGGAAACTTATTTAGCTGTCATACTTGGGCCAAAGTTTCAGACTTGTTTGTACATGACAAAGAAAAACAAAACATCAAACAACCAGGAACATGTTGAGGAACATGACAATGGCCCAACATGTTGATTTGACCTCCAAACTTCCTACACCTCATTGTGATCAAGCATCAACAGGATGCAGTGGAACAAGTTTGATTGACAGAGGCCCCACTGCACAAGCCAGAGTACCCAAAGGATCCAGTGCCAACGTCCTGGTTCCAGACCCCATAGGACACCCTGAGAGGTCCTCTGGTCCATGCCCAATGGTTCAGAGCATTTTTGACCACATAAGGGGGACCAACACAATATTAGGCAGGTGGTCATAATGTTATACCTGATAGGTGTATCTAAACCTGCAGTGTAGTACTGCTGTCTCTCCCTACTGGCAGTGAGAGTAATTGTACAAACACTGTCAATGTGTGCTTATGATGTATGCATCAATTGCTTTCTTTTTCCCTTTTCTTTCCATGCATGCTTTTGCAGGGCTCTAACTGTAATATTTAAATTACTCAGGTGAAATTACAAAATAAATGCTGTAGGGTCTGAACCTGACACTGATCTAATCTTTCTACTGAAAAGGTCTTTGACCGAGCGGCTAGTGTTTTAAATGCGCTATATAAATAAAAAATGACCTGACTTACCAAACAGTGAATCTACAAGCCAGTGTCATTTAATCTTTTTCATGTGATAATTGCTGTGAGTGTGAATGTGAAGTCCCCAGTCTTAGCAAAAACCATCATGTTTCCCTGAACTTACAAAAGCTGTTACAGCTCCAAACATTATGTACTAACCCATGTTTTCCCAGGGCAAAAAAACAAACCATAGAACATTAAAATGCCATTTTTGCCACTTTTTACATTTCAAGTGGCGATTAGTGTTAGTAAACCAAATCAAGCCCTAACTATAGCATTCCAACATAATGACCGTGATTTTGGAGGAGCCAGTGGCTTGTTGTTCTCGATAGTTTGAGCAAACAAAATTATTTGCTGTCTAATTTGGATAGAACATTGTGTGTCTCTGTGGTTTCTCTTGTGCATGAAATGAGTTGAAGTTTGTAAAAAGTCGCAATTTAACAAATTATTTTGTCTTTAAAATGCTTCAAACTTTTGATGAGGTGAATGATAAATCTGATTAGTTGATAAACACTTTTTAGTGGACGTGTGCGTTCTGTGAACTCAGCAGTCAAACTAAATTCTGATGTTTCTTGTAAAAGAAAATAAATGACTGTCTTTCCACAATGATTTGAGGTTTGATCTTTTTAGACCATTTTCCATTCAGACATTTTATTCTCTTTTTAAGCTTTCTCTTAATTACATCCGTCTCTCTCAGTCTGGTGAATTCTCTCTGTTTTACTGATCTGTGTTTAACTAGCAGGGGCAGTCGTTTTCTGGTAATGGCAGCATAAAGAGATGTTTTAAGACAAAAGATTTTCAAGGCTCCACCAAATATTATTGAGAAAATACAAAAGCACTTGACTCAAAAGGATTTGCAGCCGGCTCCAATAAAGAGGGCAAGAGGAAGTCCTTATAAAAATGCTGCAGCTGGTATTTGTTAAATAATATGCAGGAGTTCTCTTTCATTTGTAATATGGGTGTGCAGTGGATAAAAAGTGCAGTTTTCATTTTTATTCTTTAATCACATTTTTTTCCTTGAAGTAGAAATAAAACAAAAACCATCCACATAACTGGTTATGTTTGCTTTTCTAAAGCAATTTCAGAAGATAAAATTCTGTTCCCGGTAGTGTTTTAGAAACAACTTGTATCTAAATTCTTGTTGTGATGAAATATGTTTGTTTTACCTCCACTAAATTACAGTCAGTTTCATTTGGCTTTTTTTTGGACAACAATTTACAAAAAAAGACTCTTTCGTATCAAAGTAAACACAGATTTCTACAAAGTAATGCCAATTAATTAAAAATATAAAATGCAAAGTAAGAGAATGCATCAGTATTCACCACCTTTATGGGGACTCAACTGTTGCTCCAGCGGTGGGAGTCATAGGTGTCTTGGTGGCCTCGCCCTCTAGTCTATTGTTGCACAGTCACTCAGCTTTTAAAGACGGCCTGCCCAAGTCTTTTTTTAAAAGAATATTATGGATTTAAGTGTCCTCCAAGGGATATTTTCTTGTATCAACCCCTGATTTTATGCTTTTTGATTACCTTTTCACAGAGTTGCTTGGAAGGTTCATTTGCCTTCATGGTGTAGTTACAGTGACCGGACCTTCCAGATACAGGGGTCTTTATACTACAATCACTTGAGACACATTAACTGCACTCAGATTATCTCAGTATCACTGACTGTGGGATGAGTAGCACCACTTAGCTGCACTTATACATTATCTCCAAAAACTTAGTCACTGTGCAATAAAGAGACTCGTGAAAGGGGCCACCAAGACACCTATGACTTCCCCAAAGGAGTTACATCTCCGTCACCTGACAGGAGGTGAACACTTAGAAATGTTTAACTTTTTTTTTTTAATGAACTGACAATACTTTGTCAAAATCTCTCCATACATTGAGATGAAAGTTTTCTTTTTGGGGAAATCTTCTCCAAAAATGCCAAATTAAACTGACAATGATTTATTGTTGAAAAGCAATAAAGAGACTTCTGTGGACGGTGAATACTTTTTCCTGGCACTGCAGTAATGTTTGTTTTGGCACGACTGATCTGAAATGGCTTTTTTCAGGAGATCTTTCAAATAACAAATTAACTGGGACATTTTGCCATCATGACTGTGCTTTTGAAGTCAACCAGTCGACAGCGGGTTTTGAAGGGAAAAGTCACATGTACCTTTTCTCGTAAATGTCTTTTCAGATGGCTTTCACAGCATTTGTTTTCTCTCCTGCTTTGCTTTTTCCTGAAATGAACCCAAAGGAAAGTCATACATGAGTGACTGTATGATTGTCATAATGACATGAGTCACAAAATGAAAAATTGCACCTCTTGAGTGCCTTAAGATGCTGTTTTCTCATCCTTTCTATTCGTCCTCTCCCTCATATCTTACTCTTCACTCGTGTGTTCTCCTTCACTTCTCTTTTTGTTCTCACCCTTCTCATCCTTCATCCATTTCCCTCCCCTGTTACTGTCCGTCCTTCTCCCTCCATCCTACTCTTTTCCCACAATCACTGCAGCTTCCTTTGTCCCGTCCCTGTCTGTCAGAAAGAGCTCTTCAGTAACAGGATGCTGCTGCATAACAGTGGTCATTATGCAAATATAACTTTTATTAAATGTATCAAAAACTGCTGTCTTTGTCAGGGTCAGAATTCATCTCCACTGGTTGATATTCATAAGACGGGGAAGGCACGCAAACAGACAGAATTAATTTTTTCAGCACATTTACATAAGTGTGACTTTTTAAAAAAATATAACAACATTTTATTTGTTTCAACCATTGTATAGAATGCTAATATATTCAGAAGTGTAGCAACTGTTGCATGGTTAGCTATGAAAGCTTTGACATTTGCAGATTATTTGATGATTTTTTTGCTAACAAGGCTCAGTTCCTCCTGGTTCATATAGAAAAAAACACCTTTTCTTTTCAAAAATTAAGCCCAATGTAATTTTTGATGTCTCCTACAGCTTTGAGCTGATTTGTAAGTTCTCTTGTGTCAATGAACTCGTGCTCTTGACCCTGAACTGCAGGAACAATAGTGAATATTTGCAATATATTTCTTGCTGTGCAGTTTTGTGCATTCATCATCTAATAAATCCTGAACAAGAAATAATAAAAAATGTTGTTTCTTCGAGGTCAAAGTTAAGTTTGGGCAACTTAGGGGCATCACAGTAGTCACAGTTATTCTGAGTTCCTTCTGCTGTGTTCACTTTTTACACTTTTAATAGTTTCTACTTGACTCTCGAAATTGCACACAGGTTCAGAATATATTGTTTACTTTGTGCCTCTAAATAATTCAAACTTAGAATTAAAAAAGTACAAAAAAAGTAAAGTGCACAGAGACATAAATATGACTTGATAGACAGTGACTGTTGCCGTGTTTTTTCAAGTGAGGAAGGGAAATTGGAAATTATGCAAAAAGAGACTGGAGGGAGAAGAAAGGAGGAGGAGAAGGAACCGAGAGTCGGGGGAGAGGGGGTGAGAAGTGGAAAGAGGAGAGTTATGATGAGTATGTTTTCTCTATGAAATGCTCCAAAGCAATCAACTGAAGCAAATTAAAGCCTCTTACTCCAGAGAGAGAGAGAGAAGGGGAGGGGGGGTATAATGATAAAACAGGGAGACAAAATAGACAAGATACTGAAAAAGAGAAAAATGAGAAAAATAAGGGAGAGAAGAGGAAGAGAAATCCCTTGTTTTCGATCTGTTAAGGATGGCGTGGCTGACACAGATGTGCAGATTGCCCATCAATCACTCTGGAATGCGTTTCTGCTCTTCACATCCTCTTCACCTTCTGCTCAGATACTTTCCTCTCTTCACTCGCCTCTTGTCTCACTTCCATTTTCCTTTTATCCTCCTTTTATCCTCCTTCTGGCCTCCTTTCTCCTCCAGTTTTTCTTTGCAGCTTTTTGTATCTTTAATCTTCCTCTTCACCTTTGCAACTCTCCTCTCCTCTCATCTTCCTTTCTCCTTCACTTTTCCAACCCTTTACTCCCATCCGCGAGGGTGTGTGTGCGAAGCATGCTTGTAAGCGTGTCTTTAAGTGTGTGCATGTGCGTGACAGCAGAGATGGATTGGTCTGTATTTAGGGAAGCAGAATATCAATAAACAGAGAAGGGGGGAAAGGATCCTCATGCTTTTTTTTTCTTTTTCTCCCGCCTTCTTCCACACACTTGCTGCTTTCCTGAGGCGCTGGCTGTTTGGTGGAGGGTGAAGGGGGTCGTTCAGGAACGCAGTGTGTTGCGTTCCGCTGTGTAGCGCCACAGGTTGCTAAACAAGGGGTTGAAAAATGGTCTGCTCCTGTGAGCAGGCGAGGATTGATCGCCCAAATACCTGTTTTATCTCCTCTCGGTCTTCCCTCTCCTCTGGTGTTTTCATTCTTCTCCCCTCTCCGTCTTCCTTTTCCTCTCCTAATTGTTTGCATTCCGCTTTTTTATATTCTTCGCCTTCCCTTCCTCAGGTTTTCCAACTGTATCTTGGTGTTTAATGTAAACTTTCTCCCTCTTTTCCCACATCTTTTTTTCATTGATTTCTTCAGCTCTCACCTAATCCCTTGGATTCTGCTCTTTTCCTTTGACCACATTTTCTCTCTGGCTCATTTACCTCCTCCACTCCTCCCTCCTCACCCATCTTCTTGCTTCCTGTTTCTTGTCCATTTTATTGCCTTTTCTTTGAATCACCAATTATTTTCTATTTTCCTGATGTCTTTCCTCTCTGCTAATTTTTTATTTCCTTTCTTTTCTTTTCTTTTCTTTTCTTTTCTTTTCCTTTCCTTTCATTCTCTCATGTCTCCTGTTTTCTCTTTACCCGGTCCTGACAGCAATAGAGGCTGTCCAATAAAACAGGCATAAAAACGCAATCCCTGTCTGGGCTCAATTTCTGCGCACGCACACACACACACACACACACACACACACACACACACACACACACACACACACACACACACACACACACACACACACAATGGCAACATAAATCAGACATAAAAAGCCAATCCCTGTCTGCAGTCAATTTCCATAAAGATACAAGGGGGATGCTCCAGGAAGGGATGAGATGAGATTGAATGTATGTAATGTGTAATGTGAAATGCGTGCATGTGTGTGTGTGTGTTTTTGTTTACTCACACAGTACATGCAGTGTATTACTTTTCCAGGTGCGTATCTTTATGCATATTTTCCTTGCGAGCTTGTGTGTGTGTGTGTGTGTTTATCAGCTCCCAGGTGGTGTAGACACAGTGTGAATGCTAGTGGCTGTCGCTATGCTAATGATCCCTGTTTACATCACACATCACACCACAGGCTTCGTCACATTATCCCCACGGGACAAACATGCACACACACACACACACACACACACGCACACACGCGCACACTCACTCTCATGCACACACACTGGCTCATTCACACACGTAAACACAGGTCTTAATCCACAGACATCTCTCTTAAGTGTGCACACACACTCACACACACACACAGTCATTCTTCATACATGCATGCTGCAGGACTCACACACCGTAACACAAATATATGCATAGGTAACTAGACTGTCATACATTAAATCTGTGCACACACTCTTACACACATATACAAACACTGAAGTTGCCTCTCCTAATGAGGCAGACGTGTTTGCAGTGCTGTCACAAACCACAGAGTTTGATCAGTTTCTAACTCTGGAATTAGGCCTCGTCTATGTGTGTGTGAGTGTTTGTATGAATGTTTATGTGTGGTTTGGGTACTGCTCATGTTGTGGGGACCAAAGGTTGAATACACAGTTACAGAAACCATGTCCCCATAATTTGAATCAATTAATTTTAAGGTAAAGGAATGTTTTTAGATTAGGATAAGGTTAGGTTTACATTATGAATAGGGTAAACGGGGTAATATGTTACAGTTATGGTGCTGGTTAAAGTCTCCAGGAACAGGATTCAAATCTATGTGATGCCTTCTGAAGTCATGGGTACACTTTGTGTGACTAAGACAGAACTCTTGTCGCTGCATATTTAAGTGCACATGCAGAAAAATCTGTTCTTCCCCCACATATGCAGCTGCATACACAGCATATGTGTATGTGTGTACAGGGTTAAAATATGCTACTGTCAGTATAATGTGTGTGCACATTTCTTCATTTAGTCTGACACCAGTAGATTATGGTGCAAAAACAAACATGTTCCATAGTTATTAGGTGATTCATCTAGTGTACATGTGTGTATTTGTGTGGGCGCTGAGGAAGGGTCTTTCACAATAAAACCCGTGGCACTGATGTCGAATAATGAAGAATTTCTCTATTATTTCGAGAACATTGTGATCATTTTCCAGTTTTTTGCTTGCAGCTTGTCAAGCCTTTAAACAACAACTGAAACTAACCATGTTAACAGCTAAGATTACGTCTTATTTGCACAGATGCTAACATTGTGTTCACAACTTTTGCCATATGAAGTGCTATCATAAAGCTCCAAGATGAAAGCAGTGACTCTTGTAGTCAGGACAAGATGAAACAATAGGAAGAGCTTACAGTATCCCCAACCAGTGACTGTGCATTAGGTCAGGAACTCAGCAAGAGCATGCTAACCATTTTTATTCGACAATCGTCAGGTTGTACACTGTGATTTCATCCCAGTGGTTTACTATATCTTTTTTAAGGCATTTTATGTAGAACATTCAGCACAAGCAATCTAAACTGTGGAGTGATGGAATATCCCAGCTGCGTTGTGCACTTGCTCACAGCAAATTGATTACGCACAAGTGGCTGACCACAAAAACAAAATCGTCAGTCTCCACTCATCCGACTCGCAAGATAGTGCCAC
This sequence comes from Dascyllus trimaculatus, assembly GCA_024666655.1. Lineage (NCBI taxonomy): Eukaryota > Metazoa > Chordata > Actinopteri > Pomacentridae > Dascyllus > Dascyllus trimaculatus. Next base: position 26,578,220 of record CM045449.1, on the reverse strand, counting down.
CCTGTGAGTCAAAATGAAAACTCAAGTTAAACGAAGGCCGTTTTAACGCTGTAAGGGGGATTCATTGCACACTGCGGTTGGTGCTTGGCGTGCTTCAAAGAACAGGACTTCCAGGGACTGTTCCAAGTGTGGCAGGAGCACTGGGAGAAGTGTGTCACCGCACAAGACGACTACTTCAAAAGGAACGACAGCAAAAATGTAAATGAGGTATGCTTTTTGCTTTTTATAAACAGTCACAGAACTTTATGATTGCACCTCGTATGAACTAACAGGCAGCAGCAACATATAGGATATTGACTTTTGGAAGCGCGACTTCCCACATTACACATTTATATATGGGTAAGTCAGGCCCCTACATAATCATGGTGCATCCATCATGTTATATTGTACTAAAATGCACTGCTATATCACAGCTGTGCATGGCCAGAAGAACACCAGAATAGACTGTGTGCACGTCCACAAAAACCTCAGTGGAACTGGTGCTGGACACAAAAAATCAATACAATTGCAATACAAGGAGCATCTACACACTGGAATCACGCCTCCCTTTAATTTTATTACTGACAGTTTGACCAACTATTGGTCTTTGTCAGGCAGGATTCATGAGACCACTACTGGTACTACAAGTACAAAAAACACAAGTAACCCTCTGAGGGCAGTAGCGACTCAACTGTTAAGAGTTACTGATCAGAAGGTTGAGGGTTGAAGTCCCAGGAACCTCTTGCTGCTGCTGTTAGGCCCTTGAGCAAGACCCTTAACCCTATTTGTATCATACCTGATGTTCTTTTCTCTGCTCTGACCCACTTGTTGTTTACTTCCCCAGAGACAACAAGATGTAAATTAGCTGCTAGTTAACTCTGGTTCAGTAACTGTTAATTGTGCAATGTCCCTGCAAAAATAAGCAATAAAATGCATTACTAAATAGTAAAGCAACAAATCCGTTAGAGAACAGTCACAGACTCAAAATATTTGAGAAAGGTTTTGTACTCAACAGTAGATCAAACCACTGTAAACAACAGGAGATTGGTTTTGCTGTTCAGGAAAACATTGCTAGTAGTCGGATAAATCGAGGTAAGAAGTCCTCCCATCATATTTCCCTTCCTGAACATTAGGCATAGTAAATTTTAATATCAGGTAACACTTTTATCCGAGGCCCTCTAATTGTAAATTAACCAGCAATAATCATACCGTTAAAGCAAAAGTTTTAACATTAACAATCAAGTTGCTGTTAGTCATAATATCATTAAAATCTGAGAATATAGTTCATCTTATGTATAAGTAAAAGGTTTGTATTGCTGAAAGTGACTCATGAGGTGAGATTCCCCTTTTTAAGATTTCACATTTAGGTTTATGATATCAAAAACTGTAGTCTGTTAAGATTTAATTATCCTGTAAGTTTATTCACTTGAGCACATTTCTTTTTCTTAAAAGGGCTACCCTTACTAATCTAGGACACTTTAAATGCTGCAAATGAGGTTTAAACATCACCTATCAGAATATAAGTAAATTCATCGTTGCATGAATTACAGATTTAGGCATTTTGGATCTTGCTTGTTTCATAACAAATTATCCTTTAAAAGATAATTTCTATAATTTCCTATCTACTGACAGGCAAGTACAGAATCATTTTCTCTCAATAATGCAACAAGATGCTAACTTTGAAGGGGACAAACAGCCACTATGACTGAGGACAAATCAACACATGTACGAACTGCACATGCGAAGTCAGAAGGCGTTACATTGTGTTACTGCAAGGACACAACCACCCATTCGTGCACAAACCCACATTTCTCTGTGTCTGCCTGCCGTTCACAAACACACATACTCGCACATAACATGCCAATGAGGACAGTGTGACCTGTGCGAGTTAAAAGCTACACACCACTTTCCTGTAATAACTGGTGGTACATCTAATCCTATTTCCATTAGGCGTATGCTCCGGAAGGGTGTGTGTGTGTGTGTGTGTGCGTGTGTGTGTAGCATCTGCTGGCTCAGTATTATATGTGTGTGCAGTTTTTGACAATCATGTGTGTCAAAGTGTGTGTGTGAAGACTGAGATAGTGTCCATGTGAGTGTGCACGCTTCAGGGTAACTTGGCAGTAGGAAATCTTTGTGTGTGTGTGTGTGTGTGTGTGCGTGCAGGCACATGTGAATGTGTCCAGTCCTTAATTCTCTCGCTGTGCCATGGAGTGCTGAATCAGCTCAGCCCTGATAGACCTGCTCAGCCCTGGCCGGTACTTCAATTGGGCAATCACAGTACAAACACACACACAGGCTTGCATGCTGAGTCATACATAAGGACACACACAAACTGCCTTTTTGAGAAAATCAAGCAGAAACTGCAGCTCAGGTTAGAGAACATGTAATCGTGCATATTTTATGTAAAGTTTTTGCACACATACTGCATACAAGCATTGACGTGCACACATACACATGAAAACGCTTTAACTGCCCGCAGAACTCTTTTATGTATGGCTCTGGTCCAAAGTCAAGTTTCAAATCCAGTCCCTATATGTACTCTGCTAATAAGAGTGAAGATTTTTGCATCTTAAATTTGCAATTTAAATTCCCTGCAGCATTCTTGAAGTAATTCTTTACGGTATGGCTAAAGCAATGACAGGTCTAGGGTACTTAGAGAGAAAATGCTCATATTGTTAAGGGGAGGAGGTGCTTTTGTAGACCTGCGGGTATTTAAAATGTTCACCATATCCCTGCTTTGCAAACCAAAGGGCTCTAACTGTGTGAGCACTGGAAACGACAGAAGTGACTTCAAAGTTTAGCTCCTGCAGTGTGAAAAAGTATTGCTTTTCGGAGACAATACTTCATCAGTAGCACCGATGGGTTCAATTTGATAAGTTTTTATGAAAAAGCTGGTCATGAAGCTGACATTCAGTTTGAGGGAGATTATTTTGGGGAAGCCTCAGACAAGATCAGAGATATGATCTTTTTTCTTTCATCTCAGAAAGGTCAGTCATTAACTGTTCGCTTTGTCATTCTAGTGTTAAAGACTTGAAACACAGTTATCGTATTGTTTAAAGTACTACATGCAGTACTACTATAAAATTTAAGAAACTTTTACAACATCCATCTTTTGAGTTGATGCAAATATTTGCTTTCCCTCATCATTAAATGATAGAACCAGTGCCGTATAATCCAAATACACTGATCAGCCATAACATCATGACCACTGACAGGTGAAGTGAATAACATTGATCATATTGGTACTATGTGGTGTTCTGATGGAAAACCTTGGATTTTGACATCCATGTTGATGAGACTTAGACACCCAAATAAACATTGTCCCACAACAAACACACTCCCTCATGCAAATGGAAATCCCAAATGTCACTGGCCTACCCCCCACAGGAAATTTCACCCCACCACATGGAAACAACATCAAACAATCAGGAACATGTTGAGGAACATGACAATGGCCCAACATGTTGATTTGACCTCCAGACTTCCTACACCCCATTGTGATCAAACATCAACAGGATACAGTGGAACAAGAGGCCCCACTGCACAAGCCAGAGTACCCAAAGGATCCAGTGGCAATGTTCCAGACCCCATAGGACACCCTGAGAGGTCCTCTTGTCCATGTCCAATGGTTCAGAACATTTTTGAGCACATAAGGGGGACCAACACAATATTAGGCAGGTGTTCATAATGTTATGCCTGATCGGTGTATGTTCTAACAACAACTGTAGAGGGCCCCAAATACATGTTTTTGTATTGTACAGTTACATTAATATAAAATTATGTTTGTCCAGCATCCTTTAAACAAACCACCTGCTTTCAATAGAAACTTAAATGATAGAAAATCAGACATGAACTAAAGAGAGTGGCTTTGACAAATGTTGCATGACAAATTCTACACAGTGATGTGAACAGATTAAAATCTCAGCCAAGTCAAATTAGATTCACTTCACAAGTTTGCCTAAAATAGCTTTACAGTCCGTACAAGATAAAACACCTCTCTCCTTTAACCTTCAGTTCAGATGAAAAAAAACTTCCATAAAAAGAGGAAGAAAAGGAAGAAACCCCAGGAAGAGCAGATATGCAACAGATGTGTGAATTGCACCTCGGGATGAAATTTCTGCTGGAGAGAATTTCCTATCATTCCATTCTTCCAACCCCACTGGGCTGTGCAGTCTTACACACCGCTCTTTTTTCACATCACAGGAGTAACATTGGTGAGGTCCAGTCATCCAATTATCCAATCAGTGCACTCACTGTTGGATATATCATCCACTATGCACCTCTTCACCTCACTCACTCACCTTCACAGTCAATTTACCGCACATGCCTTTCATATCTTTTCGCCTTCCCACACTCCTCCCAAGTCACATCAGTATGACCTCTTCATTCTCCCCCCCCTGTAGTATCAAGTACAATGCTGGAGCCTGTAGTGCACCAGAACTCCCATTTCACTTCACCCTCCCACTTAAGCTCCTCTTGTTCCAGACTTAGACAGTAGGAATCCAGTGGTTATTGTGTTGATAGCGACTCATGCTGCCTCTCTGTCCCAATCTGTTCCTTTTTCATCTCCCAACTTTACACCACAACGCAAGAAATACACAAAAAGCCTAAAAAGGCATTTAGTGCTATAAGTGGTACGACAAACTTGCTGAAATTGCACAGATAATTGTTAAAAATGGCTGATTATTTAACAGTGGGACATTAAATTGCATTTAATTGTAGCATAAAACTCACTGGGGACTTCAGGGGCCTCAAGGCATAATTTAAAATTTCAACTTCAGGGGAAAACATGCACTGAGAAGCCCAGTACAGATGATTATATTTTACTGATGAACACGATCTAAATGAGAGAAGAACGAGAGCAGACTGAAGGAGAAATCAACAGAAAAGTCCCCTTAACATGTTTCTATCCGCAATTCTTACACTGATCAGCCACAACATTAAAACCACCAACAAGAGAAGTGAATAGCATCGACTTTTTTGTTACAATGACACCTGTCAAGGGGTGGGATATATTCTAGGTAGTGATAGAGGCCCTGGTGGCCGTCTGCCTTCTTTCTTGTGGTGGACCCTTTGCTACATTCTCCAAACCCTACCTGCCTGTCAGCTTGGCTGATTGGACCACGGCCCCGTTCTCCCCTCCAATCAAACTGCAGCAATCCCCACACCAGGGTATAAATCTGGAGCTACACGGTAAGTGAAGGCGCGGGTGACTTAAGGTTAGCAGCTAGCGTCTTAGCCTCTTGTTGTCTTTTATGTAAATACATAAACCCTGCTAACAGCTTAGTGACTGTGAGTTAGTAGTTACTTGTTGTCTTTTGTTTTCTGTAGCCACTAAGAAATGGTTCTTTATTCTGGGGTACAAACCTTTGTCTGTCTGGAAACTAGGGAAGGCTTTAGCTCATTCTTTACACTTGCACCCATCTGTTAGCTATTTTTTGTTGGCCACACTAGGAGCAGGAGAGTTGCTACCATGTCTCTAAGTTTTGGTAAGAAGTCATATTTTCTTTTTCATCTCGTGGATGTGAGTGTTTGTGTGCATTGTTTATTGGAGGAAGAGACAACAGCAGGGTGCATGAGAAAAGACGGCAAGTCAGTGGAGGCATCTGGTATTCATGTGGATGTTACTTTGACACGTGTCACATCCCTACACATTGTTGCCGCCCCTTCATGGCGACAGTATTACCTCATGGCGATGACAGGAACCATGAAGCCCTCGGTACGCTGCAAAAAAATGTTCCTGAATGGGTTGAGAGACCTGACAAAAGAGTTCAAGATGTTGACCTGGCCTCCCAATTCCCAAGATGTACAAGCCTGATTCAAGGACTCCAAACCTCACCACTTACAGTCCTTTGGGAAGCCGCTGCTAACATCTTCGTGCCTGATACCACATGACACCTTCAGAGGTCTTTTGGAGTCCATGCCTCAAAAAGTAGGGATGCTACAAAAGGCACCACTACAAAACTGAGCAGGAGAGTTGAATGTTGTGTGCATTTCCCTTTCAATATACATCATATTCTACTGTGTTTAAGTATTTAAGCCTTGACTTCAAGCTTGTAATAGTTGCTTGTTCTGCAGTGGTGTAATTCCCATTATATGATGCTGAAAATGAATCACTGTGGCCCTGACTGAGGCTATATTTTCAAATTAGCTCAGTAGCCAACTTTGCACAATAGACTCATCAATGGCAGCGTTATTGATTATCAAACGGCGAGCACAACCACCGTACATCTGATTACTACTCAGTCCAAGACTGCATCTGATGCTGAGAGGTAATCTTGTTTGATCGGACATGATGTGATGGCAGTGACGGATAGATAGATTAATGAACGGACTGATGGAAAGCGAGAGGGACACCTAGAAATAGGATATAAAGACATATCTCAAAGGATGGCAGGTGGGATAATTATCAATTACTGAAGGTTTAAACGTGGGCAGAAGAAACAAGTGATTCGTAGGTGAGTAAAGATTAGAGGAGCATACAGAAACATGAGGAATAAAAAAAGGAAATAAGAGGTGAACAGCTGGAAAAAAAAGGAAGACAGTAAATACTGATGCAGAGAGAATAAAAAATAATGTTTCCTTGTTTAATGCAAGACGCAAAAGTCCTAATGAACTTGCAGGAGAGTGGACTAAAAATTATATGTAGCAACACAATTCAGAGATGAGAATTCACAGTAACAACCCTGTTTATCTACTTTCCTTAATTAAAGACAGGGGCTGAACAAAATGAATACTGGCTCTTTCATCTTAAGCTGCATGGGTCATGCCTTGGTCTTAAATTAATTACTGGTATGTTGTTTAGAGTATAAATAACGCTGTAATTGCAGACAAGGTGTGCAAAGGTTGGCACTGCATTCGTTATTTCCAGGAGCATTATTGTTTTAAAAAAAAGCATAAAACATTTTATATTCAGCTTGACTTTTTTTAGTTTTAGTCTATCCAACTAAAAACATTTTTGTCCTGTTTTCACAACAATAAATATTAGCTTCAGGACTGAAAGAAAAAGGCAAGACTGGGATAAACTTGTATCTCTGTGTCACTTTAAGCAGAGAGTTTCTCAAGTGTCCTTTCCTGTATCATTTGAGCTCAGGCTCTGTCTCTTTCCGTCTGTAATAAGTTGTCAAGTTACACTTATAAAGTTTCAGCTACGGTATGTCACAGTTTTTTTCACTACGGTGCTGACAGGCTGTCACGATGCTGCAAGGAAAAGTTTGGTTGTGATAAATGTACACAAAGATGTGGAATGGAAAGTCTATAGTCGTATTATACAAGACACAAAAATGAAAAGGGCTGAGCGGAACAAGACACATACAATAACGAATGGTGTAAGTCCAAATGGTAATAATGTTCCGCATTCCAGGGTGAAACGACATGTGAGAGAAAAATGGTCTGACTCTGCTGAAATATGGGGGATTACTGACTATAAAGCCAGGAACAGCAACACTCTACACTGTTACAAAAGGTTATAAACAGTGAAAATCTGGCAGCAAAGGTGTCATAAAACATGTTAAAGATAGTGAAATACTGTAAAGTATAGAAACTGTAAAAGCAGTGAAAATAACAGCAAATATCTGTACAATTCATAGCTGATTTAAGTGAAGTAAAATTGTCATTTTACAGTCACACATTCTCAGAGGTTAGTCAAAATATAGATTTCTTTTCACGTGTATATACATTTTTTTTTTTTACAGTGAACATGTAAATTGCTAGTTTTTTTCTGCAATTTTTACTTGTTATTATCTATAATTGGACAAAACTGCGAAAATCTGTAAAATTACAGTGAATTGTTCAAAACATTACAGGAAAAAACTGTTGTCTGGGTTTGTCCGGGTTGTCGCATTTACTGCAGTGGATAAAGTGCTAAATATGGCCGACCATAAACACGGTTCATCTATTTAATTTTCTGCACTTCCACAGTCCGTCTTTGTGTTTATCAACTTCCCCTTTTATGATTCTTATTATGTTGATATTGCAGCTCACGCTTCCCAGCATCGCTCCAAACATCATCAAGCTGAGCAGAGAAACACCTCTGTGGCTGTGCAAAGCCTTTAATCATCTACATTACCGCAAAGAAAAACAAGCATCAACCACAGACTCTTAAGTTCGTCCCTGCAATGTCTCTGCATCCTTATTCGGCTTCCTGCAGAGAACATGTGTGTGTATGTGTGTGCATGGACGCCTTTAAATCAACATCAATGCTCAGGAAGCCTCTTGCGCACACCTATTATGTGATGTGTGTGTGTGTCTTCAGCCTTAATTTGATGTTTAAATAAGTGGTTCCTGCCCCCAGGGGTTTCCCTGCAATATATCACCGCCACAACAATGGAGCTGCCGTTGTCATTGTCCCTGGAGACCAGCTGCTTGCCCGCTCATGCATGGCCTTGTGGGAAATGCGGACCTGTGAACAATGCAGAGACGCTAAATGATGTGCACACACCCGTATACACACAGGATGCACACACTGCGATACAGTACGCGATCACATGGAACTCCTCAACCTCCTCTGTTTTATTTTCATTTCTTCACATGTTTACTGACTTCTTTATGAGCACCCCGGGCTTCCTGCTCTCTTTCTTTATGCCTTTCTTGTCACTTTTTTCTCTGGAACACTTCACTCTTCCCAAGGTGACATGTTTGACAGTTGCTTAAGTGAATTGGTTTATAGTCAAGTGTCCAAAACAGCACAGAGGAATACTGAGAAGACCTTGGACAGATCCACTTAGGACGGAGAGACAGACGGGGCAGGAGAAAGACAGAAAAACACATCACATCTTGTTTAGGTGCAGAGTTATGCAGTGAGCTAAACAAGAAGTCGAACAAATGAAGTGGCTTTTGAATCGTTTACCTAAAGCTAACTGTCAGAATTAGAGAAGGAAATCAAATGACAGTGATTACGAATCTATGAAACATAACACTGCAACCCAGAGGACAGAGGTATTATTTAAAGAAAATTGGATTCATAAGTAATAGGTTGGAAAATGCTGGACAGATAAATACAGTTTCCACCAACATGCACAGATTTGTTCGTCTCTGACAATCAGAAATGTGTCTAAACCTCAGGACTGAGCGCAAACAGGAGATGGAGACCATGCAAACTCCAGTAAAACTCCGCACAAACTAATTTAAGATTAAGAGTTACAGATCAAGAAACTTCAAAACTGCCAGCTTATATGTGTCAATTGCACTCATCAGCAACTAACATTTATGGACATATACAGCAATATGCAAAACCAGATTGCCCTGTGTTTAATGCAAGCATCATTTCCCAAACTAGAAAATATATCAGGTAGGATTTATATATGTAAAGCCACCATAATCTCGACCGATAATATTCAAAGTCTTCTCATACATTTAAACTTTGAATGAAGTTTTTATTGTAAAATATGCCAGAGCTGCAGGCTTTCAAAGATGGCTGGGTTTTAGCAGTTTTCTGGCTGACTTCCCATTCATTTCAATTGGGATTTTTAACGAATTTCACAACAACCGTACGAAAAATCGCTACCAAAAGTCACATCACACCATTCCCGATCAAGACGCACGTTTAGATATCTAGGATTTCTGGGTCTTCTTAAAGCTGCGGGACGAGTTAGGTGTCAGACGTCGTGTCAGAAGGGCCGCCGTATAGCTTGCTGAGTTAAGGGCGTTACCACGTGGGCGCAGGTCGTCAGCCGCGGTCGTGACTTCGAGTCCGGCTCACGACCCTTTGCTGCATGTCTCTCTCTCCTCACTACCCCCTGTCACCCTGTCTCTCCTCCTATCATTAAAATGGAAAAATCCCCCCCCCCAAAAAAGTGTCAGAAGAATCTATAAGAGGCTGCATCACTGTTTGGTATGGAGGCTGCACTGCCTCCTGTCAAAAGACCCTGCACCGCATTGTGAATACAGCCCGCAAGATCATCGGTGCCCCTCTGCCCTCCCTCACAGACATTTTCAACACCCGCCACCCGTCAGTTTCGCCAGTGATACCTCCCCCGCTTTAGCTGCCAAAAATATAATTTATGTCATGATTGTTTATTTTGTTTGCATATTATTTAGGAGATTTAATTTCATAGATATGGATTCATTCATATTAAAAAACACATAGGAAGTTAACCTAATTTACACCTGTTGCAGGGGGGACACATTAAAATGTAACAATCAAGGAAGATGACAAGAGTGAAATGAGGGGCCTGTATATTTTGTTTCATGGATACTTTTTACTTTTTGAACAAGTAGCTTCACAAGTCTGAAATATGTTTTTCCACAAGTTAAAGAGGTTTGTTAGGTAATACCTGTGGAACACTTACATTGTGTTTTTTTGTGGAAGATTCTCTCCCTCTTGATTTTATGCAGCCAGCGAGGTATGTGTATTGTTATTTCTGTTCCGTTACGTATATTTACTGTTTATGAGTTATGTAAATTAAGCGTTATTCTGTACAACAGTTTGACGGTGGATTTGGCGTTGGACTGAAGGTGTTTGGCGAAGAATGAAATAAATCCATCAGTATCAGAGAGTTTGGTCCCGTGTATTTCCTGGAGGGAGCGATACACCCTTCACACTCCCTTTTCAGTCTCCTGTTTTCAGGAAAAAAAAGGAATGGAGCCTCCGGGCCGGCTCCACCAGACTGCTGAACAGCTTCATCCGCCAGGCTGTCAGGATGCTGAACTCTGCCCACTACCTCCCCCCCTCTGCCCCCTGCCCCTGGACTGTAACACACCCATTTTGCACATAAAGACTCATACATTCACTGTCTGTACATTAAATCACAATCTGTCTTCACTTACTGAACCATTTGCACTACTGTACATCACTGCTACCATATTTGCGCTACCATCACCTCAATAAGCTCTCACTACCACCAGTGTACTTCATTGAGTTTATGTATTTTATTTTACTTTACTGTTTTTATACTGTATTTTGATCATTTTTTTTAAATGTATGGCACTAATACGAAGGTGACAGAGAAATGCCTTTTTGGTTTCTCTGTAAGTCCTGGGTATATAGAGAAACTAACAATAAAAATCTTCTAAGTGCATGATTTTTGAGGGCCCTGAACAGTGGATAAAACAGGACAGAAGATGGCTTCAGTTTGCTCCTCATATTGATTTAAAGTAGGAGGAGAAGCTGAATTTTCCCCATTTACAATTCCCACTTCCAAATTTTGTTTAATCATGTCAACAATGCCGCTAAACAAATTCTTCCATCCTCATGAGCGCAGTCCGTCGCCGCTTTGGAGAAAAAGCTGTGAATCGGCGCTATAGGTGACTCAGAACACCTTCACTTCAATTTATTTCATGTCATTTGCATACTGCAGAATTATAGATTTCGACCGCGTAACCACGTTAGAATGATCCATTTAGTAATTACGCCGATGCGGAATTTATTATGCTGGTGAATGATAATGAGCGAATGCAATCAGCTGCATTTACTCAAGACTGCATTACCCAATCAAGTGTGTATCAGTTCAGGAATTTACATATAATTTGCAGTAAATTTCTCAGTACTCTACATGATGAAGAGTAAACAAGTACCTCATTTGTAAAAAAATAGGTAACTTGACATTGATATTGTGTTTAAACCCTCTTATGAGATTGTGACAGTCTCCTCAATGCATAAATATATTAATTTTAAACTTCATCATCATCGCTGCTAAAAAATAATAGCAGTCAGTTTTTGTTAGCTCAGGTTCAAGTTTCAGTTTGTCAAATGTACAGATCTTTTTTTCAGATGATGCCAGAAGGATTAATGGAGAAAGAAAATGTAATTCTAAATAGAAATCATCTCAAGTTTGGGTACATGTATTTGGTAAACATTTTACAGCGCCACACTCCTCCAAACTACACTTGTAATCAGTCATCGCCGGAGGTCAGGCTCTCCGTCTTAATTGCCTGAGTGACTGAGACGTCATTTTCCTTCCCTCTCCGTCTGTCACCGCCAATCGCTCGCTCTCTTTGTCTCAGTTGCTGAACTCTCTGACAATCAGCTCAATTTACCCACCAAAACAAATCTCCCTCTAGCCCCGCAATCAATTAGCTCACGAGGAAATCAATTAAGCCCATTGCTAAACAAGCTATTAATAGAAAGCAGACAAACAATAGGGAGCCGCGTATCATGACACAAGCTGATGTTTTTAATTAGTGTAACATTTAACATCTGCAATTACGAAGACGTAATGAAGAGATATGACTGAGAAGTTACTCTGTTTATTGTTGGAGACGTTAATTTAGTTGCTGTGTTTTTCAGCCATATATTGAGGCTGCACCAGCTGTCGATTATATATTTTGAAAAAAAAAAAGAACAACAATTGGTTAGTTGTTCAGGATAAATCAACTGATTTTACTTTTTCAGGTAGCTTTTGACATTTATGAAAACACACTGTGTTCTTGCTCTACTTATACGCTTCATGCCTAATTCCTACATGGAACCATTCAATAGATTAATGTTTTTCTGCCTTATAAGGAAAAGCAACGTTTATTTTCGTATGCGGTTCACAGTAAAATTAAAATCTGAAGAAATTCACATTCACAGCCTCTTGGTGACACACAAAACACACAAACAAGTCGTCCATTCGCTAAGTATGGCAGATTAATTAGTATTTTAAGACATCAGGAAAGTTTTGAGACTTCATGCAAACCATCTGTCACCTCCAGCAGTGGTTCTCTACTATGGCGCCAAATCTCCCACAAAGGATCACAAAAAATATCTGAGCAGTTTAAAAATGCTGGAACCCATCGATCATTTTACTGTTTTATTTTAATCCATGCATGTAGTGTGTATTTCCTGGAATTTAATATACGTGCATGCATAATATAATTTTGCCTTGTGTCTGTTACTGCTTGTAGTTTGACTGTTCTCTAAACATTTACTTACAGATGGTGACAAATTAAAGGAAAACCCCAAATAAGTGTCTCAGTGAGGTTATTTACCACCACATCTTAAAAAAACAGCTTCAGCGCTCCTTTGCATTGATTCTCCAAGTCTCTTAACTCTACTGGAAGACTGAACATCATTCTTTCATAAGATATTACTTCATTTAGTGTTTTGATAATGATGATCACCTTCAAACCCCTGTAGGAGCTCAGACATCCAGAGGAAGCTCGGAGTAGAGGAGCTGCTCCTTTGTGTCAGAAGGAACCAGTTGAGGTGGTTTGGACATCTGATTCACTCCTTGGCAACTTCCTTTGGAGGTTTTCCAGAGACATCCACCTGGGAGGAGACCCAGAGTTAGACCCAGAAGTCACTGACGGGATTATATAGCTCATCTGGCCTGTGAATGCCTCAGGGTTCCCCAGGAGGAAGCGGAAAGTGTTGCCGGGGAGGTCTGCTGCCTCTACGACCCGATCCCGGATAAGTGGAAGAAAATGAATGGATGCTAGAGAGCGCTTTCTAACATGTTGGTGCAAAGTCTTCCAACTGAGTTGAGGTCTAGTTACTGCAAAGACCGTAGGATATGATTCACATAACTTTCATACTCATCAGCCCCTTCAGTGACCCCTTGTGCCCTATGAAAGAAGACACTGTCATCTTGGAAGAGACCACTCCTGTCAGGGACAGAAATGTGTCATCAGAGAATAAAGGTACATCGATTTGTCGTCACTTCAGTGGTTAAGGGTTCAGGTTTTCCTTTAATCTGTCACACTAATCTATTATTAATGAATGAGTTTTATCAAATGTTATTCATCATAATCTGTATTATCTTTTTTTTAAATTGCATTTCACACGTCCCTTTCTTTAATCTTTGGTATATTTTTTGCACCTTGGTGTGCCATAGTACCACAACCCACTCATCACCTGCACTATGATTTTCATTTAAGCTGTATGAGGGGTGCAATATATATCTAAAGTTTGACTGATTCATGGAGTCAGCACAACTATCTTTAAAATGCAGAATGTAATGCCATCCAGGTGGCTAAACTTACTGTCCTCAGCAGTGATATTTGCAACTGAGGATGCAGGATTACAAGTCAATATTTCTTTGTTTTAATGGGTCATAAAGCATAAATGTAACACAACTGCAATTAAGCTGCAGGCAAAATGCACTAGAATGTGGCTCCTTGACTGTATATTTATCTGCTACAAAATAAAACACTAATTTAGAAAGAAGTGGCTGTACTCCTCATCAAGGTGAGCACATTTGTCCTCACCGACATCATTCAACTGTGCGTTTCTTCCCGGTGCAGCAGCAGTGTTTATACGTTCCAGCAAGGGAGTAATTGAAAGGAGGAGTGACAGGCAGAGATGGAGCAGCTAAGCAAGACAAAAAAAAAAGAGCAAAGACACAGAGATGGTGGTGATGGCGGTGTAAATATGTCAGTGTGGCTGAGCCAGGAAGCAGTGGAGTTGACCTTGGTCATAGTTTAAGACCTGTCTTTTATCCAGCTAGGACGCAGCTCTGAGAGCCATTTGTCTGCACGCTGCCACGGCTCTCCTTGTCTTCCGTTTGTAGCTCTTTCTTCTTCCTCCTTTTATCTGTCTAATTCTTCCCTCTCACACCCCCACATTTGTCTTTTATCGCTCACTTCAACATTCAATTCAAAATCCTTGTTATCACTTTGAAAGCATTTCGTGGTCAAGCTTCCTCTTACATTACAGAGTTACTACAGCCCAGGGCGTGTTAGTCGCACCTCGCTGCAGACTTAAAATCAAAGGCGCTTGGTTTTATGCTTTTGAAGTTCTGGCTTCCAGACTTTCAAAATCACTCCTATTAAAATTGATCTGTGTGGACTCTTAAACTCAGCTCAAGGCGCACCTGTTTAGATCTGCCTTTGTTGATTGTTGTGGCCGGTTTTGTATTATATCTTCAGCTTGCAGTACTTGTGCCCAACGTCTTATTACTTTTTTCGGCAGTTATAATTGTGAAGCGCCTTGAAAGTGCTGTAAATAAAAAGAGAAATGAGCACTGAAATAAATATAAACATGTGTATTTTAACATGTATTTTTTCTGTAATTATCTAATTTATTGTTTCTTCCTGCCTCATATTGTGTGCAACTCCACCCATCGCTTATTCCTTTCTTGGGAATAAAAATAGCACACCTACATATATACTTTTTTTGCACACAAGGTTACAGTCATTTTATTGTGCAGTTGATTTTACACTGCAGCCTTGACACGTAATGCTGCACACACGCAGTAGATGCACACTCTCACAGAAGCAAACCCACCGACACACATCCATTACAGTATCAAAATATGTTTTAAACTGGGCAAATTAGACTTTATAACTGATGAGACTAGTTGCAACATCTGAAAAACAATTTTTTGACTTCCAAAACTTAATTTTTCGTAAGATTAAGGCTAAACCAGCTGCAAAAGACATGAATTGAATATATCCCCATACAAAGTACTGATTCTGCACAAGCTGCTTTTCAGTTTGCTGCAAAACTGTGTGTGAGCTACTTAATTCAGACAACTGTAGTGCTCTGGATCAGCTGATTTGTCAGCTTAGTTTCCGTATCACTATCGCTGGTTGTGCAGTCTATTTAAAATCATGCTGTTTCTCCCTGCTGCCCCTGTGGGGCGTTACATTGATCTCCCCCCCTGCACTCACTGTTTGCTGTCTTTAAATCAGCCTTCACATGGAGTGATATGAAACAAAGCCTTTGTGCCAAAATAAAAATCTATATTCACACACATTCTCGTTATAATGCTGCTATTCCATTACTGACTTATTGGGCTTTTAATCTGTTATTCCTTCTCCGGCGCTGGGCTGAGATGCAGTTGCATTCTTTGATTCTAAAGTGATAAAATATTATTTAAGAGGAGGTGCAGGTGTTACAGCAGCATTTTTGTAACTCTAAGGGGCAGCCCACACAAGCCCTAGAGTGACCAATTTAAATCTGCAATAAAATGACCAGGAAAGCTCTCTTACTACCTTGATAAAAATTCTGAGAGCTCAGCTGCTAATTGTTAATGCTCAACAGACAATGATTGTCGCAGACGTGAGGCTCCTTAATGCTCTGAAATCTGAACAACATGGCCATTAACCTGTTCCATCTACTGTTGGTCTCCTCAATGCGGATTACTGCCTGGTTTTCAAGCAAAGTGCCAAATCCATCATCTTTTCAAAAACTTCAATTCAGGGTAAATCAAATGGGAATATATTTGTCTGTATATGTCTGTAAATATGTTGACATATTGATATATTGGCACCTCATCATTATAGGGAGTTTTTGTTTAAAAAAAGAGTTTTGTTATTGATTGATTGATGAATAAAATAAATAAATAAAAAATTAAAATAATCAAAATAGTAATGGATTTCATAATTGTAGTAGTTATAATAAATAACTAGGATTTTTTCAAATTTAATAGTTCGATTAATAAATGACAAAATGAAAAACAGTGTTACTACAGATCAAATACTAAGTCTAAATTGTCTGAATGAAAAGGAGTAAATAAAAAATGTGTCAAACATAATAAAAAAAAAACAAACAAAAAAATTGATGCCATCTTTTGACAAATTAATATCTTTTGTCACAGTTTTCAGTTTTGTTGCACATCTATCCATTATTAATGGTCTTGGAGAAACAATTTAAACAGATGTATGCAGTATCAATCCATGTAAAAGTGAAGTTGTCAGAAAAACAAAAACACAGAGACCTTTACTGTATCAAGTGTTCTGTTTTACATGAAAACCAGCTCATTTCATTGATGCAGAACCGGCACGTACTGTTTCAGCATTAGAACATAGGGAAATCGATACCAGCTTCAGGCTTTGACTGCGTCCATATGAAACTGTGAAACTCAGTGTGCAGTATATCACAGTGTAAAGAACTGTCTGTAGCACTTTGCATATCTATTGATTGTGTTACCTTTCATTGCTGCACTGAAGTTTGTGTAAATGAATGTTGAAAACGTCAGAGCTGTTTTTCATTTTGGGTCTTCACTCCAGCAGTGGCCATAAAGTGAACATGAAGTATTATATAGTTGTAAAGGGATTGAATCACTTTCCAAATCTGTCATCCATACACCAGGTTGTGTGTGTGTGTGTGTGTACCTTTGTCTGTGTGTGTGTGTGTGTGTGTGTGTGTGTGTGTTTATATTCATGAGCAAGTGCTCGTTTGTGTGTCTCAGTGTATGCATGCAGGTATGTATGTGTATTTGTGCAAGTATCTCTATATTTTAGTGTGTGTATGTGTGTCTATAGTATATTGTGTGTGGGCTTGTGTGTGTGTGTGCACATGTGTGTTCATGTGTAGCGTGCATGTGTGCGTGTGTGTGAGGGTCCAGGATTAATGCCTCGCTGTCACAGAGCCCCAGATGATGAAGTAGTCAAACCACAGGAAGACGGAGAGAAGAAAATCAGAATGAGAGAGAGCAGATGAAAAAGAGCACCAACGACTGGGAGGTAAAATTCCTTCTTTCACAGAAAAATCCCAGTTTCATATTTAAAAAAATACGTTATTCAACCCCTTCTGACGAGGTGAACAGTAACCACAGCATATCTTTTAAAAAAGAGATTCATTTTTTGAAGAGGATTTTATTTTTTATTTTTTCCTTTCACTAACGAATGCCACAGTAAAATAAACTGAGTTAGTAAATCAGGGGTGATCAAACTTATTACTCAGAGGTCTGCACCTGATTTTTATTCAAGGTTTAAGCCTCGTGGGAGAAATGGCAGCTTTTGTTTGCAATCAGAGGCATCGGTGTGACCCCTGAACTCATGATTACATCAAAAACGCCGCATTTCTGGTGACCGGGGCCGAAACCAAACCGAACCAGACAGTTAGTTCTTATGTATTTACTCTAGCTGTAGAAACGGTGTGCTGGAGAAATAAATGCATATTTTGTAGCTGACAGTAAATTCTCTGACACGTGAACCTGACATCAACAGCACAACACTCTCTCTGGCTGTAAAAATGACAACGACGTAGAAAGAGAAGGAAATAAGCCACATTTAAAGCACATTCATGTAAGGACAGGATGGCTGTGAATCATCTGCAGCTCCACTGTAAATTAAGCATCAATAACAGACTTATTGATGAACAGAACATTTATTTTAAAACAGAATAAGTTTCACTATGTAATGCATCATATTCACAACACAAAGCGGAGGCTGGGTCGGGTTTGATTTGCCAAAGTCTGAAGCGGAGGCCATGTTACCTGCCTTCAACTGGATACTGAGTGTCTTTTCTGTTTTGTGGTTTTTAAAAAGACCTTTATACATATTTACAGCCATTGTTTTCTCACTTGAAAGAAAAGGCAGCAGCATGACATCTGAAACTGTTTAAGGCCAAACTTGTATTTTTGTGTGGAGGACAGATAGAAAATGCAGGAGGTGATGGGAAGCGGAGGAACCGCTTTGTTTAAAATGAATGTAGATAGGACGGACTTGTATCTCTGCTATGGCTGCAACAATGAATCACTAAAAATTGATTATTAAAAGGTTTAGCAACAAATTGTATTATTGATATGTTTATTTCACGCAATTTATGCATCACTCGCCATGTCCCGGAGCTGTTTACTTCACCTGCAGAGCTTTGTCAATGCTGGCTGACTGAAATAAAGCTAAAAAAAACCCTTAACCTGCAGAATGAGTTGAACGGAGCAAGGCGGAGGCAGAGCGGAGGCGGTATTTTTAAAGGAAATTAAGTAAATTCTACAAATGACCGACGCAGAGAAAGTGGTTCGACCCAAGTCCTCAAAAGTGTGGGAGCACTTCACGTTTCACAAAATAAAAAATGCGTATCTTGCAAGTAGCCACTGCGGTGACCTCAGTTCCACTCTACTTACATGAAGCATTGGTATATGTCAGTCACTTAATGTGTTCATAAATAAAGAAACAAATAATTTCATTCTAAGTCATTAAAAATGTGTTTTGCTTTTTTATCCAATTCATCGATTAATTGAAAAAGCAATCGACAGATGAATCGACTATTAAAATAATGGTTAGTTGCAGCCCTGATTTCCGCTCTGATGATTTCAACATGATTCTTGCGTTTTCTTGCATTTTCGTGTTTCTGTGTTTTGATGAACGGGCTGCACAGTGGCACGGTGGTTAGCAGCGTTGCCTCACAGCTAAAAGATCCCCAGTTCCCATCCTGGTTCAGATGCCTGGGATCTTTCTGTGTGGAGTTTGCATGTTCTCCCTGTGCATGCGTGGGTTCTCACCGGCTACTCCGGCTTCCTCCCACAGTCCAAAAACATGCTGAGGTTAACTGATGATTCTAAATTGTCCGTAGGTGTGAATGAGAGTGTGCTTGGTTGTCTCTATATGTAGCCCTGCGACAGACTGGCGACCTGTTCAGGGTGTCCCCTGCCTTCGCCCAAGTCGGCTGGGATAGACTCCAGCCCCCCCCTGCGACCCTACAGAGGAATAAGCGGTGTATAGACAATGGATGGATGTGTTTTGATGAACTTTTTGGATAATCACACCAACTGGTCAGTCTGCTATAAAATTCATTATTTGTTGGACAAAATTGAATGTATTACTTCAGCTGCTAACAGACAAATGACCACTTTAGTTTAGAACTTGCTGATGCTAGCTACCATAACTTACCTGTTAAGGTTCATTCCGTACAGTAAATCCTAAAGAATTGTTTATTTTAAAAAAATAAATAAAAAATTCAAGTATTTAAACAATTTCATAATAAATGTTATATCTATGCATAACATGATTATGTCAATATAAAAGTACAGTTTTTTATTTAATCATGCAAAAACTTCTACCTAAACCCAACATAACAAAAATTTGTTTGGAACTGAGTGAATATTAATTTTTGCCAATTAAAGATTTTTTGTTTTGATGATAAATTACAGATTTTTAGTATTTTAATTTCTGTAAAGAAAAAAAATCTGCAGAAGCCATTGACATGATTACAAGTTCCAACTTTCCCTTGAGATTTCTGGGATACTCAGTAAAAAAAAACAAAAAACAAAGTCTGTCAAATCCTGTGAAAAAATAAGCAACTGGTGAGGCTTTTAAAGAAGTGATCAAATTTAACAAGGGCTTGTTTTCAAGAATTCATAACTCATAGAGTACTTCAAGTCGAACTGTGGGATTTTGCAAGATTCCATGGTTTAGGTAGAAGTTTTTGCATGATTGTTTTCAAGAAACCCCAAGACCTCAACTGGGAGGCCATAGCTGAGTTGGCATGGAATGACTCCACTCTAATCCTACTTGAAGAAGTTAGTCATTTGAGTTGCAGCAGAACATTTTGAAGAAGCATGGACATAATGACGTCAGACACACAAAACAAACGGAGCAGTAACCTTCACGTTTTTGCTGAAATGATAAAACCTGCATAAAGTGAAAAAGCGTAATTTAAGTTGACAGAATCTACCAAAGCAGAAAGACAAATGTGATTCATGACTTGTAACTGCAGCTCAAATACACTTTTTACAGTGAGGGGATTTGAAAAATGAGGTAAAAAATATTTAGTGGCAATGGTGTAGGTTAAAATATACAATAATATTTTTGTACCAGTATGTTAAAATATAAAAACACAGCCTGGTTATATTAGGTACTCAAAACCTAGACATGTTATGGCTCTCCTAGATCTGTAAAACCAGCTCTACAAAATCCTTGCTCTAAGTCTACACCACATCAGTAACCTCTCTTAAAGAGGCAATAATGACATTGTGATTAAAGCACCACCTTAAGGAGCTTCACATATAGCACTGACCTTGAGAAGCCCTCTGCAGCTGCCCACATAACTATCATCATAATTGCTGAACTTAACCCTACTGAGTCAAGTTTTAGCGCTCTGCTAATAACAGTGTGTGACATATGAAAAGTGTTTAGTTGTAGGAGAAGGTGAGCAAAGAAGTGGCCAAGACCCTAATCACCACTTGGAGGTGTGAGAGAGGCTGTCTTAAGGTCCAATTCACTGCTGGGTAACGAGCGAGTGAGTGTGAATGTGAGTCTGCATTCATGCCTATGTACAGAGAAGCGCATGTGTGTGTGAGAGAACATGTGTGAAGGAGGGAGAGGATTCCACCATTACAGGAAGTGTATCATTGGTACAGCTGGTGAACCTCTGGGTTGCCGACGGAAACTCCAATCAGACCAGCTGAAGCCGTCCCGCTTCCTGATGTGAGTCCAGATTAAACCCCCCAGGAGTGACCTCAGCTGTCATTGACATGCACACACACACACACTCACACCTTGGTACATACAGTACATACACAAGCAGACATGCACACACATACTCTGAACACACACACACACACACACACACACACACACACTGAGTTGCTAATTAAACTTCACACAAATGCCACAATCACACACACACACACACGGTTTTGTTTCCACCACTTCAGAGGACATAATGCTGACTTACATTCATTCCCAGGGGACCTACTATAATTCCTACTTTCCTATCTGCAATCATAACTTAAATTTGACCAAATCATCAACCTACAATGGTTCATGCTATGGGGACTTAATTTTTTGTTTTACAAAGGAGGTGAGTCCTGCACAATGTGACTGTACAAACAGATCAATGTACCCACAACATGGGTAATACAGGTGCGCGCACACACACACACACACACACTCCAAGGTGTTAATTAAACATTGTGACAGGTGATGTCACTTCCCTGTGCCAACTCTAACAGAATACCCATCGTAGTGCCCACTGAGTCAACCAGCTGCCATGTCTCTCGCTCTACCTCTTTCTCTCTCTCACACACACACACTCACACACACACACACACACACACACGCACGCACGCACGCACGCACACACACACACAGTTCTTCCCTAAATCCCCCCAAATAATAAATTATTAGATATTTTTTAAATTTTAAAAAATTTTCTGATGATTTAAAATAATCATATTTGTAATGCTCTAATGCTCGTTGTATAATTATGTTCAATCTTAGTTGAATTACGACAATTTTCACAGCCAATAATGAGCAAATTCCAAGAGAATTTGTTTGCAAAATGTAAAATTTGGGTGAGTCTTTAAAACATTCAATAAGAGAAAAATTGGACCTAGGAGATTAAATAAAACATCTTGAAGTGCTTCATCTAAAATCTACAACTGAATATATTTTTGGAATATTGCTGTTTTAAGAAATTTTAACTCATGCCTGGTGCTTAACTCTGCCATTATTATTATTTTTATCTTTTTAATTTATTTGATTGTGTTAGATTTACCATTTATTGTACTCGGCATATCTTGTGCTGGTCTTTAAAGTTGAAATTGGGGCTTATCAAGACATTTTTTACCTGATTTTTATTGGCAAGAACTAAGACCCAATCCGTTGTTAACATCCGCTGTCACACAGGTGTTGTAAAGGGAGAGAACAGTTTTTGACAGGATGCTAGGAATAGACATTTTAAACAATTTTCCTAAAAAAAATGCAGGATTAACCAATAATTGTTAACACAAATTAAGCACAGTTGTCGTTTGTCCTCTGCTAATAGTGCTGTTTTGTGGGCCACAAAAGTAACTCTCAAACCAATGGGACATTTTAAAACTGTTCTAGTAAACACTGGTTTGTCTCAAGCACTTGAACTCTGGCCAGAGGTCTTTATTCATTACAGAAGTCTTGTTCATGGTGGCCCCTTGCTAGCTAACCCCTCACAATGCTCTCTGCTTGGCATGACAGTGACAATCTCAGTGACCGACTCTTTGGGTCGCTACAGTGAGAAGCTTCATCTGATGGTGTATCTAGGTACAACAGCTAATCTACGACACTTGAAGTACGAGTTTTATCTAGGCAAATGGTAGAGGATCTGATCAAGAGATAGAAAATATTTAATGACTTGGATCAGCGACAAAAACAAAAAACCAGATCGGAACATTCCAGGGAGAAACAGGAAATGCAGATAAAGAAAGCAGGAGAAAGACATGCAGCAAATGGTCCAGCTAGCAAGGATAGATAGAACTTTATTGATCCTTTCAGGCAATGCCCTCCAGGAAATTTAGATTTAACAAGCACACAGTACAGTACAACATTAAAAAAAGAGATGAAAGACAGAATATTACATAAGAATTATAAAAAATATAAAGAGAATTTAAAGAAAAAAAACAAAAAAAAACCAAAAAAAAAAACCAACACACGCCACACCACCGGAGTATTAGAAACAATTATGATAAATTATTAAGAGTATTGACTTGAGGTTGATACAGGCTGTGTAAGTTATTCTTCCCCACGCTCTGTCCTTCTGCTGTCCCCCCTTCCCCCCAGTTAGGAGTTATACAGTTTAAATGCACGGGGGACAAAGGAGTCTCTGAGTCTATTAGTTTTACATGTGGGGAGGAGCAGTCTTCCACTGAACCGGCTCCTTTGTTTGCTGATGACAGTGTGCAGAGGGTGGCTGGCATCATCCATGATGCCAAGCAGTTTGTTCAATGTTCTCTTCTCTGCAACTGTCACCAGCGAGTCCAGCTCCATGCCGACCACAGAGCCGGCCCGCCTGATCAGCTTCTCAAGTCTCGATGTGTCCCTCTTTGAGATGCTGCCCCCCCAGCACACCACAGCGTAGAAAAGGGTGCTGGCAACTACAGACTGATAAAACATCCACAGGAGTTTCCTGCAGATGTTGAAGGACCGCAGCCTCCTCAGGAAGTAAAGTCGACTTTGGCCCTGTACAGCTGGTTGGTGTTGGTCATCCAGTCTAGTCTTTTGTCCAGCCACAGCCCGAGGTACTTGTAAGAGTCCACTGCCTCCACGTCAACTCCCTCAAGCTGTACTGGTCGAAAGCTTTGTCCAGACTTGCCAAAGTCAATTACCAGCTCCTTTGTTTTTGCTGTGTTTAGCCGCAGATGGTTTGTGCGGCACCACACAGCAAAGTCCCTCACCAGGTTCCGGTACTCCTCCTCTGTGTTTCCCCTTATACACCCGACGATGGCTGTGTCATCTGCAAACTTCTGTATGTGACACAACTCAGAGTTGTAACAGAAGTCCGAGGTGTAGAGGGTGAAGAGAAGTGGGGCCAGCACCGTCCCCTGGGGTGCTCCTGTGCTGCTGATCAGGGTCTCTGATGTAATGTCCCTCAGCCTGACATATTGTGGCCTGTCAGTGAGGTAGTTGGAGATCCAGTCAACCAGGCAGGGGTCCACATGCATCCCAGTCAGTTTTTCCTGTAGCAATGGGGGGTGGATTGTGTTGAAGGCACTCGAAAAATCCAGGAAAAGGATCCTAACCATGCCGCTCCCCTTGTCCAGGTGAGACTGAGCTCGATGCAGCATGTAAAGAATAGCGTCCTCCACATCAACACCTGCCCGGTACGCGAACTGCAACTTGTCCTGAGCATGTTGCACCTGGGGCCTGAGGAGGTTGAGGAAGAGCCGCTCCAGCGTCTTCATGAGGTGTGATGTCAGTTCCACTGGTCGGAAGTCATTCAGCTCACTCGGACAGTTCTTCTTGGGAACTGGAACGATGTAGGACGTCTTCCAGAGGGTGGGCACCTTCCCCAGCTGCAGGCTGAGGTTGAAGACACGTTGTAGCGGCTCCCCAAGCTCAGCAGCGCAGGTCTTCAGTAGCTGGCGGCACACCTTGTCTGGGCCTGCTGCCTTCCTGGGGTGCAGCTTCCTCAGTTGTCCTCTGACCTCATCTGCGGTGATGCAGAGAGGGGTCTGTGAGGGCGGAGGTGTGGAGGAGGGTGCCATGGCGTTGTAACAGGGCCATGAGGATGAAAGAGTGTGGGGGGGTGCTCTGGTGTTGGGAGAGAGGTGGTTTATAGGAGAGAGAGCCGACAGCTGCGTTGAAGGTGTGAGCAGGGGAGGGGGGGACATTGGCTGGTTGAACTGATTGAAGAAGGTGTTGAGTTCGTTAGCCTTCTCCACTGTCCCGTCCCCACCCCCGTCTCTCTTCTTTGAGTTGAGGCCTGTGATGGTTTTCATACCATCCCAGACCTCCCTCATGCTGTTCATTTCAAGCTTCTGCTCAATCTTCTTCCTCTAGCTGTCCTTTGCCTCCCTCAGGCACCTTTTCACCTCCTGCTGTGCTGCCCTAACCGCCTCCTTGTCCCTCCTCTTGAAGGCTGCTTTTTTCTTGTTGAGGACAGCTTTGACCTCCTCTGTCACCCAAGGCTTGTTGTTTGGGTAACAACGCACAGTCTTAGCAGGGGCAACCACATCTACACAGAAATTAAGATAATCTGTGAGACAGTGTGTCATCTCTTCGATGTCCTCACCATGTGGGCTCAACAGCACATCCCAGTCCGTGGTGTCATAACAGTCTCTCAGAGCGACCTCCATTTCAGGGGTCCATCTCCTGATGGAACGCGTTGTTGGAGGCTTCTCGCAGGCAACGGTTGCATCGGCTCTCGGAGGAATGTAAACACAGATGACGATCAAGTGACTAAACTCCCTCGGCAGATAATATGGCCGTAAGCCAACGGCCAAAAGTTCCAGGTCCCGACAGCACCAAACTACCTTGACGGAGACGTGTCCGGGGTTACACCAGCGGGTGCTGATGTAAACAATAAGCCCCCCTCCTTTGCTTTTACCGCATGCTTGTGTGTCCCTGTCAGCTCTCACAGCGGTGAATCCCTTCAGCTCCACGTTAGCGTCCGGTATCAGCTGGGTTAGCCACGTCTCCGTGAAGATCAACAAGCTGCTTTCTCTGTAGATCCGCTGGTTGTTTAGTGCGGACAGCTCATCAATCTTGTTGGTCAGCGCGTTCACATTCCCCATGATGACCGAGGGAATCGATGGTTTGAAGCGCCTCTGGTTTTTAGCTCTTTTCTCCTTTAGCTTTGCTCCAGCCTTGCAACCTCTGTATCTCCTCCTCAGCTCCGGCGGTATGTTGTGTCGCATACCGGCTAGCACTGCTGTCCTAACGGCCAGGAGTTCCTCTCTTGAGTACACAAGATAACCGGCTCCTGGCTTAGTTGTGGAAGTTGTAACAATATCCATAGGATATAAGAGAGACACCCGTAGGATATATTAAAAGACGGCATTTTTTTTTTAAAAAAAGTCTAAGAAAAGCTAAAAAAACATGTTAAACAAATAAACTGTACTGCGGAGCTCCAAAGGCAGCCGCCTCACACAGCGCCTGTTGCTAGGCAATAACTTCAGTGCTCTAAGATGGGAAACTAAGAAAACTAATAATAATAATAATAATAATAATAATAATCTAAGGAAACTAGGAACCTAGGGATTCGCCCTAACCACTTGGGTACTGGGTCACCCAAACTATGCTATTTACTGAGATGGCAAAGTAGGGCACTGAAGAGTATGTTGAAGTATATTATATGGACAAAAGTATTGGGGCACACCTCTTTATCACTGAATTAGGGCGTTTCATACAGAGCCATTGCCACAGGTGCATAAGATCAAGCACCTAGCCAAGCAGTCTGCATTTACTGAAAACTGTGAACGAATGGGTTGCTCTGAAAAGCTCAGTGAATTCAAACATGGTGCTTAAACGGCAACTGTAAGTGGTAACAGGATCAATGGAAACTCAGTCATGAAGTGGCAGATGAAGCAAAGTCACACAGCAGGGTCACCAGGTTCTGAGGCGCGTTCAGTTGACTCAATAACTGCTTGGTTCCAAACTTCTTCTGGCATCAACATTAGCTCAGAAATTGTGCACTGGGAGCTTCATAGAACAGGTTTCCATGGCCGAGCAGCTGCATGCAAGTGTTACATCATCAAGCCTAATGCCAAGCCTCAGATGGAGTGGTTTAAAACACACTGCCATTGGACCCTGGAGCAGTGGAGATGTGTTCTTTGAAGTGATTAATCATGCTGTCCTGTCTGGCATTCTGATGGACAAGTCTAGGCTTGTTGGATGCCACAAAGTGACCTACCTGACTGCGCTGTACCAGCTGTAAAGTGTGGTGGAAGAGGGATAATGGTATGGGGTTGCTTTTTCAGAGGTTGGGCTTAGTTCCAGTGAAGGGAAATGTTGATGCTTCAGCATACCAAGAAATTTTGGACAATTCCATGCTTCCACCTTTGTGGTAGCTGTTTGGGGATGGCCCTTTCCTGCTCCAGCATGACTGTGTGGACGGACTAGGACGGAGATTACTGTCTTGTCCAACATCAATGCCTGATGTTACATATGCTTTTCTGGATTTCTGGGCAAACATTCCCACAGACACTTTCTGAAATGTAGTGGAAAGCTTTTCAAGAAGATCGGAAACTTTTACAGCTGCAAAGGGGGGATCGACAATTTTAGTGCCTATGATTTAGAAAGGGATGTCATAAAAGCTGTTGTCCAGGTGTCCCAATACTTTCGTCCATACAGTGTATCTGCATGCTGGGTGTTTTATACTTTCTGTGCATTTAGATATGCATTGAGAGTGACTAACAATGGGAGCAACAATAAGCACATTGTAACAAGTGTGAAATCAATATTACACTGATGGACAATGAACAGCAAATAGAACTGACTGTATTACACATTGCTATCTTTCTTTCCCGACTTATTCATTCACCTGTTTGTTTATATATCTCTTTGTCCTCTTCAGAAATCTTTGTGTTTCTCAAAGACAATATAATGTGCACGGTGTGTGTTGTATTTCAAAACATCTGTCCAGAAGTTGTCTAAGTATGTGTGTGTGTGTGTGTGTGTGTTTGTATATGTCCGGGTGTGCGCGCATAATGGATTTGTGCCTCTCCATGTTAATAAAGCCTACAGATATAGCTGTCAGCTTGCTGTGTTGATTCAGGCTCGAGGCCAAATGCTCAAAAATCCTCCCTGACTTGCTGTCTCCATCTATCTACATCTTTCCATCTGTCTCCCTCTTCTCTCATCATTCCTATCTGTCCGCATCTGCCTCTCCATCTCCTCTGTCTAGCTGTATGGGCATCTGGTCATCTGTCTGTCCGTCTGTCTGTCCCTCTCTCTGTTCTGTCAAAACTATTTCTACACTGTAATTCATGACAAAATCCTCCATAGAGGAATATTTGTTTTTTCTTTCTTTTTTTTTTTTTATAAAAATAGGACTGGGAGGGCAAAGGAAAAGAAAAACCCACCTGCACACACTCTTGCACTGATAATTATTTTCAACAGCCCTCAGAGAACAGGTGCAATGTTTTTTTCCATTCCGCTGTGGCTTGCAAATGTAGTTAAGAAAGTGGTGGTGACATTAACAGCAGCAAGAGAAAAGAAAAAAGCAGTTACAAGTAAAAAAAACACATTTTTTATACGTGCACTGCATCTTGGGCATTTAAAGCAAAGAAATAGTCCTCTCTCTCTCTCTCTGATTTTACTATGATGCATTCTCTCTGGCATTGTTGAAAATGGTAGGAGCCATTTCTCTTCTATAGGAACAACAGTCATTTACTGCTGCTGTTTTTGTGATTATTTGCACTGTGAGTATCACAGCATGATGCTACATCTATATTTAGGCGGTTATTAACAGCAGAGAAGACAGGTACATCTACAAGAAAGAAAATGGACTGAAAAGTGCAAGTTGCCACTGTAATAGCTAGGTACACAGCACCTACAACGCAATCTCAAGCCCCACACAAGCCAAAGAGGTAGAAAATTCAAATGGGACAATGTCACAGGGAAAAGCACAGTGACTTACTGCATTTGTGAAGAAACATGTTGGAAGCTGAAAGCAACATGAAAGACATTTCGCTTAGCTACACCTGGCTGTAATGATGCTGCTTGAATGCAATAGAATATGGAAGGCTATAATATTGGTTGCTATTACACGCTGTGCTGGACCAAAGATTCCTCATCACACGAATGAAAATATCACTACCGAACTGAGTGACTTCTGGAGCACAAGACAGTGGGGAAAC
This sequence comes from Dascyllus trimaculatus, assembly GCA_024666655.1. Taxonomy (NCBI): domain Eukaryota; kingdom Metazoa; phylum Chordata; class Actinopteri; family Pomacentridae; genus Dascyllus; species Dascyllus trimaculatus. Next base: position 26,549,598 of record CM045449.1, on the reverse strand, counting down.
TAAAGTATAGATTTGCTACAGGCACAGCAAATGTTGTGGCTATTATGGTGCCTAGTGATGCTTGTAGTTGGTGAATCTGAGCCGACGGGAGGCCTAGGACCCTTGAAAGATGCCTGCTGGTTCTCAGGGTGACTCTCTGATTCACTGGCTGGAGACGAGGCAGACTGAACAACAGTAAGATGCTGTGGGATTGAAGAAATGCTGGGCTGGGCTGAGTTTAGGGCATCAATGAACACAACTATGTAGGCTAAAGGTCAATCCACATAGGAAGCAGTTTTAGAAGTGTTTTTGATACCTGTCACTTAAAGCGATTTGAATGTCCATCACTTGTCCATCTCACAGAGCAGACAGACTTCTGTTCTATCAAATGCATCCATCCACTCCAACTCAGACACACCTGTCACCCTCGCCACCCTCTCTGCACAGCTATGATCACACAAATCACAAGCTATCTGGATGTTGTGAGCGGTTTGTCTATAAGATCTGATGAGGCTCCTGGTATCACTGTAAGACTTGAATCCATAGATAAAAAATCTTTTTTCTTTCAACTGAACCTACATTAAAACTATTTTCATTCAGTAAGTTTCTCGTTTCTGGTTGGTTGCTCTCATCTCAGCTCCTTCATACTTTTCATTGGCAGACAGCTGGTTTTGAGAAGGGGAATGGAGGTTGGAATACATCTCCACAAAATTATGCTTCACTAACCTGCGTGCTTAACGACATTTTGGATGGAAGCATTTTCTGTTGGATCACATTTGTTTCTGACATTTCACACCTACGTTTCAAATCATACTTGCCATCTATTTTATTCCTTTTTTCATACTTCCTATTCCAAATTTACTTCTTTACTGTTTCTCCTTTTCAGACAACCAATCATATATTAGATGAGGCAGGATTTGTCACTCTGGTAAGTTAGAAAATGTAGGAAAACCTTTAAATGTGTAGTAAAAAGGTTATAATTTAACCACAAACCATGATATTTTCCTAAACTCAATCAGTAGTAGTAGTTTTGGTGCCTAAACTTAGCTTCCAAGCTTCTTGCATGTACTTGATGTCATTAAAGTGTTAAACAAAGTGTGATATTTTTTAAACCTACCCACGTGGTAAGAAAGCTGAAAACAAAACTAAAGTATAATGGCTTAGTTGTATAGGAGTGTTATTTTGCAGAGACAGGGTTGGAGCAGGTGTGGACTAAATGGAAAACATTTATGCATCATTCATGTCACATTCTCGTCTTGATTTCATGTGGAACCATTACGAACACAGGCAGAAGACAGGAAGACAGTTAAGAAACTGATGTTCTAGCAAGTGCTGATGGATGCAGAGAACTAGTTAAGGAGATGGAGGCAAAATACTAACTGAAGGAAAAAGTAGCAGAGAAGTAGCAAAAAGAGAAAAGGCCATACTAGAGGCAGAGTTGTTCTGTATTCAAAAATACGGAGGTCAATTGATAAAAGGGGAATCCTGAGACCTAGGTGACCAGCAAGAGCAAGAACACTGACCAGCAGAAAGACAGATTTGGCAAAGTCAGCTAATCGAGACAGACAGTCGGAGGCTGAGAGGAGGTGGTGGCCATCTATGGCAACACTGGTGTGTACGTTTATTTTTATTCTGAGAATGTGTAACGGAGTACATTTACATATCTCCACAGGGGAGACAAGGTTACAGAGAAGAAGCAGATTACGCAGTAAATTGGATTAACATGCATTTCTACATGCATTATAGAAACCTGGTTACTGTAAAATGCATGTTGACATGTCGGCCAGTAACCATTCTCTCTACCTAGAGTCATATTTTAAACTACAACTTAATTTATTTTAAGCGAACTATTAACATATATGTTTTTTTTTTCTTTAGCCATTGGGACTAATAGAGCAGTAAGATGACAGACTAGTGAGACAGTGCACAGTTTTTCTTTTCATTAAAATTTGAATTTTGCAAAATGCTCAGTTTTAGTGTCAGCTCTAGCATTCGCTTAACTTACTAAAAATGAAAGATGCATTACTATGTTCAACAATCTTTCTGTTCATCCTGTGGTATTGCTACAAAACTTTGAAATTTTTGGCATGCAAATGTGTGAAGAGCAGCGCGAGTTAATATTTGGATATTTGGCTAGGAGTTGATCACTTGCAAAAAGTAAAAGGAGCTGCTCATAGAGACAAGCCCACACATAATTATTGTCAGATTTGATTTTGCTCTATTAAGGGTTTTTGCAGCTCATTGTTCTGTTTTTAAGACCCGCATTTATGCTGTTTTGTTCCACTGATGATGCATTAAGAAAGCAGGTGAAAAGAGCTGCAATGAAGAACCGATTGATCAGTTGGTTACTACATTGTCAAATGTTTTGATAATAAATTAATTTTGTTTAAGTCTGAGTACGTTTTTTAAAAAGAAAATCAAAACATTTTTGATTTCCAGCTTCTTAAAAATGACTTTTATTGGTTTATTTATTCCTTAAAGACAGGAAACTGAACATCACTGCACAAAACAAGACATCTGAATACTTCGAAAAACTGATCAACCTTTTTTACCACAATTTTAAAGACAAACAATAATAATCATAATTAATAAAAAATAGACAAAACAGAATAATTGACAATGATAATAATCACTAATTGCAGCCCTACAGGTTGCTGCTGAAAGCTACCTGTAACTTTATTTTTTGTGCATGTAAATTATCACAAAAAGGACAAAAGGAGTAGAATATTACTTTCCTCATCAAACAAAGAAAAAAAATCTAAATTCATGCACGATACTCCCAAAGTTTGAAAGTCCAACTTTGATTCAATGACCACTGCAATTTTGCCAACACATCCAAACATAAACTGCCAACCTGTTACTGAACAACAACACAAAGCAAACCAGGCCAAATCCCTGAGACTAAATTTCATTTTACCAACATGGTTCATTTGAATCTTGGATGAGCCTCCAATGTGCCCCATTTGGCTCAATGCTGGACAAAGGAGGCAAACCTCACATGAGTTCAACTTAAAATATGTTTAGAACTTATCAGGGAAGTAAACAAAGTAGAAACAAATCATAATCTAAACAAAGTGGAAGCCAGAGAAGAAATAGACACACTGAATGACTTCATACACCTTATTTAATGGAGCAGGTGAGTTGAATCACCACTATGGCCCAACTCCACCCAGTAAACTCCTGCAAGGATATGACTGCCCAGAGGGTTGTCACAAAATGCAGCATTTGTCACTTTTTATAATCTAAATATTTTGAATCAAGGGCCTCAAGACTGTTTTCCCCAAATTACGTTCCTATATAACCAAACTGCATTCTCAGTTACCATTAAAGTGTTTTGTCCTGACAAAGTAACAATACAATGTAATAGGATGCGTCTTTATTATCAAACAGCCACAAAGATTGTGTTTGGAGGCTAGAGGGGAGTTGTAGAATCAGTCAGTCACAGGACTTTCACTTCGCAGGTCAACTTTAGGCACCAAAACTACCAAGTTAGGTTCAGGAAAATATAGTCATACCTCATCTAAAGAAACCAATCAGACATAACATTATGACCACCTGCCTAATATTGTGTTCTCAAAAATGCTCTGAACCATTGGACATGGACAAGAGGACCTCTCAGGGTGTCCTATGGGGTCTGGAACCAGGACGTTGACACTGCATCCTTTGGGTACTCTGGCTTGTGCAGTGGGTTCTCTGTCAATCCAACTTGTTCCACTGCATCCTGTTGATGCTTGATCACAATGGGGTGTAGGAAGTTTGGAGGTCAAATCAACATGTTGGTCCATTGTCATGTTCCTCAACATGTTCCTGATTGTTTGATGTTTTTTCCATGTGGTGGGGTGCATTTTCCTGCAGGGGTAGACCAGTGACATTTGGGATTTCCATTTGCATGAGGGAGTGTGTTTGTTGTGGGACAATATTTATTTGGGTGTCTAAGTCTCATCAACATGGATGTTAAAATCCAAGGTTTTCCATCAGAACACCACATAGTACCAATATGATCAATGTTATTCACTTCACCTGTCAGTGGTCATCATGTTGTGGCTGATTGGTGTAAGATCATTTTGTAAGTAGTGAAAGTTTATGAATGTATTTGTTATGAGTCACAAACGAACATAACCCTGGAGAAAAATCACATTCTCATTGAGTAACTGAGAATGCAGTTTAGTTGAAAAGGAATACAGTTTTGGGGAGACAAGGCTCAATCAAGTGATAGATCCATGTTCATAGAAGATGCAGCTGTTTGTGGCCTTCAGCTCCTCCTGTAAGAACCAGGCTTTTGACCACAGCTTTCCTATCAACTTTCAGCTCAGCCTTTAATACCTTCAAGTGGTACCAGAGGATCAGAAAACTTCACCATCTCACTACGTCTTCATGCGCTCCTTGTCTGGCTTTACTTCTTAGTTTGTGACAGACTCTATATAGGCTATGCCCTCTTGTGTCTCTCTTCCTTCCACTTTTTTCCAATTTGTGTCTCTGTGGATTTGTCCCCATCTTTTCTGATTGCTTTCATGTACTTTTTTTCCACAACACCTTTACTCCTTCTTTTGTCACATTACGAAGCAGTAGTTCTCTCTTGACTCTTTTCTGTCACCTTGCCCTCATCTCTGCTGTCTGTCTTTCTGTATCCCTCTCTGTTTTTCAATTTCACTCCCCTCTTTCTTCACTCACTGTGTAAATCCCCTCTTATCCACTCCCAATAACAACTCGCCACATCCGGCCCTCTTGTTCTGTCACTATGGATATTTGTTCTAGATTAACCTCTCACGCTCCCTCCCACCTCTCCTGGTGTTTTCACTCACATCTTGTTCTTTTTCTTTTTTCCCCAAGTATCCCCCCTCCTCCTCTTCCTCCTCGTCTCCCTCCTCCTGCCTTTGTTTTTTGGTCTTTTGCTCTCGTCCTGCCGTCTCTCTCCCTCCTCCGGAGAGCTGCGACATCAGTTTAACGGGCATCACGGCGTGTAGAGCAATGAAATATAAATGTCTGACTCTCTCTTTCTCATTCGCTCCCTCCATCTCTCTCCCATTTGCACAGAAAAAGAGAAAGAAGGACCCTGATGAGCCACCAACCGCCAGCCAATTCCCAGGGATGACACGCATGTTTGTGCCGCACCGATTGCCGTTTGCTTTTCATCTAAGGGACAGATTGAGCTCTTGACCCTCCCCTCTCCTCCTCCTCTCACTTTTTTTCCTTTCTCAACAGCTCCCCTCCTCTATTTGTCCCAAAAGTCTGCAGATGGATTTTACAAAGAGTAAGAAAACCATTTTCTCCTTTGCTTCCTTTCTATTCTTTCATGTTTTCTGTGCATACTTTAAACCTTTGTTTACTGCTACTAAACACGTTGTCCGTATATTTGCAAGGACTGCACTACATCTACGTGGTGATGTTGATTTGCATAATCACAATTCAAACAAGTTCCAAATGTGGTGCTGAAACCATACTTTGCTTTTTCATCCTCACTTCTTTACTACTTTCAAACTTTCTTTTTCTATAACAAAAGAAGCTAAACTCATCAGTTGTCATAAGAATAACTAACCTCAAGTACACATCTCACAAAGCATTTAGTGCCAGTTTTTGGTACTTTCATGCTTTTTTATGCAGACATATTTGAGACCGGTTAAAAAAATGAAAATTTAATATCCAGCACAGCTTGTCTGATATGTCAGCACCAGCATTTCTTACCAGCTGGAATCATAAAACCACTTGGCTGATCTTTTACTTCTTTTGTTCTCTCTATGGCAAATGTTGTCTTGTTATGCGCACACTGTCACGGTTTGTGTCAAATGTCAATTTATGCATGTACAGAGCAAATAAAATTTTAATATAGTTTTATAATCTGATACAAAGTGTTACGAGTGAGACAATAAGAGAACGGCACACAGCACACATTAGTTTCAATGAAGCTGCTTATGCAGGGTGTCAATGATGGATTTTGGCAACATGTTGTAGATTTGTGATTTATTTTGCTGCATAACAAATAATTGAGATTGTATTATTATGCTTTGCACTCTATGATGCAGCATAATGAGGAGAATGATGAGAAAGTTTACAGACAGTTCATGCTTTTATGAATTACTCAGTCATTCAGAGATTTTTGTTTGTTTGTACGAGAACTGAACAAAGAAAACAAGAGAATGATTCCAGTGGGTGTTGACTGATATGTTTCCTAATACAAAAATGCAGGCTGAATGATTGACTGACTGACTAAATGAATGAATTAAACTAAGCAGAAGGTAAAACCCTTATTTTAGGATTCTTTATATATAGAGATAAGCAGCCTGTAAAGCTACATGGTTGTCATTTTGAAATGGCTCTGAATAGGACTCACGAAACTGTTAAAACAAACTGTGTTGACCTCACTAAGTGAAAAACAGTCAGCTTTAGGTTTAACTTGTGACAACATCTATACTGTATATTTGTGCTGCCAGTTTGTGACTCACTGTATCTGTGTGTAACCTTTGCATGAATTTGTGTTTCGGCCTGCCTGTGTGTCTGTTTGCATGAATATGTGTGCGTATCTGAAATGTCTTTGTGTGTTTTGCTGCACTTGGTAATTAAAGCAGTGTGTGCCAACCCAGTGACAATGTAATACCACTCTAATCATCCTCGGCTCTCCCATCTGTGTGCCCAACATGACTCTCTTCTCGCTCGCACAAACACTGAACCAACACTCCCATTTTTTCATTCTCACTTGAGAAAGAGAGACAAAGAGAGCCAGTCAGAGAGGACGTATACAAATTTATATTTTTCTATGGTTCTTAACATGACAGAGTTTGATAGACAAGATAACGCTGGGTCTTCATTTTACTGCCCATAGATTTCTTACCTTTTAACAATCCGCCCTAAATCTGTCGCATCCATAACTTTGGATAATCACTCCACCTCTATCCAAAGAAGAAATGGAAGCAGCAATGGTTTATAAATCACAGAGGATATAAAGCCTATAATGTGCAATAGATAACAGGTGCCGATTCATGTTCCGTCACCACGTTTGTGATGTTTGAACTCACTCCTGGAAAGAGATATACTGCTGCTGTTAATTTTTTTACAGTTGTATCACAGTGAACTCACTCACTGTAGCAGCAGGCGTGACCTTGCTTTTTATTGCACTATTACACTGACGACAATTCTAGACCAACCAGATTTGATCAATTAGTCAGGAAGTTACTTGATGTTAAAACGTGATCTTGAATCTTCTGGTTGGTTTTGGGTCGAAGCTGCTGCTAACCAAATAAACTAACTGGATGCTACACAGTGCATTTCAGGAGCACATGAAAAATGGTTGGATAATTGACTGCAATGATTTTCTCTTTTTCATGAAAAAATGTGATGATATGATGAGTTGGACGTGAGTGATTAAAAAACTGGTGTTCAACTTTTTCCTCCTACAAAAATTCACTGCATATTGTCGCAAGGTGCAAGTTACTTGGACAATTTCATCAATTCTTAAGGCTATCTATAGTCTTCTTCTGCCTTTTACTTTAGTTTAACTGTCAGTACAGAAACCTACGCAAGTATTGCACACACTTTCTTAGGGTCACATTACACTGATAAATATTGAAAGCAGTTACACTCGGGGATGATTGACTAGTTGTCTGGTAACTTTGATAAAAGTGTGAAATGGTGAGTAGTGCATCAGGGTAAAGTTTCCCAAACCTATCCAAAGGGCGGAGGTTAGATCTTCTCTTTGGTGATATTTGTTGACTTTGTCCAAAAAATGTACTGAACACCACAAAGCTGATCAAGTATTGATGCCAGTCTGGATCAAATCACCAGAAGGACACCAAACCTCAAACAAACAACTGGAAACAAAACCAGTTGCAGATCTTGGTTAATGGGAGCACTGATGGGACTGTCGTTAGGTTTAAGGAAGTAAAAGGTAAGCTGAACATCACACACGCTCTAAAAACTTACTAGAAACTAACTCCCCACTTTGAGAAATCAAGGGTGTTTCAAAAAGTTGTCACCACAAAACATCCCAAAAGAAAGGTTGTTCTTGCATTATTTTTTCAACATAGTCTCCTTTAACTCCAGTGCATCTGGTCCACCAGTGTATAAGCTTTGCTATCCCTTCTCAGAAGAAGGTCACATGCTGAGCCTCCAGATACTCCTCAACAGCATGGATGACTTCATCAACACATCAACAACCTGAAAATGATGACCACACAGATGGGATTTCATTTTGGGAAACAGATACAAGTAGGATGGTGCAGGGTGGGTAAGTAGGTTCAAAGCTACATTAGGCTGCTTCTGTGTGGACGGTCCATTTTCCTGGAGCAACAGCACTCCAGCTTGAAGTTCTTCTTTTTTCTTTGATTGCTTTAAACATTCAAACAAGTGCTTGTGGACAGTGATATAAGGCTTTTTAGTATTCAGTTATGCCCCAACATGGGAGTTACGTCCCTTGTTTCTGGGTGAAGAACCCTTGTATGTGCACACCATCAGCTCTGAACACATTAGTGGGCAAAAGCAGTAGCTGTGAATGTCTTTCTGGCTGCCACAAAAGCATAGATGGAAGCAGGGGTGCCAATAGCTCAGTAGGGCAATGTAGAGAAATGTAACTTGAGGAATTTTTTCTAAGGCATAGAGTCATAAGAGTATCCTTTAAAAAAAATAAAAATAAAAATTCTCAGGAAAATAATTTTTCCTTCATGCAAGTCACATTTTACTTGAAAGGAAGCAATGTGGACATGAAAAAAAAGAGACAAGGACTCCAGTTTTTTAAAATTCACTCCACTTATTTTACTCTACTCCTGACTCCTGCCCCTACCGCCCTGTTGCACCTTCCTTCTGCTCCCCTTGCCTCCCCTTATCTCTACCACTTGGAAATTGGATGGTATAATTTCTATCCACCCACTCTTGACTGCTGTGTCCAACAGGCTGAACACCACACTGTCAGCCTGTTGGACACAGCTTGTCAGTAGTATGTAGCATTTATAAGTGGGGAAAGCTTAATTTCCAGCCCTGGAGGCCAGCTTGCTTGGCGGTCCCCACCAATGCTACCACAGAGTCACCTCATGTTTAAAATTTTAACTGTCAGATGGACCAACCGGGTTTCATTAATTGTCTGGGTTTGCTGAGTCTGTTGAAGGTTTGACTTTGACTGTGACCACATGCTGCAGTTGGTTTGAAACATATTGAGCTCTTAAATATATCTACTTCATCGCCTTCTCTCCCCTTATTTCTTACTTTATCTCCCACTTTTCCTCCCTCTAAACCTTCCTTCCTGTTTGCTGCTTTTCTTATTCATTTACCTGTTCCACCCAACCTCCTTCCATTCGTACGGTCAGCTCTGGGAAGTAGAGCTCATTTAAGACTCTAATTCATAATTACATGGACAGGGGCTTAGGTCGACCCTGTAGACTCAGTCACACACACTCGCTAAATTTCCTCTCTTGCACACATACATACCTGCCTGAATACTGTTCCCCTGTGTGATTTTTATAGTGAAAGGTTAATTTGAGTGTAAGGAGCCCAAGGCGATGACTGGGAACAAGGGGATAGAGAGAGATAGAGAGAGAGAAATCCAGCAAGAGAGAAAGAGGGACGAGTGTTAATTCAGTTCAAGAAAAGCACCCACTTTAAGGAAGACAGTGAGAGAGACACCAAGAGACAGGAGGGAGAAAGAGAGAGAGAGGGACTTGAGCACTCAGAAGCGATATTTAATTAGCCTTGGATGACTAGCTGACTTGCTAGAAAAAGGCCACTCTCCCTGCACACGTCTCTCCTGTCAAGTACCCTGTTAGTGAAACCTCCTCTAAGACAGATGGAGGGGGTGGAAGCAGGAAGAGGCCGAGAGAAAGCAACAGATGGAGAGTAGGGAGATTGAGAGATGGAGACAAAATGATAAAAAAGGATAGAAAAAGAAAGAAAACATGGACAGAGGGAGATGCACAAAGATTAGGCGACAGCCATTTGTAGACTGGACGACCTTTTACCCCAACAAACACAAGCAAATAATTCCACAGTCAACATATACAAGCATGCCCCTGCAATGTAAACAGTGTTGGTATGTATACACAGGTATATGGCAAATAACCACCTCTGGGAGTTTACCATACCCCTTCTTATAAACAGCCAGAGATATACATCAGAGTCCATCTCACAAGGCAAGGCGGCAGCCAGTTTTATAGCTTGTTAGAGATGAGTCAACCCTGCACAGATTCGATGAACGGTGAACACAAAACAACGCATGCTGGTTAGATTTCTGTCTGACTTGATTCCATTTTGCACTGATGTCACGCAAATGTAGGCAAATATAACATTATGAGATCAAGGCGGCTGCAGTTTTTGAAGCCAGACATCACAGTTGCTCTCCAGCGACGGCACAACCTCAGAGCATGATGGGAAAAGATTGGCTCTCATCTGATCTAACAACTGATTGGTTTAGACGTTGGCTCAATAATATGGCATTGGATGGAAACTTTTCATTATGGTTGATATACAGATATCAGTCGGTCAGAGAAGCTGAATATATTCTGATTACATGGATAAAATGCATACTATATGTAGTTATAGTATATCAACACTGGACTGATTTCATTCTTTAAGTATTTAGCAATACCAGCATCTCTTGTTAGGGATGTAAGGATTGTAAAAACAACATTAGTACAGAAGTTTCAGCCCTGACAGTCTGAATGTCTGACAGATCAGTAAAACAATCTATTGTCCTGTATTTCTTTCTATTCTATTTGACATTTTATATCAGTGTTTTCTCTTTAATTTTGAGACAACTGGTTTGGCCACCTGATTTATGTACAGTATTGAACTCACCTGAAGCTGATTTACATAAGAATAATAGCGTAAAACGGAAATTGAACCATTAACACAGATCACAGATTGCTGTATAGCATTTTAAAAAGCTGCTCTGTTGTAATTAAAACTATTGGAGACTGTGTACAAACTTGTTTATTTGCCCAACATTTTATTAAATCGGTTTGTTTCTGTAAGGTTCCGAGGGCTGCTCAAAACTGTCCGTCTTGACTGTCAACTTCGAACTCTGCCCCCTCAAACAAGCCTATATTAATCTTTTATGTTATCTGTGATGCTGTGCATAGAAGACACTAGAGATCTAGATCACACCATGACCTAGTAGTAAGACCTTTTATCACTTCCTGTGACGTGACAATGCAGTGCGATTCAATGATACAACAGACGACACCAACAGAGGCTCATGCAGCAATGTTTCTTCCAAAAATTACTGTGGATTTACTCGTCAGAACTTCTTGTTAGGGGTTTCTCACATCTTTCTGATACCAGATTAGAGAGTATGTGGTTGAGACCAATGGTCCGATCTTCACACCCACTTGATGCTATTGTGCTACTATGATGCTACTGTCACTTTTCATGTAAACAACATGAGTGAAACACTGCATTCATGAGCATCAATTCTGGTGTAAAAGCCACCACAAAATGTGAACTAGCCTGGTGAAGAGTTTTGTGTTAAGCTGCGTTTCCACCCAAAGTATCTGCAACTTTTAGTCCCATATTTTTTTTCCAAGTAAATGTTCCTTCAGGCTTTTGGTTGCCTACATTTGCAATGCAGTCTAAAGGCCCTAAATGTCAGGCAAACTAGTCCACTGGCAAAAAGTGACAGCTGTTTTTACATATAATTTCTGTGCGTGACTACACTACATTGTTTGCCCATCTATCAAATGCTTTCCTCTGTGACTTCATGCTGATGTATTGAAGAAAAATGATCAAAAGCTGTTACAGATTGTTAGAAAGTGTGGCTGAAACAAAATGCTGCCAGTACTCAAACAATTGGCAGTGTTTTGAAAAGTAGTGGCAACTTCTTTGGGGGTAAAATAATCTTTTCAAAACTTAGTGTAAACCACTGTGGATCTCCTCCAAAGGTTTCAAGTGACTGAAAGTTCCTGCATTATAAATGCATAGGACAGCAACGGTGGGGGATGTTGCCTCTGCTACAGTTGAGAGAATGAAATATGATATGAAGGCCTGTTTGTGTAATAAATCGATGAGTTGGAATGCTTACCAGCCAGGAAACCACTACAGGTGTGCAAGTGTATAGATTTAGAATAGTATAACAGATACGTTTACATCTCGGGCAAGATATCAGGGCAACAACCGTTTCATATTTCGTCATAATTCTTGAAAGGTAATCAGCGGAAGTATTCATGTACCCTACCGCAAATGTGTACTCGTGTGTATTTAACTGATCAATGCAGCACCTTCCTGGTGGTGGTGGGTATTTTGACCGCTCTTACTTCCACAAACGCTCAGATTTCAAGCTCTGATAACAAGCAGGCTATGGGAAGTCTTCTCATACCACCCTTTAAGACATTTCTACACCACTGACTGTAACCTGTGACTCACTTAAATGATAACCGTTAATATCAATTTCCGCCAGCAAGTCACTTCTGTCTCCAGTGACTCATAACTTTAACAGTATCCTGTAATGTCTTTTCTATTAATGTTAGGGTCTATTTGTCAGTGTAGGTGTCAATTTCCTACATAATAGATGCCTTATTTTGAAATAAAACTCTTTTTGATTTCAGGTCTACATTTTCCTGTCAACTGCTGGATAATGCAGCATCATATAACACATCCAATATTTCCAAGGAGCACTACACTCTGCCCGAAACCAAAACACACTTCAGATGTCTCTTGTCTCTTTTTGAATCAAGTGGCCTTTTTGTGTTTCCTTATTCCTCTGCCAAAGGCTGCCGAGAAACTATAAGAGTTTCCAAGAATCCTATCAGGTTCTGAGACAGTATTCAGATACACAGCTACTGATTTGACAGACTTGTTTGTCTCTCAGCTGTAAACACTGAACATATCCCCACTCTGAAATGTTATTGATATCAGGCCTGACTTTTCCCTCTCTCTCCTTCTCAGTGAGAGCGTATCATCTCCACATACTACAGGACTTGTTTAAGAAGCTGAAGGTGGCAGGTAATAAATCTAAAGCGTGGTTGATATGATTGTGGTGGCTATTCTATTGAGATGAGACATGTAAGATTTCATCTCTAAGCACTTCCCATTGACAGATATCACTGCAGAGTATCCCAAGTGAGAGGCTTCTCTGATGGAAAAATGGTTCACAATGTTCTGATTATCTTCTTGTGCATCCTTATGTAATTGTTTCTCTTTTAATTTTGACACCTTACCTTGCTCTCCTCATAAATCAGATACAGATCCCAGATGAAGAACGCTAAAGACTTTGTGTGGCATCAGCAGGTCAAAGTTTTCACTTTCCAATGAAGTATCTACCTTTACTAGATGAACATCAAAAGTTCACAAATAACACTAATGAAACTGGTAACTACATTGTGGTGCTGCAAGAGATCACTGAAAATACCTCTAAAACTAACTTTATCCCCATGAGCTCAGATGTTCTCCATGCTAAGTGCTAATCAGCATATGTTGGGATTCTAAACAACTAAATTGAGATGGATTTTCAGTCACCTTGAGTTGTCCAGTAATGTGAAAATTCTTTTTGCACTCATGCCAGATTATTATCATAGTTTGTCATTTTTATTCATTGAATTCATGTGCTGTATGATGCTTCTGACATTTCTGGAGTGATGGAAATGGAGCATCTGAAGCTCTCATCTCTGTAATTTGAGACGGTAATTACAGAAAGCTCTTACCTTATGCAAATCATCCATAAATATTGCAGATGTCCTGTGTTAACAATTACTTATACACTGTCGTCAAAAGTGTTTCCATCCAAATTGTGCATTTTGCCTCCCCAGTTTCTCGCTCGATGTACCCTCCAGCCACGCCCTCTTTCCCCCCGTCTGTCTACCTTGATAAATTGCATCTGGTTGGGAATGCACGTCCATGGGGGAAATGATAAATATCCATAGAGAATGGATTCACAATCTTCAAACACCAAGCAAAAAGACAGCTCTCACCCCTGAGGAAATACTTTAACTCTATTTCTCTCTCACTTTTCTCTCGTTGTATCTTATTCCCTCTCTTTAAAAACCTTTTAAAACCCTTTTTTTTCTCCATTTCTGTCTACACACATTTCTTACATCCACTACCCACAGGAAATACTTCAGTGCTCTCTCCTCGCTCTCTCCATCACTCGTGGTCCTAAAAGCCAATTTGGAGGTCTTGACTTCCAGACTATCATGGATCCCTGGAGTTAAGCCAGTGAAATAAATGCTCAACCTTTCCTCCGTAAGAAAAAGCCTCTTTCTAGAGTTGTTACTTCAAAGAGCGTGGTCGGGAGTGAGTTCTGTGTACAGGTGCAGGTGGACTGTAAAGTATTTACATGAACTGAATATCGACAAGAACCTAGTAAGAAGTCAAATAAACTTCATTAGGCTCTGATTTGATAATAATTCAATTAGTTTTTCATACATAAAGCTATATAATCAAAACATGGATCAGCAATATCATGAATACCACTGACAGGTGAAGTCATTGCCATTGCCACTATCAAGGGGCAGGACATATTAGGCAGCAGGTGAGTCTCCAAAATAACAGGTCTTGCAGGGTTTTCTTAGTATACAGTAGTTAGTACCAACCAAAAGTTCTACAAAGATGAACAACCAGTGAACCGACAAAAGGGTCAGGGGCACCCAAAGCTCAGCTAACACAAAAGAGTTATTGCAGCACAGTTTTCTGAAAGCTTAATGCTAGCTGTCATAGAAAGGGGTCAGAATACAAAGTGCATCACAGCTTGCTCTGAATGAGGCCGTGTAGCCACAAGTGGTCAGGGTGACCATGCTGACTTCTGTCCACTGACCGCTGAAAATGCTTACAATGGGCACATGAGCATCTGAACTGTACAATGGAGCAATGGAAGAAGGTGGTCCGGTCTGATGAATCATGTTTTCTTTCCCATCAGGTGGACAGACGGGTGCGTTTGCAACATTTATCTGGGGATGTAATGCCACATGCAAAAAGTTGTTCAGGAATGGCTTTAGAAACATCATAAAGTGTCAAGGTGTTGACTTGGCATCCAAATTCCGCAGATTTCAGTCCAATTGAGCGTCTGTGGGATGTTCTGGAAAAACAAGTCCAATCCATGGAAACCCCACCAGCTTACAGGACTTAAAGGATATCCTGCTAACATTTTGGTACCTGATACCACGAGACACCTTTAGAGATTTTGTGGAGTGCATGACTCAATGCATCAGAGCTGTTTTAGCAGTATGAGGAGATCTACACAATACTAGGTACTTGGTTTTAATGCTGTGGGTGATCAATGTACTGGATATACCACTAAATGTTCTCATATTTACTAAATCTACACATAATTAAAAACCAAATTACAGACAGAAGAAGTTAGCAACCCGCTCATGAACCTAGATATTTTTCGCAGGAGTTGGTTGAGATGAAAGCTAGATGGCCAACTTCAAATGAGCTGTTTAAGTTGAAAGCAATTCCATGCACATGTTTAACACATCAACTTCAAAAAGAGATAATGCCAGTGTTTTATTTAGTGCTTAACAGAATATGTTCCAATGTCATTTTAATGCCTTTTAAATGGCTATAAGAATATGAACACACCAATAGCATATTATTATTATTTTTGTAGATTGTCTATGCAGCATAGCTAAAAAGATTCCTGATTCCAGATCTGAACTTCCAAGGCAGGACAGCAAACCACAGTGCTCCAGGTATTAAAAACAAAAAAATTAATATAAAACATTTTCTAACCCCTTACCATAAGCATAGTCTTGCATAGCCTGACCATTCTGCAGCACAGAAGGGTCTGGCTGCACTTAATTATTATTCATTCTGTCATAGTGGGAAAGAAGCTCTGGCTGGTTTGTGTTTCATTAAACGAATCGCAAATGCATAGGATGAAACGATCAAAATGATTAATTGGGTTCCTACTGTAACAGGAGACCCCATGGGTGGCTGTGCAGTCACATTAGGGTCCCCAATGGGATTTAAAAAGAAAAACACACAAAATCAACACAGAGATCAGATTTAGTACAGAAGCTTCAAGCTGAAAAACATTTCAAAGATTGCATTATTTTTTACTCATCACATACAAATCTGAAACGACTAAATGACTAATGGAGTTAATATTGTGGGGAACAGATCTAAAAAATTCATCAGATCGAGTGAAAAATAGTGATTACGTCTGTCTCAGTCAGCTTTGGGCAGTTATTCATCTGAAAATGTCAAATATTTAAATCACTCTTGACTCAACCCCCCGAGATGTTTGAACAATCACTGAAACCAGGACCCACTACACAACGTATTAGTCTAAACAAGAAATCCCTCATTGTTTTGGGGGGCTTGTGCAAGTCTGTAATGGAATTACCTGAAGCATTTAATTCCAAACACTGTAAATCCATTTGGGGAAAGGGTTTTTGTGGGCTGACATGGAAACAATTCACCCAGTCATAATTTCAAAAACACTGGCCGGCGGTCTATGGACACTATTCTTCAGATTTAAATATTATTTAATTCTACATTTGTTTTTAGGCAAACACACATTTTTTAAACTATTCTGGCTCAAAACTTTATTTCTTTTGCATAGCCACAATCTATATACACACTGCCTTTGACGCACATGGTCACACTTCCATCGCTTCTTTTTAATTTCCTGGAGACTTGACTTAACCCTGACTACACCTACTACTTACCTAACCATAACTCTTACCCTAATTTCGTAACACTTCACACTAACTTTAAACCAAGTCTTTATATATAATTCACATTATAGGGAGTTCCCAAAAGAAAGGCCAGTCCCCACAATGCAACTGTGTAAGCAGATTCATGTCCCCACCACATGATCATACAAGCACACACACACACACACAATGGTGTCAAGATGGCCAGGACAGACAGGGGTTTCCAATCTTCTAAGGTAAATAGTCACCATGTTTAGACAGGGGAAATCAATGTGTAATCCTTTTTTGCCCACTCACCCACCTGCATACACATGCACATGAATGAATATCTACTCATACAAGTAGTAGTTCTACGTGGGCACAGACAACAAGCTTATTTTAATCATTATATGCTATAAATTACACAAGTGTTATAGGTTTTGCTTCTTCTTCCACATAGCAGATCGATAAGACTTGAATCAAATAACAAGCGCCTATAAAGAGATATTTCTTTGCACTCGACTTGTTGTATATTTGCATGTTTGAAGCGGGACTTTAAAGCCATTGCCAAACAAGTTCACACAAAGTTGATTAAGCCACTCAGCACCAGATAAATACGTATTTCACAGTATACAAGTGTTTTAAATCTCGTATCTGTGGCGACATTTCCATGCTAGCACGCCTATAATGATGTGTTTCACGTCGACTGGTGAGAGTAACAACTGTAGCAACAAAGGAGAGATGGAGTAGGTCACAGGTGATACCGACAGCAAAAAACGTAACATCTAAGAAAAGTCTCTGATTTTCCAGACAAACTCGCTACCCAGCAATCAACGTTGAGGTGTGCGTCATAAGCATGCATCAGCAGTGTCTGTGTAATTACTCCACCTGCCAGAAGGGGGACACAGAAGTTTCACACTGCAGGTTTAATTAGGGCCCGAGCACTACAGTGCGTAGGACCCTATTGTTCTTCTAGTTAATATGTATTACCTTAAAATGCCTGCACATGAAAAGTCCTGGGATAGTGATGCTGCTTTGAAGGCAGCCTCCACCTTCCATAAATGTATGAGGTGAGGATGACGGACGAAGGCAACATCAACACACATGCTTCACAACAGTTCTGCTGCTCTCATGCGTGTGATAAGGTTTGGGAGAAACAATCCTCCTGGGTGGGTTTTCAAAATGAGAAATGCCTTCGTCTTGTAATTTATTGCAGAGTGCCCTGTGCCTTGGTAAGAACACACTGTGCAGCCTCCTGTCTCACACCAAAAGGCCATCTGTTAACCTAAAAGTGTTTCATTTAGCCACTTCACCTAAATATACTAATGAACACTCAGGATCTATCTACTGTACTTTCAACAGTAATGCAAACTGGAATAACTAATGCAAACTGTATTTTACAGTTGTTGTAGCCACTTTTAATGTTTATTTGGTAGTTATGCCTCAGATAAGAATTGGAACGACTTTTATGAAGGGAGACAAAGAGTAAAGGGGGTGACTAATTAAATTAAATGTTCGTCTTTGTTCTGTGTAGATGTTTCGAAACCAAACACTGCACTAACCATTAGATATTAATTATACAAATTATGCATCTAAAATAACACTGTAAAACAGCTTCTGTGTCCTCTGAGCCTTAATTAATCAGGCAAGGAGCAGCGAAGAAGATGAAAGAAATGATAATCTGATATCATGCATGGTGATAGTTTTGACCTGTAAAAAAAACATCTTGCAAGTTAAGACTAACAAAAACACAGCATGCTGTTTGTCAGATAATTAAATGATAATTCAATTTATTCGTCAATCATTTGTCAATTTGAATACTTATCTTATTGAACTGAAACTTATCAAACTATTTTTCTAAGAAATAAAATATTGGTCTTGTTACTTATAGAAAATAAGGCATCATGCAACAACAACCCGCCCCAAAACTGCACCACTTGTTTCCCCAAATGGCCAAAAATTACTATATTTATGTTCAAGTGATTCTTGTGGCTTTCGGAATAATGACTCTCATCCATCAGTTTTAGAAAAGCACAGATAAAAATATGCTTTCCTGCTAAGGGACATTACAAATTATGTATTTTGTGTATTGTGACTTTTAATTTGGAGGACTTGCTGAATACAAATGCTGGCTCTTACCAGACTGAACACAAATAGCGCTACTTCAAAAATACAAAGTACTGCATTTCGAGGGCTTGCTCCTCCAGGTACCGGTGATATGATCCAAAAAAGCCGGTTGGAGTATGAAGTGTATCAGTCTGAACACTTATCAAATGCTAGAGCTGCAACCAGTGGTCAGTCAGCCAGGTGTCACAGAAACAGTCGTTTTATCCAGGAGTGTGTGCATGCATGTTCTTGACGAGCATCAGTAGATGATTTCATATTTAATTGTGAAACAAATTGTTGGAAATTACAGCCAATAAAAATTTGAGCCTATATAGTGATGTTCACAAATGATGCCAAAGTTTGTCGTAGCAAATCTGTGGAGTTCTGAAAAGGCCATGAAGGGGAATTATTTTCTGTTATGTTTGCATTGAACCTCACAGTAAGATTTATGTTACCTTGTGATGACTCTTGCATTACTCCGCAATGCTGCTTTTGTTACCTTCTGGTCCATATAAAGAGTCGGTGTGTTGGTCCGCTATGGTAAGAACAGATGAGAGATGTGACACTTTATGTAATGAATGTAATGCTTATTATTCTTTTTAAAAGGTCGATCGATTTTTGACATCATGCAGCTGCTTGTTGTGAGCACAGCTGCAGCTGCTCTGTCTGGCTGTGACAGGCAAAGCTGTGGCTGTGGATGGGTTTTGGTTATTGGCCGGACCGTTGCTGTGGTTTAATCTGTGGTGCTGTGGATGAGTCCAGATGTACTACTATTTGGACTTGTGGTGCTTTTATGACTAATATTCTATCAGCTAGGAATGCAAATTCTAAAAAATTGTCTTGATCAACAATTGGCAACAAAATCAATCAACATCGACTAATTGATAAAACAAATGAAGTACAGGACTACTGTCCACGCGCTGATAGGACTAATTTTGACTATGGTCACATGACATTTGCTGTAAGAGTGGTTCAACTAATGGCTTTGATATAAGAAAGTTGTCCAAGTGAACTTCTGCTTGTCTTGTTTACATTAGCTCTGACTAGAATTCATTAAACATCACATAAGTCTTTGTCATGGTGGCCCGACGCTTTTATTATTCAGTTCGACCAGATGGAATTTATGCACTAGGAAACAGACAGAGATAAAATAAAGGTGACATTTGCTATATCTTATAGACTTCATCAGGCTTTTATTATTAAAATCAACTATTTTACAGCATAGATAAACCCACGGCTTACAATTCAGTGCAATTTTAAAAGTGAGTTGGAGGTTATATCAATAAAACACTTGTAAATTGAATGAAGCATTGTGGAAAGTTGTTCTAGTAAACTTCTACTTACCTTGTATATGTTAGCTCTGGTTGGAAGTCCTTAAACACCACATAAGTCTCTGTCATGGTGGCCCGTTGCTTACTACACCCTCACTATACTCTCTGCTTGCCGAGTCCAAGTGACTGCCCCCTCGGTTAACACCAAGAGGTCTTACAGCTAATCTACAACTTCTAACTTGCAAGTCCATTGCTTTACTCAGCTAAATCTTTACCAGCAATTGCTCGATTAACAATTAATCATTAACATAAGTATTACCAATACACCACAGAAGTTTAGGCATGCAGTAGTTTCAATGCAGTGTACAGTCAGCACAACCATTACTGCATAGTCAGTGCTACACCCATTACATGTGTGTCACTGCCATCATAGTGACAATTAAAGCATAGCAACGGCTACACCCACAATCGTAGCATCAGCTTTCAATCATCTGCAGTCCTGCTCAGAGCTACAGTCAGCCTCAGCAGCAGTCTGATGAAAAAGCTGCTGTAGTAATTTTCTTTCTAAATACAGACCTGTTCCTGAGTAGCCACGGCTGAGGGAGCATCGACTCTCGCTGTGGTCACAACCAGCGTCAGCCTGCTACATAATGCATGATACTGTATCATAATACAGCTAAGCCTTTCTCTATGGAGCAGAGAAAATGCAGATGCAAGGTATTGCAAAAGTATTTTGAAGTACTGCAAAAATATATCCAGAAAAAAATCACTATGACCTTTTGGGGACTCCATATAAATCTGTGTTTGTAAATGTGGAAAATAGGAAAATTCAAGTCTGTCTACGTGTAGAAAAGATATGAATTTGTTGAGGAGATATGTATTTGTGCAAGTGCAGAAAAGATTTGTAGGTGCAAAAAATGTGACACTGTGTAGATAAAATCTGCGAACAAATTACATCAGTCATGAAGTTACACGAAGGCACCATGAAAAAGAGGTGTTTTGTGAGCATCTGCAGCAGTCAAAGTTGCACACTGACCCTATCTTCACACTTGAATCTGGTTAAACAATGGATATGTATGCATGTATGTATGTAATGTATATATATTGTATCAGCACTGACAGTGTGATGTGTGCATGTACAATATGAAGGCAGGGAAATTAATTGATGATTAGAGCCATATACATAGCAAACTGAAGAGAGAACAACAGAGAAACATGGAAAAGGAAGATTTGGTTGCAAAATTATGTGTAGAGTCAGTCATATAGAAATACTTTAACTAGAGAAATGAAAAACAGGTATTTATTCGGCAATGTCTTGCAATTGTTGCTGCACACAACTAATTTTTTTGATCATTTAAATCAGCAGCACAAAGCTCTGTCTGATGAGTGCAAAGCCTGATCTGTATGCCAAAGAGCAAAAAACTATTTTGGATGCCTTTGCAAGTATTACACCACATGAGAAAGGTTCCGAGTGGCCCCTTTTCAGCTTTATCTAACTTCTTTTTTTATTTTGTCATGCAGATTTGCTTCCTATAAAATCAAATAGAGTCAGGTCATCTGATGAACATTTCTATATGTTTTCATATATAGTGCAGAAAAACAAAATCCCATTTTTCTGCCAGTATTACCGTACCCTATAATCCAATCACAAATCCAAACTGTTTCATCAGAGAGCACATGGTCACACTTAGATACAAACCTTCGACAAACGTGAACTTCTCATGCAGATTTATTTTACAGGTTTAAAAAGATTAATTTGCAGCTACGAACTAAGTGAATATTTACTTGTGAATATCACCTTGCAAGCTCAAAAACATATTGCTCCAGAGTTCAATGTTTCTGACAGACAACAACTAGTTATTTGAAGGGACGAGATCTAAAGCTCCAGAACAGCAAATTGAAAGACCTCGTGGTCAAACTGTTTGGCAGCTTCTGTTTGTCAGGTCAAGAATGAACTTTCAAGCTCAGCTATGCCAGCTGTGTTGTAACATCTCATGTAGAATGTCAGATTCATGTACTTGCAGCAATATAAAGCTGTCAGCATTATTCAGTTCCACCAGATGGGATTCATGTACTTGGAAACAGACAAAAGCTAAAATAAAAACTGCATGCGTTCTCTCTCACGGCCTTCATCAGGGCTTCATTGTTGAAATCTACTATTTTACGACAAGAGACGAAAACCACGGCTCACAATGCAGTGCAATGCAACAAGTGAGATGAAAGTGATATCAACACAACACTTGTAAATTGAATCAAACATTGTGGAATATGTCAAGCAACGTTTCCAAGGAGACAGATGATTAGTGTTGGAAAAATAGATGCGGAAAGAAAACATCCTTGGAAAGCTAAAACCGAAAGGAAGATACATGACAGGAAGATAGAGAGGAAGATAGACAAAAATGATCTATCGAGGCATCGTCCTAAATGGCAGTCAGCAGTCAAGTAATTATATTTGAGCAGCCGACTGATTTCTCTTTGTGGTGTGTGTGTGTGTGTGTATTTTGTCCCATGTGTGTTAATGTTCATTCGGTGTGCTTCTCATCTAATCTCTGAAGATATGAATATTAATGACCCTATTAGAAGACAGAGATGCCAGGCAGTGCTTTGGTTGGAGTAACGTGTGGTGATATTAAAAGCAAGTGAAATAATGTGAAATATTGTCTTTGTGAGAACTGATTTTAACTGTTCTTCTATCTGCGGGAGTCATCGCCAAGGTCACATTGCTGAGGTGGAGCTTATTATACTTTCCTATCAGCTTGTGATAATTTAAATATGAGCGTGTCAATCCAAGTGAGACGGCTTAATCGAACATGAAGTCTTTAAAAAAGTGACACTATTAGAAAGTGATTTCAGCTTCGATTCAGACTTTGTCAAGTTTACATGCAGCGAGACGCTTTGAGATGTCCCACTTTTTCTACAGTGAACTGCTGCTGAACTTCAGTGTCAGCCGGGGAGGTTTTTGTCTGATAAGTTATGTTTTTCCTTTTTTTAACAGCAAGGTAGATTCCTGTAGTGAAGTCTGATAGAAGACAACTAAAGAAAAGACAGAAACGCAAAAGAAATCAAGCAAAAAATCGAGCACTGGTTAAGAAAGCTTTACTTTGAACATGTTTTATGTTTTACATTATGTGCATCTGTAAAACAAAAATATAATGTCTCCAGGTTTAATTTTTGTATGTGCATTCACACAACATAGTCAGACCTATCTTCACAGAGCTGTGTCAGTGTTGGAGAATGGTCTGACTGCATCTCATAGGTTTTGTAAAGGTGAAAAATGGTTGGGCTTAATTGTATTTCTGTAAAGTGATCATTATCAAAATAGGTGGCACTGAGCCCAGGATGGTCACCCTGCAAAATGGCGATGGGGAAACTGTTTTGGTGTATATTTGCATGCAGGCAGGTGAACGCTGTCAATAAAATAACTAATTCATTGAAAATACCAAGCAGTCCCGCCTTATTTCACAATTCAGTCTTCAGTAAAAAGTTGCCATTTTCAGCATGTAGGTCGTTAGCTTGGAAGCTGATTTTGAAAATACGATAGTCTGACTCACCAGATGTACATTGCGTGTTTAAGAATGCCATTGGCTGCTCATTCCAGGTGGCTTTCTCCTCCCCTTTCGCTTTCTGTGCGTTATCATTTTCAAAATTCCTGCTATGGTGAACAACGACAACCTCAAAACAGCACCTAGATTGTGTAAATGGCAAGTTTTAAACTTGGTTAGCCTCTCCTCAGATCCCTACATGTAG
The DNA here is from genome assembly GCA_024666655.1 of Dascyllus trimaculatus. NCBI lineage: Eukaryota > Metazoa > Chordata > Actinopteri > Pomacentridae > Dascyllus > Dascyllus trimaculatus. The sequence continues at coordinate 26,525,948 of CM045449.1, read as the reverse complement.
GTTAAGTTGTGACAGCCGCCTTAATAAGTCTCAAGACAGCATAGCTTGTTTTCAGGCATAAACATGTATGATAATTAGTGGTGAATATAGAAAAAAAACGTATGTATAGCATGTCATAAATCCGTGTTTTATCATCGTTGTACCCATCCATCAAATCTGCTTTGACTACAGCTGAAGAGCCAAAAAAAACCAACTTGTGAATAGACATTAAAAAATCCCAGACTTCTCACAAGATTCCCCACATTGCCATCATCAGTCAGAACTGTTTGGACATGTCTTACTCTGGAAGCAATGTGTGCCAATGACATTGTCCGATCTGTTCCATTTCACTTGAGCTTCTGTGATATCACTTTAATAAAGTTCTACCATAGCTACACACCTCTAGCCAATCGTCTGTGGTTTTAATAAGTGCAGTGAGCTTATTCAGAGCTAAAGAAAAGGCAGGCTTCACCTGTTTGGCACCGATTATCAGACTGTATTTGACTCTTTCATCGATATAAGTTTTATCACAAAGCCAAGAGATGTCTTTTTGTTGTTGTTTTTTTTTGTAACATTTACTTTTGTGGGGAATCAGTGTTGTAATAATAAAGTTTACGCCTCTGTGCGAAAAAAACTGTTCCATCGAAACATTTCCCCCATCAGTATTTTGCACAGGGAAGAGTTTCCCCCTCCACCTTTAGCAGAATGATAGTGAGGTTCAGCCAGACCATTCTGTAGCACAGAATGATCCGGCTAAGTGAGAATAGTAACATGCAGATAGTAAGTGAGAGCACAAGCACACAAATACAGCAGCCAGGATTATAGTTTTGTAACTTTAAGTGTCTTCACACGTCTTTCTCTTTCCCCAAATCTAATGGGGAACTCTGGGCAATTATCCAGTGGCTATATTCATGAGGAAAGTGTCACTTCTTGTGATAAACAAACAGATAATTATCATGTGACTACAGCCCCCCTCAGCTCAACTATATTAGTATTTCAACATCTTTTATTGTTTTGGTTTACATCTCCCACCTTTATGTGTTTGGTTCAGCCTCACTGCTTTAAGTCTTGTTCAGATGCAGCAGGCAGCTTGTTTGAAAAAAAAAAGAGAGAGAGAGAAAAGCTTTATGAAGGCCCTGTGCGCTGCCAAACAGTATAGGAGGATAATGTCCACATTTTTAATCTCCAGATGCAGGAAACATCTGTCAGTGAGCTCAACACCACCGATTTGAATCACTGCAAACATCTAAGATGTGGATAGTGATTCAGGAGTCAGGAACAAGGCCACGCACTCACACAGTGCAGATATATTTACTTCAAGGTCACACACTATATGCTGTTTTCACACATACAGGTGCAGTAAATACAACTATTTGAAGATACAGAATAAAATACATAGAGGAAAAAAACAAGGAAAGTTATGTTTACGTAGAAAATAACACTGAAAGACAGTAACTCCCATAAGATGATTGATCTGTGAAAGACTTTTAGTATCTTATTGAAATGTTTGTGTGGCAGATAGTTGTGGTGTGGGACTAAATCCTTGTGCTTTACATTCATCACGTTTTACACATGATGTTTGACATATTTACTCCTCAATTAAACATCAGCTTTTGATCATTTGAGTTCTGTTTAATGGTGTGTTTTGAGTTTTCACACATTCAATCCTGTCTTGTCATTTGATTTCTATTTTCTAATACATTCTGTACGGTCTTGATTCATTTGTAATGACTTCTATTTTGCATGTTTTCCAGCTTTTCTTTCTTTCAATATATGTTGAACAGCTTTAGTCTGTTGAGGTCTTAGACAATAAATTAGCTTCAAGAAATGAGTCAGGTAAGACAAGCATTTCTATTATTTTTTGAAGGTTTTCATTTTTCTAATTTGGAAAGATAAAATGTGTCTAAAACCACAAGTGTAGTTAAAATGACACATGTAACCAGTTACAAATGAAAACGTCCACTAACCAAAACATTGTCTCTACCTCACCTTCCACCTGTACATGCTGTCTGTTAACTGCAACAAACAGGAGAAATTAATGCTAACAACCGCCTCCTCTAAGCCCCTTCACTTCTCACAGTCTAAAGGTAAATGCTATACCCTTCCGGCCCCCCTGCAGAGTAGACAACCCTCCCCTGTGGTGGGATCAAGGTGTGTCTCGTGTCTGTTCAATGTGATAACCTCACGACTCGCCCTCAAATCAGCAACATGCTTTCATTTGGAAGTTTTATGCAGCATCCGCAGAGACCTGTGAGGCTCTAGGCTCCGTGAACATACAAATGGCGTGACCTCCCCGAGAGCAATCTGGCGATTAACCGTCACTGATACAGCACAGGGCACTTTCCTCTGCACTCTGCCCCAACTCTTCCAACTGTGGGCTTTGCAGAATCTCAAGCTACACTGCAGCACAGCAACTCGTAGATTGGCCGAGCCAGGACGCGTGTTGTGAACGCCATCCGCAGCCTGCCGAGCCAAAAGACACGACCTTGTGCCGGTCTCTACTTCCAATCCTACAGTTTTTCAGCTCTGCGCTCCCACTAGGTCACGGACTGCGGTGACCCCTGCCTGCCTCAGCCTGGACTGCAAGCTGGCTGGGTGGAACAACTTGGCAGTAATGGGCTGCTCGTTCAGAGACAACTGTGCTTGTCTGAGAGTTTGGGACTGTTTGAAAATACTGACTGAGTGTGAAAGTAAGACAGTGGACAAGAAAATCAGCTTATCTAATTGTGTTGTTTTCTGTGATAAGTCTTGGAAAAAATGTTCAACGGCAGTGGGCTGTCCCCTTTTTATGGAGTAAGATGAGAAAAAAAAAAAAGAGAACGTATGGCACTTTGTAACCCTAACCCTAAATTTAGAGCCTTACCATTATTTCACACTGCACTACTCATAAATCAAAGTGGTCCAATGGTTTGACTATGAGAGCTAACAAGGTTATGAGCAGGCATGGTACAAGCTCTTCCTGTGCAGAATCTGAGGTGTGGAGGTTTAATTACAGTTGATGGAGCTTGTGGCTGTGCACAATGAAATGAGGTACAGTAATCCCTCATCTATCGTGGAGGTTCCAGAACCCCCCCGCGATCAACGAAATCCACAAAGTAGCGACCTTATATTTATTTTATTATTTATATATATATCAGGCTTTATAAACCCTCCACATACTGTTCTTAACTTTTCCCCCACTCTTATAAACACCGGCTTCAATCACCGCCAATAATCAATGACCGACTAGCTCAAGCGGAAGCGGCTGTAGCTGTGTTTTCCATACGTGTGGCTCCTTATCTGCTGTACTCTGATAAAAATCCGCGATACAGTGAGACTGCGAAAAGGGAACCGTGAAATGGTGAGGGATTACTGTAAGCATTATTGGCCCATATCTTTTGTAGATAGTGTGTTTATACACTATACACACAACACAAGTAGTTTTGTCAGCAACCTGATTTTATAAACGCGGTTTCATAGATTTCTGATGTAGAAATGTGTTTTCTTGGCTGTTAAAGCTGGAGTAGGCAGGGTGTCATTGGCCAAAAAAATCCATACTAACCTTTCAACATATTGTATTTAAAGTGGTCTAAGAGACTGACTGTTGGATCTGAATTCATTTTTTCTTCTTCAGTTTTTTCATGAAATAATTTAAAACGTGTTACTTTCGCTTTGATACAGCTGCCTCTCTATGTCTGTAGTTACCACTCGATGTCCCACCTACAGCATGATCTGATTGGCTACACCAATCATGATGTATTACTCATTACATCATGAGTAATAGCCAATCGACACTACAAGATAGAAGCTGAAAAGTTTCTTTTTTTAAAATTTAAACATATGGAAAACATAAATAGAAGCTTTCCAACATAGTTTATTTGCATTGGAGTCTGTGTTTTTTAAATTCTGACGTCAGGATTTTAATTAGTACTGCAGATTTATATCAGTTCTAAATATGGGTTAGCAGTTTCCTTGACTGATAATAAACTGTAATGGTGTCGGCCCTGACAAATACATTTTGGTCGACCAGTAGAAAATCTAACCTGTGATATGAGGTTTTTAGGCAATCACAGGTATTTTCACCTGAAGCAGGTAAGATAGTATAAACACAGTGTGTTAGAAGGAGGACTTTCACTCAGGTAACAAGGTTTGAATCCTGGGTAAGGCCTTAAATGAATGCAGGCTTTTTACCTTGATTATTGTTTTGCATTCGACACATATTTTCGTGTAGTGGGAGGTACTTCGCGAGGGGACAGGAAAATGTTGCAGGAGGAAGAATGTATATGTTTAAATCTCTGGCATTTGCCTTTTCCAGATTTCTGCCTACTACAGCTTTAACAGAGGGGGTTTTAATGTGTGAATACGCATAGAAAGATAAGTTGTACTCTGACCGCACTGCAGCATGATGAAAGTAATTAGTTATTCCTTGTAATTATGTCAATTTCCATAATTTTACACCAATAATTGTGTGTGTGAAATGCAATATATTGACCAGATTGCATCGTTTGCTTTCAAAGTTTTGCATGTTTTGACAAATTGTGGTCAGAGAAATGAACACATTTTTGCAAACCTGACTTCCTAATTTGCACTTGCTGTGTTACTTTCTGTACAACACCTCATTAGTTGATATCAATAAAACTGTAACCACCTTGAAAGTGCCCATTCTCATGTTTTCTGTCAATGGGGGCGAGCCAGAAGCTCAATATTACCCACGCATACGTTATCCACCTCATCGAGCCTGCTAATAATTACCATTTTCTTCAGCCGAGGCTGATTACAGGGTCCAAGCTCTGCCTTACGGGTAAGACAAACTTTCTTAGGCTTTTAAAGGTTAGTTTTAATTTTCAATGTAATTTAGTTGTTCTGCCTTTTTCTTTGAGGGAGAAAAAAGGTAACTCAGACAAGTGAAGGCGACCCAGCATAAATTGTAACCAACATCCAATATAGTCCAATCAAAAAAACACTACTGATTTTAAATCCATCTATATTTTGGGAAAACTGCAAAGAGATTCAATATGTGCAGGTGAGACACATACCTTAATAGATTCAACAAAAACATCCTGGCCAGGGCTCAGTGGAATGAGATGTAAATAAAGGGTCAAAATTCATTTCAGTATTTCTGCGACAGAAACTTGCAGCACCTCAGTAATGATTTCCGTTAGGCTTCACACTCTTACATAAAACACGTTTTTCAAGCCATTTCCCACATGATGTCCAGTCAGTAATCACCGAAGGCTCGCGGCCACAGGGGAATCAAGCTTCTTTCAAATCTGTTAAACTGAAGTTGCAGGTGTGTCGAGTCTCTCATTACATGTGCCAAGACCAAGAGACAGAGCTTTCAGTGAGCAGTGACAAAAATCAGACACACATGGTCAAACAAGAACAAAGATGGGGAGAGATCAGAGCCAGATCAACCTTTGTCAATGGAAAGACTAAACGCCCATATTGGGAAGAAACTGCTAAAATACGTATTTTTCCTGCTTACTGTTTAAATTCAGACCAAGCTACGGCCCCATAACTGAAATTTACACATGACTGAGGAGTCAATATTGCAGAGAAAAACAATGCCAGATGCTCGAATGGTTTCTTTCAAAATGATAACAATGTCCATGTGGCAACCTCTTGAGACAGAATCACCATTGCTTTGTTGAAAGCACCACTTTTGGCTTTTTCTCAGTGTGAGACCAAACACTGAATTCAGTTTAAAATGGTGTTTTCTCTGCCAAAATGCCAATTGAGGCAGAACACTCCCTATGATTTCTGGTTGATTTTGTAAGAACTACTACTGCTGGTGCTCTCAGGAAATGTTGTTTAATTCTACAGGCTCTGTTACTCTGGAGGCTGCACATAGTGTTGTTTTCATAAGGAACTTGGATCATAATAACAGAAACTGGAATCTAATTTTATCCTGCACACACCACTGAGCAGATCACCCGCAGTTCACCGTGGCTTCTCCTTCTCGTTCGTGCAAAAATCAGAAACGATCAAGAGGAATATTTCTGATGGAATGACAAATACACTGTGTTTCCTGTGGCTGCATGACAACAAAAGCCACCTCGTGTTTCTCCAGTTGGGTGCAGTAGGAAATGTTTAATTTGCATCCACAGTGGGTTAATAGAGCTCTTATACGGCAGTTAGAGAGTAAACATTGAACTACACTGTCATCAGTGATTGTTATATAAAGAATCTGACAACCACTGCTGTATACATGGAGTAGTTATCACCCAGTATAAATACATTAAATGGCTCCAGCAGAGAAGTGCATATCAGAAATTAGGGATTGACTGATATGGGGTTTTCAGGGCAATTATCGACACCAACAACTGGTAACCTGTCATTCATAACTAGGCTTCTTCATTAATAAGGGTGATTATAACTGAATATGTAAAATAGAAACTGGAGCTATTAAATTAGGACGCTCTCCTCTGTTTATGTGGGATCGACTGAGACTGATCAGTTCGTCTCCTGCACTTACGTCTGCTGTTCTTCTGTTTTCTTCATCTTTCACTCTTTGTCACTTTTATTGTCCACTAAGGTCCAGATCTTAAAACATTATTGATTATTGTTTTCCAGACTCTGTTTCAGGGTAATCTGTGGCTGTCTTTTAACTTAGCAGCTAGCCGTTAGCATAGCCTTAGCCACCGTGAGGGCTAACTTTCTGGTTTGTGGCAAAGGCTTATGTTTCTTGTTCAGTCTCTGCTTGAGAGACATTTCTGAGACCACAGAGTGACCACAAACAGAGACAGGAAGCAACATCAGACCTGATGCACGTTTAATTTATCAATAATTGCTCAATAAAAATACTGGTACCGATAATCTGAAAAATGCCAAATATCAGCCACAATAATCACCCAGGCAGATAATCGGTCTACTCCGTCACAATTACTCTAAAAATTGTGTTTGATTTAGCATCTTGAGGACTGTTTCTTTATAGGAAGTCTGATTTACAATACCAAGGCAGAAGGAAGCTTTTCTAAATTTATCCAGTGTCATCTGTTGTCTCAAAGGACTGCTTATAGATCTTAGGTACAAAATCTAAGGTTGCAAGCAGTTACATTTGTGTGCATGAGCCTTAAAGTGGATGCAATGACTGAAATCTTTTCTTAAATCACTGTTTTATATGTCAAAAACACAAATCTGCATTCAGATCAAATAAAAACAACTTTATATGCTTACTTAAATAATTCCTACTGTAAATGCCTCTCATTATTAAACAGAGGGTCACACTGTCTGAGTTTTGCCAAATTCCAAACATCATGAGTGCAACATTAATCTTTCCCTTTCATGCACCTGTCTACTTGGCCCTCGCTCACCTGTCAGCGGTGCAGTTGCATTATCTCATAACTCTGTCAGTCCTAATCCCGCTGTGATGTGGGATTTGCAGTGGGGGCAATGATTAAAGGGGCCGACCTCCAACTGGAGGGCCTGGGTTCGAGCTGCAGCGACAGCAGCCGGACGGCCTTTTTGTTTGGTGGTAACCTTGAGTTGAAGACGCTGAAGTCCTCTGCAGCGCTAGGTGTGCTGTTTTGTAGCCAACACTGCACTTTGACATTGCTGTGGAGCGAAAACGAAAAAGACACTGATGTGAGGCCTGGGGATCAGGAAAAGCAACCAGAATCCATTAGACCAGAAGGATTTTTCTTAGCTCCATTTTTTGTGAAGACTCCAATGATTACACAAATGATGGAAATGTAATGGATGCAGATGCAGGTCTGATGTGGCCTTGAGATGGTTGGGAATTGAAATCCCAGACAGATGGAGAAATTTAGCCGTTGAGAGCGGAAAAAGCAGCACTCCTGTGGTAATCAAAATGACATGAGCGAAGTTTGAGATGTGGATTTTTTTCACTGGAGAAATGTAAAATACTGTGGGTAGGTAGTACAAGAAATCTTCGGATGTGAAAGCATTAACTGTACAAAGGTTACCTGTTTTTGTCTAGTACTGCCTAGCCTGCATTTCCTGGGAGAAAGACAGGGTTTAAAAGAAATTACTACATCAGAAATGCTGCATTGAGTAGGAAGGCTATTTCACTTGGTTACAGGATGCAACATAATTGTCAGTCGGATTCGACTCCTCTTAAAAGAAGGTCTAAATTCACTTGTTTGGCAGTTTGGGGATCATAATGGGAAGAACTAAATTCAGGACTAATGGTATGTCTGCATTAATTACCCAGTCTTAGAGGGGCTATCTTTGAGAAAACACCAGCCTGTGCAGACCCAAACCCCTCCCTTCCTGCTGCACCATTGATTGCTTTGTTGATGTTGCATGTTAAAGCCAGTGCACTGGGAAAATGAGGTATTAGCAGCTCCTCTTTTATCGTATAGTAACTGCTAATTACTGACAACACATAAGCTTATTAAAGTCTTTGGAGGACTACAAGACAGATAAACCACGGTCTGCTTGATGATGCAAGGACTGAGCTGTTATTAAATACACACACACACACACACACACACACACACACACACACACACACACACACACACACATACATAAACACACACAGTTTTACATAAAAATACCTTCTTTTTTTTTGCAGGTTCCGAAACGCCAGAAGGTGCACATGAGCATAAACATAAACACACACGTGCTTCCTCTCTTTATGCCGTTTCATGCTCCCCGCTATGAAAACATGCAGCTGAAGGTGCAGTCATGTCTACAGTTCACTAAATCCGAACCAGAGAGGAAAAGTTTACTCATGAGACTTATGGATTGGTGCAAATTTAACAAGGGCTTATAACAAAATGCAAAACCACACAGAGATGCTTGTTTATTTGAGCTTTGGCAATGTGCTTTACAGAGTTTATCATTGCGGCAGTAGGCTGACTCAGAGAAAAGTCTAGTTTCTGAAACTAAAATGAAACTTATTTTCAAACCTTTGGGAACACTCAGTGTTTTCTTTAGGCTACTCCATACTAGTAAATGTGCACTGGGACATTGCAAAGGTGACTGTTGAAGGTCAGTTTAATGCTTTGCAGCTCTGCATTTTCCACATAGTTTGCACCATAAAAATTTAATGAAAGAAATGCATTTAAATCTTCCATTGTCAGCTTTTTTTGTTTCTCTGTTAAAATTCTAGGTTGTTGCTTCAGAGTTACATCTTTGAACAAAAATAAAAATCTCAGTGTCTTGTTCTTGTGGTTGGACTATACCACGGGTGCCCAGACAAGTGGCATACAGCCATTCATACACCCAGTAACATTTTTGCATTTTGCATGTAACACATCTGGCCAGCCAATGATTTGTCAGTGAGCCTATTTTGTGAGAGTTTGGAGACGCAAGTGAACATTAATCAGACTGGAGCCATAGGCAGATAATACGTTGTTAGTATTACTGATGCTGTTGTTCAGAAAAGCTAAACCCCAGGGTGCATGTATGTAATGATATAAATCCTCTAATGTAGCCTGTAGGATAATAAATGAATTAATCAATTAATAACTGTCCAGCTAAATTAATGAATGGGTGCTAATGAATGTAAAACCAATATTATTTTAACATGCTACAGACAATTTATTGTCTGTAGCATGTTAAAAATTATTGTCTTACAACCTATTTACAATTAGCCAATAGAAAAGAGTTTGTGTTCACTATAAATGCTGTTGTATTGGTCTTTGGGGGAAAGAACAGTGAGGCATTTCCCCCCGTGTTGAGTAGTTCTCTTTCCCAAAGTAAAGATGTACTTTCATTGTCCATATTGTTCACAAAAATACATTTATGGACAACCCAGCAGTGTTTTTGTTATCCTATTCAAGGGTAGAACCCAGACGCATGAAATATCCTCAACATTACATATTAATATATTTTTGTTTCAGATAATGGACGATTTAAATCTTGTACAGTTTGTATTCATAAATACTTTATTTCATCTTGTTACCTTCAAACCAGTAAGAACATCACGGTTGAAAACATCAAACATGGAAATCTCCCAACTGGAGACACAAGGACTGTCCTAACTTTGACAGATAATTGAGTGTTCATGTAGAAGCTTTTATTGAATATCAAGAGTTGATTTATTTATTTTTTTTAGTTATTTGGGCTTTTAAACACCGAGTTCTGGGCAGCGGGTACAACCATTAAATCAGGAGTCTAAACAGCTTGACATCCAGTTCTTTGTCTAATTTAATTTTGAGCATCAGTAGTTCTAATAAAGTGATAAAATTTGTACACATAAATAAACAAACGCACTGCCAACATTTTCTCGAAAACTCACAAGCGCATACATTTAAACCGCTGATAGACTTCATCCATCAAACTAATGAGGAGCATCACTTCACATCCTCCTGCATGTAAAACACTACATTCAGTCCAGCGAAAACAGTCAAACATGTCTTCGTTTATGGTTGGGGATGATCGAAACTTCTCTGTGACTTTGTTTGTCCTTTACAATAGAAACCTCAGTATTTTTATTTGACTGCGACGGAGTCCAGCAGGAAAGTAGAAGCCCAGTTGTTGTTTTTGGAGAGAAGCTGTAATTACCTGTGGGCTTCTCCCTCACTTGATTAAGGAGGAAAACTAATCCTGGAGAGCTGAGACTGAAACACACACCACCAAAGATGCAAAGAGTACCCACACACATTTCAATACATGCACACGAGCTCGCACACACATTTCAGTGTGTCTTACAGAGGCATGCGCGACTATAAACACACCGCATGCACGCAAACACACATTATCACACTAACACAAAAGCCCAGAGGCCCACAGTTTAATTGAACTTTCCCACCGATCTACCGACTGTTTTTTCCCTCCGTACACTTCTCTTTATTCTGCTCTCTTTCTTAATCAGCAGAGAGTTGGAGGTGGCAAAAAGAGAGACGGAGAAACCGAAAAAGGAGGCTGCGAAAAGGAAAATAAGGTAAAAGAGCATAGAGAGAAAAGCAGCAGAGGTGAAGATCCAGAGAGTGAAAAAAGGGAGAGGTGGATGTGGGAGTGGAGGTGTTAGATGGGTAATCTAATTCTGTGGAGGAAACAGTTGGACCAAGAGGGAAATGAGCTTTTACAAAGGCAACTTTATCAAAAGATAAACTGGAAAAGTGAAAAAAATGTATACTTAATATTTACCAAGTATACGCCCAAAGCTGCAGAGGAATCAGCAAAGGTTTATCACAGCAAAAACATCCTTCATTGTGCAGCGTGTGCGAGTGTGTGCAGCTTGTGTGGAAGCTGTCATTGTTGTCTAATAACACCAACAGAAAGGGCAACTACAATGACCAGAAGGAATTTTAAAGTTACGCTTAGGAAAATGTGTTGAAACCAGATTGAGGTGCATGGAAGCAATTACTAAAAAATACTGAAATAACATTTGTTCTTAATAATTTCACTATGTAGGTTGTTCATCAACAGAAAATAGGGATGGTAGAGGATAGAAGGATAGAAATAGGAAGTACACAAAGGCAAAAAAAAACAACTTGTCACAGTAGAACACAACTTAGGCCAACATTATTTACACCAATCAGCCATGCCAATAATGCCACATGCATAATATTGTGTCGTAACATTGAACAAGGCAATTTAAAACAATGCAATTAGCATCTTGCAAAGGTTGCGACTGAGGATGAACGTCTTGCAGCACGTCTGTTTAAACTGCTGTATCAATGGTTTTACAAATTCATGCTATCCTTGTGTAACAGTCACAATTTTGATGTTGTCTCTTGATAATGCTCAGTCATGTGTTTTGAATATTACCTAGTGAATATATCTTAAGTCAAATACCAGTCACAATATTGACGGTGTTCTGTGGTATCAGGCAGCAAGATCTTGGCAGCAGACCTTTTAAAATCCTGAAAGTTGCATCGTGGGGCCTCCATAGATCCCACTTGTCTTTTTCAGCACATCCCACAGATGCTCAGTCAGACTGTAATGTGGGGAATCTGGAGGTCAAGTCAACACTTTGAACTCTTACTCATGTTCCTCCAGCATTCCTGAACAATCTTCCCGGAACGGCAGGGAAAGAGACTGAAAGAGACAATTGCCGTCAGGGAAAACTGTTTTGCCAATAAGGGGTATGCATGGTCTGTGAATACCAAGACCAGCCATTTAGGAAATGCTCTGGCCCAGTTGTCTAGACATTGCAGGCTACACAACATCTACAAGAACTGATTGCCTCATATATCCCTCCCCCAGACAGGTGCCATTGTAAGGAGATAATCCACGCATTTCTATTTCTGTACAACTTCTTCCAAGCGCCTTAGATAACTTCAGTCTTTGCAGTTGCGGGCCTTCTTGTTCTTCTTGTAACTGAAGACTGTCCCGAATGACTGGTTTTACTTTGAGGGTTGCCACCAAGTAATCTGCAATCAGTGAGGCCCTTTTCTGATGGTACATGATGGATAACAATCTAAACATATGTAGGCCTTAAAACTTTTGCATTTCATCATGTTTGCCATCACGAACAAGAATTTTTAAGTGTAAACATGAAGCTGAAATGACAGCTGAAGCTCTTAGGACTGACATTCGTTTTAAAGGTAAAAAGTCATAAATAACAAATTTTGGATGTGATCATGGCGTTCGATAGGTAAGTGATCACCAGCTAATGCAATTTACCGCATCTCATAGTTGTTAAAATTGTCTATTTTGGACCAAAATTTCAGACTGACTGACAGATTTGCATGACCACCATCATAGATGTTCTACCATCAAAGCTGTATAAAGCACTGGGGTCACTAAAAATAACAATGCCTCCACTTTCACAATGTTCAGCGCCTCAATAAGTTGTAAAAGTGACCCGGCTTGTACAGTGTCAGGACCTTTAAACTGAAGCAGCTAAATGGAACTCATCCATTAAAGTATTCATTCTATTGTTTTTTATTCAGCTTTGTCTTTTAGTTATTGTGTTTATGTCTTATGGGTTGCAGCACTTTGGTTCAGCTCCTGGTGTTTTAAATGTGCTTTATTAATTAAAATGATTTGACATCCTATTCAGGACATTTGCACTCATGCTTTTCCTATTGCTCTGTAAGCAAAATTTGAAAATCTTTAAGTAAAGGCTGTACAATTATGGAGTCTTTCCTCTACTGTGATGGCAGAGTTTGAAAACACATTAGGTGTTGATGTGTTTTAGCTCGTAGCCGCCTGTCTGTTCTGTCACTTTCAGAGGCTTTTCAGCTAATAAACACAAACAACAATAAAGCTCCAGTGATCAAATTTCCACTAATAAAGTGAACGCACCCTCAGAATTTCCTCAATGACGGACGGTGGAGTGACTGAAAGGTTATTGGGAAAATCTCATTATTTTGATTTGTGCCTATTCTTTATCATTGCGCATTGTAATGTAAACCGCTTTGGCAATTTTGTTTATTTTCTGACAGCGATACAGAGTGAAAGTGAAACATCTTTGAATTTGCGAGAGGGAAAGAGACGAGGTGCACACATATCTCGCTGACAGCTGAAGCTTTCTTTTTTTCCCTCTCTTTCTCCTCTGTAATTGCAAACGCATTTATTCCGGCTTTGTAGCTGGCTTATTCGCAGCTGTGTCTAGATAGCGGGAGGCAGTTTCAGACACTTACTCTTTATTCCCCCAAATTGAGAAACTTACTTATCAATGCAAATGAAATGAGTGCTGTGGAAGGAGGAAGAGAGGCAGCAGTGAGAGGAATACCAAAAAAACCCCCCAAAAAACAGAGGGAAAGAGAAAATCCACAATGAAACCAATCCCTGTTCAACCAGCTGGGAGAGAGACAGGGGAACATAAATCGCAGAAAGTGACCATTTTTGTCACTTAATTTAGTTTTAGTTGTGTACCGCACTGTTCGGCACAGTCTGACAGAGGGTGTGAAGGTAATCCAGTTAGTTGAGAGACAGTCTTTGCTTCGGCTCTCTTCTGCTCACAGACTGGCTCTTTGTTCTGATTGGCTGAGTGCTGACCAGGCTAAAAGCTTTTGAAGTAAAGGTGAAGAGCAATTAGATTCGCTGTCAGACACACACACACACACACACACACTCCACACACCCTCCACATAAACACCACTCCTAATTGTGCGCCCGCTACGCCGCAAACAACGACGATCAACGGCGTCGCAAAAATTTCTTTCAGTTATACACACCACACTGGTCCTTCCCTGCCTTTTCTTTCCATTTCTCATTACTGGCTCCTCTTTGCCATCACTGCAGCAGATACAGCAAAAGTTTCAATTGTTTTTCTCGGGTTGTATGAGTCAAAGTTGAATCATACCACCCAGGAAATGCGGTTATATACTTGGCCTGGAATGTCACACTGTCCTTGATCTCGGTCGCAATCTGACCAACTGTGCTGAAAATGAAAAGTATCTGAGCTTCATAAACTTTCTGTCCACTTCTTTCATTTTGGTTTGTTTGTGCATATTTCCACCCCCTTTAACTATATTTTAAAACGGTGCTTATTAAATGCTGCGCCGGCCAATGTCTTCTGTGCCATTTCATATCATATTCTGTTGAGTTGGTTTGTAGAAATGGCTCAGAGAAGCATTTTGAGAGTTTGGTCCTAAATCTCTGGCACTCAGAATTTTGTAACAGGCTGTCTTTGGTCACCAAAGCTCCAAATTGGCTCTAAGTTTTGTCAAGAGACCACTAACAAAAAATGTTAGTACACAATTTAAAAAGTTGGTAATTAATTTGTAAAAGTTTGAATCTCGGTTCTGAATCAGATCTTTAGTCAGTCAACAATACAAAAACAAATGGTTATTGCGATGCAAACAGTGAGATTTGTATCTTGATGTGATTTTAATTTCTGCTTTAAATCATTTCACTTTCTTCTGATTCCTAAGCAGGAAAAGTACGGTCAGGTCAAAAACCTGACTTTTTTTTCTTGACAGGTTTACTGAATTGTTCAAAGGGGTAAAATATCCTTCCTATTATTATCTCCTATTTCTGTCAACACCCCTCTTTTTATTTCCAAAAGTCTCGATTAAAACCATTTTTTTTTTTACACCAATCAGGTATAACATCATGACCACCTGCCTAATATTGTGTTGGTCCTCTTAATGTGCTTCAAAATGCTCTGAACCATTGGGCATGGACAAGAGGACCTCTCAGGGTGTCCTATGGGGTCTGGAACCAGGACGTTGGCACTGGATCCTTTGGGTACTCTGGCTTGTGCAGTGGGGCCTCTGTCAATCCAACTTGTTCCACTGCATCCTGTTGATCCTTGATCAGAATGGGGTGTAGGAAGTTTGGAGGTCAAATCAACATGTTGGGCCATTGCCATGTTCCTTAACATGTTCCTGATTGGTTGATGTTTTTTCCATGTGGTGGGGTGCATTTTCCTGCAGGGGTAGACCAGTGACATTTGGGATTTCTATTAGCATGAGGGAGTGTGCTTGTTGTGGGACCATGTTTATTTGGGTGTCTAAGTCTCATCAACATGGATGTTAAAATCCAAGGTTTTCCAGCAGAACACCACATAGTACCAATATGATCAATGTTATTCACTTCACCTGTCAGTGGTCATAATGTTATGGCGGATTGGTGTATGAGTTAAGTCTACTAAAAATGCATGGACAATCAGTCAGCTTTGCCTTTTGACACTATTCTAGTCCGGTATTTGCTGGCAAGATCTAGGACCTTTTAGCATTTTATGTTTTTGCTAAGACTTCGTGTCTTCGTGTCCAGAATGATGGAGCACTGCCATCTCCCCTTTAGCCTTCACGTCCAATTACATTTGCATTTTAGAATTCATTCAAGTTTTTATCGATTGCCTTCATGTGTGTGAGCCCACCAACACATGTTTGTTGTGCATTTTGTAATTATGGTTTGGGAAATTGTTATTCAAATAAAGGTTATTTTCCCTGAAGTGGAGCCAAGATTAGAACCTCCAACCTTGTATAGTTTAACCCCTCGAGTGTGACCTCCCATTATTCATACCAACCCCATAAATACGGAGGTGTTAACAGTGACACACCAATATCACGGTCAATTCAATATGTTTAAGTTGACACCACAGTCAATCCAAGGCTAATAAACATTGATTTTATAAACATTGATGTATGCCAGTAGCTTGAGTGAAATTTTAAAAGGCAGGTCAGAGGTGTTGTGTGCGTATATGTGCATAGCATGTGGGACATGACATGTTTTATTATGAAGTGTGAGATGATCCTACAGATACTACAGATAATACAGTTATAGCTTATCCAGTGATAGTGTTTTGTGTATTTCTTTATTAAATCATTCCGTCACCATTATCTAGGCTTTCTCATATATACACTGATCAGCCACAACATCATGACCACTGACAGGTGAAGTGAATATCGTTGATCATTTTGCTACTATGTGGTGTTCTGATGGAAAACCTTGGATTTTAGCATCCGTGTTGATGAGACTTAGACACCCAGATAAACATTATTTATTTATGTTGAGGTTGAGGAACATGTGAACGTGTTGAGGAACATGACAGTGGCCCCAAATGTTGATTAGACCTCCAAACTTCCTACACCCCATTCTGATCAAGCATCAACAGGATGCAGTGGAACAAGTTTGATTGACAGAGGCCCCACTGCACAAGCCAGAGTACCCAAAGGATCCAGTGCCAACGTCCTGGTTCCAGACCCCATAGGACACCGTGAGAGGTCCTCTTGTCCATGACCAATGGTTCAGAGCATTTTTGAGCACATAAGGGGGACCAACACATTATTAGGCAGGTGGTTGTAATGTTATGCCAGATTGGTGTATATACATGGCTGAAACTACCACGCAGCATGGACATACACCATGCATTTCACTCAGTGGACATTATAACACAGCATCCAGTGGCCCCACTATGTGCATAAATACCACAAATGTCTGGTTAGATTTGCTTTGTTCAATTGTTTGCTGGATTTTTTTTTTGTTTTCTTCTATGTTGTGTGTTTCACAACAAGGGAGAGTCCCAAATGAGGATTTTTAAACCCTGCCTGACAGCACTTGGATGAAGTTTGAAGTAGATAAGTTGATGAAGTTGCCGACTATGTGAGACAACACTGCAAAAGCTTTGGAATACTAAGTTATGGTAAAACAGGACTAAAACAGTAACAGGTTTAGGTGATTGAATGTGGATTTCGATTCACACACAGATTGAACAACAGCTTCAACAACTGAACCACTTGAATTAATGACACACGGATTTGGATATTTTCAGTGCTTTAAAATGTGCAAATTTCATGTGTTGGGATATAAATGTGCCACTTGGTGAGATTGTTTTTATGTGGAGGGTTATTTGGAACAGACTGTGAAAATATTCACACGCAAATAAAATCTCCTGTTCTGTCCTCTTCCAAACCAACTGCTTGGAAATGCTTCACAGAATGTATTAGAAGCAGTTTTTTTTGTGGACATGAGGGGTTTTGTGTTTTCAACATGCAAATCAGTAAGCCTGATGATGGATGTCATCTGGCATGGTGACCAGCTTCGTTTAATGCCTGCAGACAAAAAGCTGACAGTCAAGCAATTTCCTGAACATCACTACACATCGTTTTTGAGTGGATCCCAAAATTGACTCGTAGCTCATGATAAATGAGTCTGAAGCAGCGCGGCGACGATAAATAGTGGCTTTGTATTGCAAGTGATGACTGCAGGGGGAAAAGAGAAAAAAATAGCCACCACTTGTTTAATCAGAACGTCTTCAGATTCGCTGAGTGACTTAAAAATTTATCACACTTGTAAGTTATCTTTTGTCTGACAGGCTGCTCTCCTTTCACGGAAGTAAGTGACACATTTGTAAGATGAATGCAAAACTGATGGAGTGCATGTCATGATCATAAATGATTGACAGCGACTGCTTTTATCCCATCAACGCCCTTTTATTAAACTGTTTATTGAAATCATCAATACTTGATCACTCGACAGTCATTTTTTACAGTCCACAGTTTTCATCTTACAGTCATCAGCTGCGATTTAAAAGTGGCAAACGAGATAAGATCATCTAGAAATTGCCAAAAAGACATAAAACAGTGCCTAACTTTGTGTTTAAAGACAGTAAGGGGGTGGGGGGACAAAAAAAAATACAAAAAATCAATTTGTTCTCAATGCTACACACTTTACACCATCTGCCAGTCACTCTTGTACAAACACTTGCACCAAACTGTCAAAATACACACTCATACCTATTTTCTCTTCTCGCTCCCGTCTCCTTTTCACACAACACACACACACACACCTTTATTCCTTCTACAGTAGGGGACATTTATTCTGATTATGTTGGGCCCTGGAGATCGAAGATTGTGGTAATCAGAAAACTGGCCGGGCATCTATCACTGCAGCAACCAATCAAACAGCCTGCTCCACCGGCAGCGAATGGGAAAAATTACACACAGAAATGATTCCCACTGGTCAGTGTGTGCATGTACTTTTGTACTTCTATCCTTGCGAGGACAGATTTTAGAAGCACAAGTGTCTAGAGTAAGATTCTCTTGGTCTTAGCTTTAACATGCATGACAAATGTGAGACTTATCTGTTGGACTTAGGGTTAGGTTAAAGTGATTAATGTACTTTGGGGTAAAAGGGTTGGGAAATGAATCTTAGTCACTGATCAGTTCTCACAAGAATTAGTTGCAGCATGTGTGTGTGTGTGTGTGTGTGTGTGTGTGTGTGTGTGTGTGTGTGTGTGTGTGTGTTTCTGTCTGTCTGGGGAACGTGAGGCTATTTGTTTTAGCTGATGATAAAGGCGGTGATGTATTTGGAGTGACAGAGAGTAGGGAATTATGAGAAAGTGTGTGAAGTGGGTTCAGTACCAGAATCGCTGAAACCCTAATGACTGGCCAGCCTGAAGCAGACACACACACACACACACACACACTGTATTAGAGCTTGGCAGACAATTGAACACACACCCTTTGAAATACGCTTGTACTCGCTCTCTGATTTTCATTGACACACACATGTATCACACACTGCAAGCCTGCAATTACTGCATGTGCACATTACCAGAGACGTGCATGTACATATATCCAGAAGCAAAGGACCGGGCTGTGCTCAAACATCAGGTATTCCCAGTTGGTACGCGTAGATGAATATGATGGAAAGCACGTGAGGGTAAGAGATGGGAGAGAGACGGAGGAGGGAGAAAAAAAATTGAGACAGAGTGGAAGACAAATGAAAGGAAAGAGATGTGACACTGAAGTAAAGGACACAGATACAGAAAGAGAAGATAAAACCACTTACTGCTGATGAGATATGAAGACATCAGCTCCTACCACAGTTACTGGACAGACTCCTACTTTACAAGCCAGTGAGAACTTTACTGAGCTGCTACTTACCAGCTAACAAACAGTCATCTAGCTCAAACTTTGTATATTCCTGCTTCCAAGTGAGCCATTCAGCATAAGCTGCTGCCTCAAAGTCCATCAGCTTTATTAACTTTTTAGAGCTGCTTCTGCTAATTCTGAAATGTCCCAGCCACAAGCAAACCACACCGAATGTTCTGCTGCTGACTGCAAGAGTGAACACAAGTGTCTTCATGCACTTCTAACTGAAGATCCAGTGGATAACTTGTATTTTTGATGGGATTGTCCCCACAATAATAGGAAAATCTTTAGTGGTGGCATGGTTTGAGGCTAACATTAACATTTGCTTTGATGGTATCCCTGCAGGTCACACTTCTGTCGAAATTGTAAAACTGAGGGACAATAGGAGACCAATTTAAAAAACAATAAACAAGGACTGGTTGAGTTACTGTGTGTACATGTTGCCTCTTGTGCTTCAATTTCAACCGCTGTTTATGTTTTGAGCTACAGATTAAAAAACACATTCTGGGGGTATATGAGACATTCATGAATTTGCTGGAAAGGGGCACAAAATAACACCTTTAAAGGGTTTGCAATGGAATTTAATAAACGTACTCACCTACCTCTCAGGAAAGTCAATATTACCAACTTTGGAAAGCCTTTAACTTTTGATTTAGTGTCGTCCATACACTGTGAATAAAAGATGGATGTCGTCACCCACTGGTTTGTGAAATATCGCTTGTAAGCCTTGAGTCTAGCATTGCCATCTCTGTATGTTGAAACGGCTTGTGATGACCGAGGAGTTGATCTGGCACTGATATAGTAGCAAACTGTCAATGACAAAGTAATTCTCCCCTAAAATACACCCTGGTTTAGTTTCTATTTCACTCTCAGTGGGATCATAGTTTACTAAATGAACATCATCATGTATTGAAGAAGACTTAAAATAGCAGTTGAGACCAGAACCGTATTAGTAAAATGTTCACTGAAGTGTAAAATCAAGGGAGAAGTAGGGTCATTTTCTTATAGACTTCCATACAGTCAGACCTTCCAGAGGAGTCGCCCCCTGCTGGCCATCAGAAAAAAATGCATGTTCAAGTCTTTTCTGCATTGACTTCACTTATCAGACCAGGAGACTATGTCTGACTTTGACATGCAGTCTACTGTCAGTAACAGCTGTGTAAGTTGATGCTATGATGCAAAGAAAGGAGTCCTCAAGTCATAAAAAAGGTCATCACTTTAAACATGAATCAAAAACTGTTATTCTAGAGTGTGTCAACTTGAACCTCTCCTTTTCCTCGCCAACTCATCCCACTTCACAAATTATAAAACACTGTATTTAATACTAAAATAATTATTTTCAGAAAGGTTGAAGTGGTCAAGAAGGCTAAAGCATATCTCTGTTTCATACCGTTGATCCCAACAGTTATTAATTGAGAGACGTCTCCATTTCTTTTATGGTCATTCACAGCAACATTTTTCTTTCAAGTCTGTTTCTCAAGGACGCTTCAGCTGCTACAACTGCCCTACAGAAGGGACGATTTTGAATCAGTCCAACCAGATTTACACAAAATCATCTCAATATACTTGACTATATACACTGCTTCAAATTACCCTAACCTGATATCGCTAAACACTTTCTGTCAGAGCATCGATCGAGCAAGAACACGTGAAAAAAGCCACTGCAATGGTAACATCTGTACATGATTTTAACCTGACAGATTACACAGTCATCACACGCTACGAGACGCTGAGCTGGAATGAGCTCACATATGGCATAGCTATGGGACGTGTCTTGTCTTGTAGAAGGTGCCTTTGTAACCTGCACAATGACAGCTGTATGCAGGTAGTAAACACGCACAGACGCACTCAGAATAGATGCTATCAGCTACAATGAGTGACAAGGCAGCGAGTGGGGGTAGTCAGAAGGGGGTCAGTGTGTGTGTGTACGACTGGATTTGGCTTGGGAGTGAATGAGTGCATCTGTGTGAGAGTGCATATATAGTTTAATGTGTGTGTGGGTGGGTGACTGCTATTCTCTGTGTGTGTACGATGTGCATTTGTAATGATTCTCTCCATCTGTTCTCGCTTCCTGCTTCAGATCCCAGTTATGTTTTCCTACTGTGATCCTGCTGTTGTTAGCTGTGCATCTGAGGAGCAGGTCTCTCAGTGTGTGTCAGGGAGAGAGTGTGTCGCATCGGGAGTCCTTTCTACCTCCTACACACACACACACACACACCGTATCTCTTCCTGACTCCCCAGGTTTACAAAGCCTCATTAAGCTGCCCCTCCTCAACACAAAGTCTTTCGCTAAAAAAACACACATACACCCAGGCACATGTTACGAGCATCTGGTCCTAGTCTGGAGCATCAATAATTTTCTATCCTATGTGTGTGTGTGCGTGTCTTGGTGAAAGGTAAATCAAAATTGACGCTATCATCACAGCTGGATACATTCTCAGTACTCCGTTTTTTCCTCTTCCAGGTAATGGACAGTCTCAGAAAAACAGCCTGTTTGCCAGTGTAATCATAAAAAAGACAAAAATGACACTTCTTGTGTTACCTGACATAAAAATGCCATTTTGAAGGCAGGAAGGTAAATATAAAAACAGATCATGGATGGGATAAAGGTTACAGAGAGGTTAGCGTCGCAAGGTCAGCCAGATGTGTATACAGGTCCAGAAAATAAAGATGTTTCAGAGTGACTCATGAGCGACAAAACAAATTACAATATAATTGGAATGCAGCTTTAAGTAATTTAAAAGCCTCATAGTGGTACTGTCAAGGTGGGTTTATAATTTTGTGGTGAATCTACGCTATTGCCGATCCAAGCGGCTGGCACCATTGTGAGCATTTACACATCTTTGCTGCCTCATCTGTGGTGACGCTAGTTTGCAATGGGCTTTGTAAGTCACAGTTTTGAGTTTCTTTGTGTATTTAAAATAATGGCACCTGAAATGGAGCAGATCATGTTAAAAAATGTCAAACAACTGTTGCTCTTTCCAAAGATACTGCAGTGCAGAACAGAGAGAAGATGTCAGAACCGACTGACTGTATAGACAGATTGGAATTATAAGCTACGAAAACAAGAAGACTGTATGTGACTTTACTGGCACAATATTTGCCAACTGCTACTTGCGTTTGCATTATGGGTAAGCCAAATACAATTGCAGGCTTTTACATGACACGTCATGTTTCACAAATGTGTTGTCTTTGTGTAGCAGCATACTGCAATCTGCATAGATGCAACATCTTGTTATACACTGATCAGGCATAACATTATGGCCACTTGACTAATATTGCATTGGTCCCCTTTATGTGGTCAAACATGCTCTTGTCCATGCATGCTCTGAACCATTGGGCATGGACGAGAGGACCTCTCAGGGTCTCCTATGGGGTCTGGAACCAGGACGTTGGTAGTGGATCCTTTGGGTACTCTGGCTTGTGCAGTGGGGCCTCCGTCAATCAAACTTGTTCCCCTGCATCCTGCTGATGCTTGATCAGAATGGGGTGTAGGAAGTTTGGAGGTCAAATCAACATGTTGGACCATTGTCATGTTCCTCAACATGTTCCTGATTGTTTGATGTTTTTTCCATGTGGTGGGGTGAATTTTCCTGCAGGGGGTAGGCCAGTGACATTTGGGATTTCCTTTGCATGAGGGAGTGTGTTTGTTGTGGGACAATGTTTATTTGGGTGTCTAAGTCTCATCAACATGGATGTTAAAATCCAAGGTTTTCCATCAGAACACCACATAGTACCAATCAATCAATGTTATTCACTTCACCTGTCAGTGGTCATGATGATGTGGCTGATCAGTGTATTTCTATGCTGTACCTGTATCAGTTCAATGCAGATGTATGAATCAAGCTCGACTCTACTGTAGCATCTGCTTTGTTCAGTTTGCATTGTTGCAATTTACAAACTACACCGAACCATATAACAAGACCTTATGAACCAGGACATAGAAGATCATAATGCCAAAATATTTACATAAAGATGGCTTTTAAGGCTGCACTAATTAATTTTTCTATTAAAAATGGGAAGTTTGTGTAAGGTGTCACTAGTAATGGAGTCATTCCATGCCAACTTACCTAGGGCCTCCCAGTTGGGGTCATGGATTTTCTTGAAAAAAAAAATCATGCATAAACTTCTACCTAAATCATTGAATCTTGCAAAATCCTACAGCTCTATACTCCAAATACGTTTTGAGTTATGAATTTTTGAAAATAGGCCCTTGGTGTTATATTTGATAACTTAAGTGATTCTTTCAAAGTAAAAATCCTGTTAAAATGTCCTAAAAAGTGGATTTTCCAGCTCCGAAGCCAATTTTAGGAAGATCTGTGGCAGTCAGTTTCTGATGTAGCACCAGATGACATTTAGGTATGACAAAACTAAGTTGTCTCTACCCACAACACAAATTTGTTTGGGACTGAGAGAATGTTAGAGGAGATATGAATTTTAGAGAAAACTATATTTTTTAATTTTGATATATGATAGATTCTTATTATTTTATTTTCTAAAAAAAGAGAGAAATCAGCATAAGCTATTGACATGATTACAAGTTCCAACCTTTTCTTGAGGTTTCTGGGATACTAAGTAAAAAAAATCTGCCAAATCCTGTAAAAACATAAACAATTGAGAGACGAGGCTTTAAAAGAATCACTGAACGTATCAAATTTAATACTGAGGGCCTGTTTTCAAAAACTCATAACTTGAAAAGTATTGGGTGTAGATCTGTGGGATTTTCCAAGGTTCCATGGTTCAGATGGAAGTTTTTGCATGATTTTCTTTTGAAGAAAATCCATGACCTCAGGTGGGAGTCCCTAGGTAAGCTGGCATGATATAACTCGGTGACAAACATGCTTAACAAAGTGTTTTGGCTTCTTTTGGCTTTTGGTTTAACTTCATTGTTTTAGTTCAGTTTCAGCACTCGCATCACAATAATTCAGCCGTCATCTGTTTTTTTTTTTCATTTTGAATTTGCACATGAAAAACAAGTAGAAATAAAAACAACAAAAAAACAGATGTCGCAGTTAAGTTTTTATTTTCTTGAACTTTTACATGGTCGAAGTGGAAAAATTAATCTATCGATAAAACCAAAGTGCAGTTAAAGCAGAGTTGGATAAATAACTTAACTTCGACGAGGCAGCCGCTCCACTAAGTGCAAAGGTACAACAGCAAAGGTAACCTGAGGTTTGTTGTCCACATCATGGTTTGACCCTTGTAATTCTGTTGACCAGACACACTGACAGTTCATCTAGAACAGTAGAGTGCGTATCTGTCCGAGTTAATTGATCCCACTCTCTCCTCCTCCTCTACTGTCTATCTGGCTTGTTTTCGTTCCACTGCCAGTCTTTTAGTACTGTTCATAAAATTGGCCCAGATTGCTCCATGTATTTTTACCAGCAGGAGAGAGCCAGCATATTGGCATTTGTGTATATTAGCTACCAGGCTACAGTATAAATCTGTATTGATGATATGGCAGCCCTTATGGGACAAGCTAGAAGAGAACCAATCCTGGAGCCTATTGACTGGTGTGGAATTGCTTTTGTAATATTGTTTGGAAAGACAGACGACTATGAGAAAAACAAAAGGGGGAGAAGAAAAAAAAACTTACAGCCCGTGTGTGATTTTTTTTCTGTTTCTTTTATTGTTGTAGCTTTCTCAGAAAAAAAGTGCTCAGAGGGTTTGAAGAGATGAGAAATAACGGGGAGAGAGGAAAAACAGGAGAGAGAGAGGAATCGATGAAAAGAGGGAACGAGGGATGTAAATGTCTGAGAAACCGAGAGGCAGGAAAGTGGAATGTGAATTAAAAGAAAGGGAAAGAACAGAGCGGCATGAGAAGAAAAAGAATGATGATATATGCTGGATTCAGAATGAGGAGGAGAGTGATAGCTGTAATTATTTTGATGAGGAGTCTCGCATGATTGCAACAGAACTGAGTTAGGAGTAGAAGGCCTACTGTTTAAATGAGTGTGCTGGTGTATTTACTATTCGCTTGTCATTTTAGCGAGCTGCGGCAACACCCAGTGGGATCACTGCTGTTATCGTCTCCTTCACGGGGAGCTGGGAAATATGGTAATATCAGCAGTTTCTGTGTTACATCCCAGCCACAGAATACTAAAGTGACAAGCAGAGCATATAGATGTATAATGCTGAAGTGCCGCACTTTAACTCCATACTTGCTGAACCACTTCATGTTAGGTGTAATGGATGAGAATGCTGGTATATTTCAACCTGGTGTATTGTCCATTATTGTTGCTATCATGGCTCTAAGTGTCATGGTAACTCTTGACCTCCACAGGAGAGATTCAGTGAAAGGAGAAATCACACAAAACAGTATTTGTTTTAGTTCAATTCAACAAAGAAATTAGTGGCCCAGAATGGACATTTTGCTAAATGTATTGGGGATCTCCATCTATGAATATCTACCATTAGACCTAATATAGACATATTTATAGGATGGAGGTGAAGGGGGACGTCCTGAAAGACACTTCCTGCTTTCTAGCCAATACAGGAGTTAATTACTAGTGGTAATCTTATGGATTTCTCCATTCACATCACAAAATATCTATAAAGCAACAAAGACGGACAATAATTTAACACGTCTAATGTAAAATAACATTTTAAAAAACTGTGAAACTGCCAATAACCATTTTGTTAAACAAAAGTGAAATTTCTTGAAGTAAAAATACTGGAAAATTATTGTAATCTCACCTATTTTCTCCTATTTAATACATGAAACTTCAAAATTGATATGGTACATACATTCCTAAAATTAGATACATTTATGGCAATTGATGGAAAGAGAAGTTTTTTTTCTGTAATTTTACATATATTTTTTTAATGCAAAATATTTCAGATAATTACACACGTCACAACAAAAATGTAGTGTGTGTTTTCATCAGTGTATAATATGTATGGGCAATGGGAATCTGTCAAAATACAGTTTTTATAATTGTATCTATCCATCCATTTATATCTAATTATATGTGTGTGTGTGTGTGTGGGTGTGTGTGTGTGTGTGTGTGTGTGTGCTATCATTAATTATTATTACACATTTAAAGTAATTTCAGTGCTTTTGCTTTGACTTGCAAAATCTCTATGTGTAATTTAAATTAAAGCTGCAAAAATAACTCAATGTAAACACTGACATTCTGGTGATGGTGCTTCACCTTGCTATGATTGGTGAGAAGAAAAGACTGAGATCGGCCAGACCGAACACTCAGCTCTCCAAACTCTCTACAGTTAGAAAAAGGTCAATTCCAAACAGCTATTTTTTTGTGTTTACTCTAAGTCCAATTTGAAAACAAACTTAAAAATAACATATGCAACAGTTCTCTCTATTTGGAAAGCTGCATGAGGCTAATTGCTCCTCACTAAACACAGTTTTCCTAAATCCTTACAATGGATGTAAAGAGAGCAAAGCTACCATGACGCTTAGAGCCACATTGATGGGAAATATGCCAATCTGAAATACACTAGAATTCCAGTTTAGCTGTGCTGACAGGATTTCTCCAATCCACATTAACAGTTTACCTTGACTTGACTCTCATTTCTAATAATCTTTAGTCAGACATATTATTTGTTGTTTTGGACATATTATTTAATCTTGAATTGCCACAAGGGATAATTAAAACACTTAACGATTCAATTAAACATTTTTAATATATTTAAAATCTGGTTAGTCATAAAACAATAAACAGATGCTAAGCTGACCACACTTACCCCTTGACTCATCCAGTTAACAGTTAATAAATCTATAAAACAAGTATTGTTATTATTACTACTATGTTAATCAGAGATGCCAATCATCCCCCAGCTTATTGTTTGCACATCCTCTTCTCAACATGCTCTCCCGTCTGCTCTCTCTTCTCGGTATAACTCTCCTGTTTTTCTGCTTTTGATGTCTCTGGTTTAATTTATTCTCCTGATCTGCATGCAGGTAAAGTTCACGCAAAGACACGGCTTATTTGACCAAACAGTCCCTGGAACTACTGCTGAAAGGAAGTAAAAGCCAGGAATCAGTATGATGAAAGTTCCTGTAGCATATTTGCATTTGAGATTTCACCACATCTCATCAAAGGTGACAACTTTATTTGAGCGGTGATTTTTCAGCGCAAAGACAATATTAGTTGTTGCTGTGATTTGCTGTTGTTTCTAAGAAGGGATACGACAAAACACACCTAGTCCTTACAGTCATATTAGTGACACCCACTGCTTACTTGCAGTCCAGATTTCTGTTCTACAAATGCAGAACTTCCAAATGCTTCTAACTCAACCCTAACAGTTCCTGGGGCATTAAAAAGTTCAAAATCTGGACTCTTTCGGAACTATCGCTCAAACACTAAACGCGTGCCAGGAAAAGTAGATAAAATATTGATTTCCTTAAAAGTTTTCAGAGTTTCTAGGAAGTTCCTGCAGTTGAAAAGAACTATTACTCTCTGTGCTTTACCACATTTCTCTTTCCAGTTCTCTGAATCACAACTCACTCCACCTGGTTTTATTGACAGCTAATAATAAAGGCCTCTCATGAATGACTGGCAGCATTTAAAGCTGCTCTTTGTATTACAATTCTTTTTCTCATTCTTTACTTCAGTCAGTCTCTGCTTTGTGTCATCAGTCACACACTCCTTTCAACTGGCTACCGATTCAGTCCTCTCTTAGGCCATGTTCACACTTACAATAGCACTGATGCAAAAAAAAAAACATTTCTAATTCATCTCAGGGAGACCAATACTGCCACTATAAAACCCCTGGTTTCATTCCTGTTCTAAAAGGGTTGCATGCCTTCAGTTAGAGCTGAGCTGCTACTTTCAATGCCCTCTTCAGGAAGAAGACTCTCTCTGCGTGTCTGAATGACAGTAGGGTGCAAAACAGTTGGCAACAGTTAACACTGCTGACAAAACTGTCTCTCTTTCAGCACTCATTTTACCAGGAAATAAAATGGTAAATGGTCTGCGCTTATATAGCGCTTTTCTCTACCTTAGTGGTACCCAAAGTGCCTTACAATGTGTTTCGCATTCACCCATTCACACACACATTCACACTCCAATGCTGACAGCACTGCCATGCAAGGCGTTAATCTACCATTGGGAGCAACTTGGGGTTCAGTGTCTTGCCCAAGGACACTTCAGCATGTGGAGGGGCCGGGGATCGAACCGCCAACCTTGCGATCAGTGAACAACCCGCTCTACCACCTGAGCCACAGCCACCCCTTCAAAATACAGCTGAATTTATAGACGCAGTCTTTGTCTTTAACTCATGTAGTCTGAGTTTGTTGCACAGCATTGCAGTTATAAAATCTGCAGTTCAATGGTGGAGATTGGAAGCTTGGAAATAGATCAAAAGTGGCTGACGGTTGAGATGTAGTCTGAGTGAGTCGCACGTCAAACGCTATTTCATTAGTGTTACACTGTCTGACAACAGAAAAACATGTAAACTGTATTGGAACTTTATATTAAAATGCAATAAATTTGAGCACAGAGAGCAGGAGAGAAGTAAACTGATGCAAAAGACTGACAGTGGCTGGATTTAGTTTGTACTGAAGCATGACATGGGAAAGGAAAACACAGTGACCCACCCAGTTCTTTACTATTGCTTCCATATTGGTCTAACATTTCCTACCATCTCTGAATGTCCCTCAACATTACAATTTCCAAAGAACTCTGTTGGTATACAATCAAAGCTAATGGTAACATTAGCCACATTAGCCACAAGGATTTTCCTATTGCTGTTGTGACATTGCCATCAATATTTAAGTAATTCACTGGATCTTCAGTTCTCTAAATGATGGGAGCGCATGAAGACTCTTGAGTTCACTCTTGCAGCCAACAGCAGAAACCTTGATGAGCTTTTATCATGGATGACACAAGGCCACTGCTCTTCCTGAATGGCCCATCTTGCTAGCAGCTGACAGTGTGGAGGCACAATCATGCAAATTTATAGGAAATATTTAGTGACTATTGGATCCTATATTTCTGACTGGCTTGCAAAGCTGTGAGGTTATCTACTTTTTTCTTTTGTTTAACACCTCCAAGTTTTTAAGACATATAAAACATGATAAAAAATGCCTAATCCTATGGACACTTTAAACCCTATTTACTTGGCCACTTCAATTTATTTTCTCCAATGCTTCCATTGTTTTCTGAAAATAAATGGATGAGTATGTAAAACTTCCTGATAAAAAGGGTGTATACAAAGGAACAGTATGTGTGAAAACATGAGACAAAGACATAATTTAGGCCTTAATTACGTTAAGAGATGCGTAAATCTGGCTAAGATAGAATGCATTTTTAAACATTTGTGTATGTGTGTGAAAGAGAGAGAACCAGATTCTCACTTTTCACTAAATGCTTGCTCACATGTGTGCTGAAGCATTGTTACTTCGCTAACAAGCTGTGTTTAAGGCTCCCAAGTGGATTTCTAAATCCTTCTGAGAATTTTATCCCCATTCATTAAGCCTCTACAAACACACACATACCCAGGCATGATACAGAGCGCAGATGGAGTCCAATATAACCATAGTGTTTGCAGACACGAGCATTTGTACATACACATACTGTGTGTGTTCCTTTAAGAGACTGCAGGTGTGCGCTTTTCATTTGTGTGTGCTTGTGGCAGAAAAGTGAAAGAGAAAAACTCAGCTCACAATGTCTTACTCATGAGAAACACACTCATTCGCCTTCGACTCTCTCACCTACACACACACACACACACACACACACACAGTGCTCAGCGATGCACTTGAAAGACTGTCAGCAGATGTGACACTTCTCCAAAATGACAAATGAATCTGACTTTTCATTCACAATGACTCTGACTTGCAATTCAGAACTGTTCTGGGGACATTTTACATTTTATTTCCATTTCAGGAATCCAGAGTGACCAAGATTGAACGAGCAGGTGCACAGTCAGTCAGTATTAATATGGAGGAGACGGTGCAGTTCATCAGTTTGAAATGGGGAGAGCTGAAAATGCTAGAGATGACAGCCCTGTGGACCGGCCAATCAGCACTTTTATGTCTGCATATCAGGAGTTGCAGAAATGTTATTTATGATAGATCACACAAGTGGAGCCAAGCATCCTGCAGCATGATGTTAACTGTGTGTAGTGTTTAGATTAAGTATAATCAGATTAATAACAACTGTAGTAATTAATACGCAAGTTTACTTATAGAGTTCCTTTTTTAGAGTCCCAGAATACTACAGACTTAAGAGGAGAGAAAGAACATATATAGAAACTTCATTAATACACAAAAGCAAATGTAACTAGCTGGGCCTATTGTTGTCCATAGTGTCTCCACCTTCTGGTACGTGAGTAATTACACATACACTGCTGATGAGTGTTTATGATGTATGCCTCCCCATCAATTACTTTTTTTCCGAGACTGAATCCTTTTTATCTGGAGCATCAGACACTTTTTTTAGATGCTTCTCAGCTTTTTCCTCCATATTCTCCACCATCCTCAGTGCTACAGTTTCCTCTTTCTTCATCGCAACTGTTGTTCCCTTCTTCAGCATTAGCAAACAAATCATTGCTGCATAACTTACAATGCGTTGTTTCCTGTGTACCACAGACACTAGAGGTAAACTCCAGCATGCGAAATACAGCGGAAAGATTGGACTGATGCTGATATGCTTAATCAATATTGTGTGAACTTAAATGGCAAGGGCTTGAATATATGCCCTACTCTCCAGCTTAAAGGTCACATGAACAAAGTTTAGAAGATCAGAAGACTCTAAAAACCAACACAACATAGGGCTTTTGTAGGTCTAATGTAGGGAGGTACCTGATTATAAGGAGCTCTAGGAGACTGCAAACATCTTGAACTGGCCTCGAAATTTCATGGTAAACTAGCGCAAAGAAAAGGCATTCAGTAGTGTTAATTAATTTCACTATATTTAGCAAGAAATTATTCCACTCCTTTTGCCGTGAAACATACATGTTGGCACATAGATTTAACAGGAGAGGAAAGAGAGTGGAGACTCTATTACCTTGAGGACATGGCTAAGTATTTCAGAAATAAAACAAACAAACTTATGTTATGTCTGGATTAACATACACAAAATTATCTGCAAATCCAGTTTTACTTGATTTAGGCAAAGATTTACTGTAAAGAAAACAGAAAATTCTGCAACATTTGGAGGCTTAAGCCAGCTGTACAACTGAGCATCGTCTATAAGTGACAGTTAAGAGACGTCAAATCAGATCCAGGACAGAATCTTGGAGTACAAAACAACAGAGTTCAGGATGGTGGGGCATGCTTAGCCCCAAACGTCCACACCACCAGAGAGGTAGATACAGATACTGGCATAGTCTCTTAGCAAATCTAGTCCCTGACTGAGTAAAGTAATCCACAAGGCCAAAAGCCGCACTTAGATAAAGCAGTGGCAAAACAGAGCATTCTCTTCATGTATGAATGCCATGTATGAAAAAGTCAATAAGACTCAAAGTAGAGGAGTTTCTAGTACAGTTTAGCATATTCACAATCCTGTATTGATCTTGTTTCAGTACAAAAAACAATCATTTCTTTAGGCTACACAAGGCAGCTACATTTCAATACCTGCATCTCAACTGTCTGCTGATCTGACTCTTTCAAATGTTTAGAAATAACTTTTGCTTCCCCTGCAGCCTAATTGAAACAGCTGTTAAGCAGATCAGCAGTAAAAACAAAGACTTCCCCACATGGTGGCATCTCTAAGATGCAGGTTAGACGTCCTGTGGGACATTTCTGCAGTGGCTGCAAATGCAAGGTCAGGAGTTCACAAAAAACAGCAGCCAGCGCAACCATTTCTCCAATGTGACACAAGCTCTGAGCCAATAACACACACAAGAAGTTTCATGATGGGCAGAAGCTCCTTCCTGTGATGTCATGCTCATGTCCCCCCCGGTGCCACACACACACACACATATTTTTTTGGGTACGTGCACACAACCATTGCTATTCTACCCTACCCTCAATGTAAAAACACACCTACAGGCACAAGAGATGTCTCAGTTGCTGCAGTTGCTCCCCTCTAGGGACCCATGCAGGATAGCACAATGTAAATTGTATTCCCTGCCATTGTCTCTGTTTGCCCATTTTTCTTCTGCCCCCTACAAGACACTCACACACACACACACACACACACACACACACACACACACACACACACACACACACACACACAAACACACATAGAGGTGCACCGGGCTCGGTTCTCCACGACTGCTGCAGAAAAGCGAGCGCTATTGTTATTATTGTTGTTCTCGTTGGGGATCGCACAGTCAGCAGAAAATGCCACTGGTTTCTACATGCTGTGTGTATAAAACACAGGCAGGGACCCTGTGTGTGTGTGTGTGTGTGTGTGTGTTCACTGGCCTTGCTCTGTCTCAGCACTGTCATGTGGATTCATAACCCAATCCCACATAAGAACTTTGAAGAAAGGCTTCACTGAAAAATCACTCTCTCTTCTGCCTCAGAAAAATGTTTATGAGCTCAAGAAAAGGTGCAACAAGGGCAGCCACTGGACTGTACATCTAACCACCTATTGCAATAATACTGCCAAGTGTCTGGGAGAAATTAGAGACAAAAAGGAAGAAGTTGTACGGGACTGTTTAATGTTTAGTGTCTATTTTGTAAAACTTGATTTTCATATCTTTTCTCAAC
Organism: Dascyllus trimaculatus; assembly: GCA_024666655.1. Lineage (NCBI taxonomy): Eukaryota > Metazoa > Chordata > Actinopteri > Pomacentridae > Dascyllus > Dascyllus trimaculatus. The sequence continues at coordinate 26,493,170 of CM045449.1, read as the reverse complement.
AGAAACAAGGCTGGAACCAAAGCCCATGTTTTAAAACCATGAAATAAGAAGATGGATCAGTGTGCAGTAAATGAAAAGGCAGAAGTAGAAAAGAAGCTAATATAGAGAGGAGGAAAAGTGCTGGGAGGAGAGAAAAAGAAGAAAATGTTCAAATGTGAAGGAAATGAAAAAAAGCAAGAAGAGGGTTGCGAGAAAGAGCTAAAGGTTTGTAATCTGCCATTAATTTGGCTTGTGCTAAACCACAAGGGGACGCTGGGAAATCAATGCGGGTTGATTGCTACTTTTACAGAACTGCAGAAAACACAGAAACTAACTCTGCCTGTTTTTTTTTCCTCTCTTCTTGTATCTGCAGCCGTTTCTCCCCCTCTCTCACTTTCTGTCACGCACAGTCCTGCTTTGGTCAGTTTATTGGGAGAATATTAGACAACTGCAGCTGAGCTCTCAGAGCGGAGAGCAATGTTGGAGTTGTCACTGTTTGACTGATTGCAAAATGTGTGGCTGAGTGTGTGAAAGGACAAGTCAAGTGTGTATGTGTATGTAGCAGTGTGTATATGAGACAAAACAAAAGGCAGCTTCTGAGGTCTGAGTTTTATCTACGACAAAACCACACGATTGCAAACACAAATTCTGCCACACGTGACAAATTTCGGCGCTGACACCCTCATCCAGTCTGACATACACAAACACCAAGATTGGCAGAAAAGTAATATTGGCAGTTGCCTCAAGGACCAGTGGGCAGCGAGTGACCCAGGACACACACAGAAGCAAATATGTTACCATGCTTGACTCACATCTTCTGAAATTGATTCAGATATGCACAAAATATTTTGCAGTGCATGTTTGCAAGAGTTTGCCTCCAGCTCCGGCAGTGTTAAGAATGACATTGGGAAAGCGGAGGGGTAAAGAAAATGGCAGCATTTGTAAGCAAGCAGCACCACTGACGCAGAGTGCAAATTAAAACAGGAAGCCTTGTTGACTTGTTGGAATAACGAGACATAATGAAGAAGGAAGAAATGGTGGGAGGCAAAAAGAGAAAAGGCTCCAGTAGAAGTTCTCTTCCATGCTATAACTGTACATCTAATGCGCATTGATGGGTCACTACAAGCTACTTAAACAGGAATTCACTTTAGCGGAGAATATTGATACACAGATCTCTTTTATATGAAAATCTATTGCATCATAGACATATAGAGTGTACATAGGGATGGACAAGCGTGGAAGCTTTGGCAGTCGCCTTCTTTCCAGGTTGTGACTCCTCCCAACTACCAGCTAATCCAAAAAAAGAGGTGGAGTTGCAACCTGTGATGGTGCAGACTTACCACTCAAAGCGACCACCCTTTTAATTATACACAGCTCTCAGCCTTAATACAATTTAAACAGGTGACTTGTACAAAAATTCACCTCTTGTGCAGCTGTCATTGTTACAGTTTCTCCTGTTTGTGGGAATAATCTCTTTAGGTTTGTATGCAATGGGGCCTGACTTCCTTGAAGGCCAGCCTTAAGTGGCCATTTGAGGAACAACAGTTTTTGACTCTTCCACATGGCTCCATCTCTCAGCCCTGGAGGTTGCAACTTGCTTATACATCATATAGAATCGATGACTGAGTAGGTAGAAGTGTGGACACCCTCAGTTAACCTATACATATCAGTAGCAAAGTGAGAATTTCAACTACTGTAGGTCAGCAGAATGAAAATTTAAGGCTAATGGGTATCAGTTGTGGTGTTTCTGGTTTAGCTATTGCTATGCATAGGTGTCATTATGAACACAGTTGACAACGCAACAAATACGATCTAGGTTACAATGGTCAGACACACAATAAAACCGAAAAATGCGGATTGTCATGAATATCGTGAGTATGTGAGTACTTCTAATCAGGGGTTAATGTGGGTCAGAGCTCACAGATCATACTGCAGACGGTATAAATAAGACTTTTTCTTTGGTAAATAGTTTAAGGTAAAACTGTACACTTTGTATTTTGTGGATGTGGATTGTACAATTAATTTTCTGCATGTTTATAGTCTTGTACAGCAAACAAATACCATTCACCTCCACTGTAATGGTGCCACTTCAAATTAGATCAAACTCAGCCAAGCTAAACATCCACATCCCACTAAGGCGAAGCCAGAGCATTTTAGTTTTATTGTCTTTGGATACTTTCTGAACCTATGTTAAATGAGTTTGATGAAAAAGTACCAAAGAACAATAAGACACACACCCAATTATGTAGACTTACAGCAAAATACATTGCAGTGACTGACCTTTTTTTAAAATTATATTATTTAAATTGATAGTTCAAGAAACACCAACATTCCTGCCATTCATTAAGATAATAAATGAAGACACCTGCTGTGCTTAAATTGTGTTCTCTCTCAATCTGGAGACTGGATTCTGTTGCTGCTGTTTAGTAAAGGCAAAGAAAAGGTAAATGTAGAACAAATCTATATTTATTTGTTCAGCGTGACACCGTGTCTGAGAGGGAATTTCAAGAGTTGTAAATGAGTTGGCGATGTTGTGTTACTGAAGGAGATGGAGCTCAGGAGGCAGAGCTCAGCTCTGTTGGGCTCCGGCCCAATTTAACCCCTGCCGCTACCGGACCCTGTGTTCATGAACTTTTTTAAAGTGAATCACCTGTCATGCTGTCAGTCAGCAATGGAGCATATGCAATCAGACTTTTAACCATAAAATATCTTGAATTATTACTTTAACTCGTGTAGTTATCAAAGCATATCAGGAAACTTCTAGCTGCTCCATGGAGAGCAAAAGTTGATTTGTTTCTTACCCAGTTATTCCTTCTGGGGTAGGAGCAGCAGTTCAGCCAGCATGCAGTGAAGAAAAAAAGTGGAACTTTCATTGCTTCATTTTTAAAGTAGCAGAACAGCAGGAACCCACCCTGTGATGGCAGACAGATATCGCAGTGAGTTTTTCACAGTTTTCATTAGGATATGCATCACATGGGGTTCACTGAGGCAGCTGGAGAAATTAGAGCCCAACACATCAATCATATTTACATATATTCATTGAGAGCTTTTGGTGTGCAGGTCTCATCCAGTCAACCACAACAGCCCTCCCTGCCTCTCTCCTTTCCTTCTTCCTCCCTTTTCCTATTCTTTCCTCTCTTGCCCTTCCTCCCTCCCTCCCTCACACACACACACACACACACACACACACACACACACACAAACACAGCCAGTCCCAGTCCTCTCCATCCCTATCATTAATTCTGGGCAGTAGGTAAAGCTGGCTACCAAGCCATAATATAAGCAGATGAGATTGAGCGAGGGCCAGCTTCCTTTAACAAAGAGTCAAAAGGACAAAGCTCGGCCATTGTGAGTCAGGGCCATAATGAAAGCATTAAGATAACTCTTCAATATTTATGAAAGTGTGCTGGTCTGAGGCCATGCACACACACAGAACAGCAGTCTGTTGGGCCATTCATTATATGAATTGATTTAGTTGAGTTTTCCCCAATGGTCCCTCTGTGATATCAAGTTTCATCGTTCCATCCAACCTGTGTGTGTGTGTGTGTGTGTGTGTGTGTATGTGTGCGTGTGTGTCTTCTGAGCAAACAACCTGCACACACATGTGTGTAATTTTACAAAAGACAAGGAGGTATTTGTGTGTGTGTTTGCGTGTGCACACTAATGCATTTGTGTTGATGGTGAAGGAGTAAGAGGGAATTTAATGTGGATGTTGCATGTGTCTTTGTGTTTTGTGCTTGTTAGCAAACACATGCATTCAGCTGGTGTGTTATTACCGGTCAGAGAGAGAGAGATAGCAAAGGAGAAAGAGTGTGTGTCTCTGTGCGTTTGTGGATTATGTGTACACAGGTATGTGGAGTAATTTCATTTTCTGCAAAGACAAAAGGTCATTATAACTGTAATGTGTTGGAAAGCTGGACAAATGTATTTAGCAAGGTGACTGGTGCACAGAGAACAAAATTTTCTTACCATAAACACACTTCACCTGCCCAGAAATTTTGATTTTTTAAAAAGTATGTTACTGGCAGTGACTATACATACATATATGTGTATATAACTAAGGAAGTTTACTAGATGTTTTGGGAATATATTGAAACAACACAAAATCTGATCTTTTAACCTAAATGTTATGTATCCTAGTCCATCACAAAATCTAAGTAATTATTCTTTATTTACAAGTATTTTGAATGGTACGTATTCAACAGACTGTTCTTTGGGTAGACAATCGTATTGACCAGATGTGATTAACACAAAGTGCCAGTCCTGCAGGCTGAACTGTTTGTTGCTGACAGGCCTTGAAATAGAGCAGGGAACAGAGGAAAGATTACATTCTGACTACAAACAGGCACACAACAGCCTGTGACTGATGTGGGCCTCTATGCAAAAAAAATGCTTGCAAAGTCAGCATGTGAGGCAACATTTAGAACAGTTAAACTCGAAGCAGAGATTATTGAAGAAATCCTGGTCGGTGTTAAGTCAAAGTGCAGAGCATTAAGAGCATTACTGATCACGGGAAATGAAAAGCACACTCCGGGCCTGAAGGAGCAACATCAAACAGCAAAGACTGTGAAGAGGAACTAAAGATCCCCAGCAGCGCTTCCACAGGGCCAACATTTACCTGCGCACCTTCTCTGACAGCATTGTTTAAAATATTTGGTCTCAGGTCAGTCACTCATTTGACTCACTCCTATCAACAAGCAAGACATAGCTGCTGTTTGCACCTTAAAGACGCAACTGGTAGGAACATGAATGGGAAAAGTGATTGAGTTGATTATTTTTTACAATAATATAATTTAAGTTTAACTTCATTCATTTTCATGGAAATGTTTAAGTTGATTTAAAGTAAATTAAGAAGTTTATTTTAATGACAAGGCCCTATCAGTGGCATTTAATTGTGTTGATGATAATTTAAAGAAAAAAGACTTGTTTGTGAAACACTAATATGTGTTTTTTTTTGTTTATGTTTAAGGTTATCAACCTATTCAATTCACCATTGTATCCTGCTTAATTCAATACTTGAATGCAAACCAAACTCATCGATAAAATGCAAAGAAAGAAGACTGAGCTGTCCCTTTGCGTCCTTCATGTAGGTGAACAGGCCTTTTTCAAGTTTGGGCAAAGCTGTGTAATAAAACACCTGCAGAACTTGACAGTGGCTGCAAGTAAAAAGGCAAATAAAAATCGGCTTTATGCAGGTTCATTTTTGTCCAATACAAGTGTACACTGTGATCAGAAACATTGATAAATGGCCAGAGCCTGTAAATTTCATTTCAGTTTCTCTGTGAAAAATGACCAAGACCTTGCTTTTTCTTCACATTCTCGTTTTGATACCTGCATGTCTAATGGTGGGACTGTATTGCCCCTACAGCAAGTGATAAACACTGCAATGAATATGGGATCAAACCACCTTTTATAGGAGACCTTTACCATCTGATTACATTCAGATTAAAATATAAGGCAGCGATCATCATCATCAATAATGTAATTTGTACTAAAATCAAAGTTTATTCATGTTTTTCTTAATATCTATTGGTGCACAGTGACACGTTCCCCTTCATCTTTTTTGTATTTTCTGTTATTTCCTCTCTGCTGTCACTTTGTTGGACTTTCTTGTTGTGCAATCCATTGTCCTCATGTAAAACTTGTTTGTCTTGCTCTTTTTTCTGCAATCCCTTTCTTGTGAGCAATTTTTTCCTCTCCCACTTTCTAACAGTCGGTTGTCACAGGAAATTATGTTCTTGCCATTCAGAGAGAGCACGTTTATCAAATAGATGGACGAGGTGCCTCGCTCAGATTGTTGATATCGCAGAAAAAAGAAAAGCTTTTCAAGTTGAAGCTTAGTAATTTTGCAGTCAATATTCTGCAGAAATGTGTGGTCAAAAATTCATGTATCCAATATCAACAATCAATAATTAGAATGGTTTAATTAGGCAGCCTTTTTTTGGTCCTCTTTTATGTATACTATATTGCCAAAAGTATTGGGACGTCTGCCTTGACACACACACATGAACTTTAATGACATCTCATTCTTAATCCGTAGGGTTTAATGTGGAGTTGGTCCACCCTTTGCAGCTATAACAACCTCAACATTATGGGAAGGCTTTCCACAAGGTTCAGGAGTGCGTTTAAGTGAATCTCTGACCATTCTTCCAGAAGCGTATTTGTGAGGTCAGGCACTGATGTTGGACCAGAAGGCCTGGCTCTCAGTCTCTGCTCTAATTCAAAGGTTTTCTATTGGGTTGAGGTCAGAACTCTGTGCAAACCAGTCAAGTTCCTCCACACCAAACTGGCTCATTCATGTCACAGTGCAGTCATGTTGGAACAGGAAGGGGCCATCCTCAAACTGTTCCCATAAAGTTGGGAGCATGAAATTGTCCAAAATGTCTTGGTATGCTGAAGCATTAAGAGTTCCTTTTACTGAAACTAATGAGCCAAGTCCAAACCCTGAAAAAACAACTGTACACCATGATCCGCCCTCCACCAAACTTTCAAACACAATGTAGTCAGGCAAGTACCGTTCTCCTGGCAACCACCAGGAGAACATGTGCTTTACACCACTGCATCCAACACTTTGTATTGCACTTGGTGATGTAAGGCTTGGATGCAGCTGCTTGGCCATGGTAACCCATTCCATGAAGCTCTCTACCAACCTTCACCATTTCTTCACCAGAGAGTTGGTGATTTCTGTGCACCGTGCGCCTCAGCATCCGTTGACCCCACTCTGGGATTTTACGTGGCCTACCACTTGGTTGCTGAGTTGCTGTTGTTCCCAACTGCTTCCACTTTGTTGACATCCCACCAACAGTTGATTGTGGAATATTTGGTATTGAGGAAATTTCATTAATGGAAATTGCACTGAGCTCCTCAGAGCGACCATTTCTTTCACAAATGTTTGTAGAAGCAGTCTGACTGCCTAGGTGCTTGATTTTATACACCTGTGACCATGGGAGTGATTGGAACACGTGCATTCAATTATTTGGAGGGGTGTCTCAATACTTTTGGCAATATAGCGTATGTCTTATGGTATATCACTATTATTGGTGTCAGCTGTACACTGATGTTTCCCTCAATAATGTTGTAATTAGAAATGAATTCAATAGTACATAGATGGACCAAAAGCAGTTTATTCAGCAAGTAACATGTATTCATACTGGTATTATTTTACAAAAAAGATAAAATAAAATTCTGTTTTAAATTCTGTCACACAGCACACAGGCGAAGTGTTTTCAACAGCAGGTTCAAGTCTAAATCAAAGAGATTCATGTTTAAACCAAAGAGAAACGGCTCACAGCTCCTCTCTGTCTTTTTAACATAGAAAGATTTGCTGGAATATAACAAGTCACACAACAAAATACTCATTACACAACCAACTGTGGAGAAAAAACTGCAACAACCAAGCTTCAATCCTCTGCAAAAACAACCCAAGCAGCCAAACAAGTGACGTTTTACGAGTCTAATGTGCCTGCATGTTGTCATATAAAGGCAAATGCTAGTATCCAGTACAGCCAGATCCAGGCAAACATAACATTTTACCCACTGCAAGCATTAAACCTCAGCAGCAAGTGAATGGAAAAGGAGGAGGACTGTGTTTGAGTTACCTGCCACGTATTTCAATCCACTGAAGTGTTCAACATCCTGTCATTTCCCACTGGATGCGAGCTCCCTCACCACAGGCCACTCATTTCACATTTTTGTTAATTGTCCAATCCTCTCCTGTCCACTGGTGTTCAAACTCTGTCCGTTTTTTTTTTTTTTCATCCAGGGCTGTGGTCCACTGTAACTGGGCCTCCCGTCATTTTCTATTCTCACTCAGTCATTTCTGGCAGCTGTTTTTCACAAAGATTCCAAAAATCCACCATGATTTACTGCTAGCTTCCTGCAAAAACACGAAAAAACTCAGTAACTTTCATGCGCCTGTTTAATTTCAGTGATGCTACTAACTTTCGGTGATGCTTCCTCTGACAGTTTCTAATCATTTTTACTTTTTTAGTGGCATGAAGTTACTAACCCTGAGATATCGATGTCACCTGGCTTCCCTTCTGGACAGTCGGCAGGATTACCTCTATTGCAGCACAATATAACCCTTAATTAAAGCTAAGATCGACCAATATGTGTTTTAATGGCCAATACCAATGCCAATATACTGGCAATTGAGAAAGGCCTGAAACAAATATATATTAAATGTCATGTTTTAACAGCATATGATAGCAGAGAACCTGTCATTCATAACTAGGCTTATTTATTAATAAGGGTGACTTTAACTGAATAATTAAAACAGAAATAGGAGTGATTCAATTAGGATGCTCTCCTCTGTTTATGTGAGATCGATTGAGATTGATCAGTTCTTCTCTATTTTCTTAATATTTTACTTTATTCCCCACTAAGGTCCATATCTTAAAGCTTTATTATTATTGTTTTCCAGACTCTGTTTCAGGGTAAGTTGTGGTTGCCTTATAAATTAGCTGCTAGCTGTTAGCATAGCCTTAGCCACTATGAGAGGAGCTAATTTCCTGGTTTGCAGCAGCAGCTTGTCTTTCTTGTTCAGTTTTTGCAGTCGTTGCTGCAGAGACATTTCTGCGACCACAGAGTGACGACAGACAGAGAGAGGAGGCTGCATCAGATGTAAAGGAGCACATTCAATTTATCAATAATCAGTCAATAAAATACCTATACCCATAATCGGAAAAATGCCAAATATTGGCAACGATAATTAGTCTATCCCGAAAGAAAGTGACATAACTGAAACACACAATAAACTAAATAAAGCTCCCTAAATAAGTATTTAAAGTGCAAAGAGAGCTAAAGCTGACAAGAGTTTTTCAGAAACAAGAAACCGAGCAATGACGAAAACACTGAGAAATGGGAAAAGCAGGCACATTTAGCAGAAATAAACAGGGGATGTATTAGTCATCCAAGATCACATCTAACTTGATAAAAGTAATTATACCAACATTTCAGAGTTATTTAATGGTTGAAAACTACTAGCAACTTTTCTGCAATGACTCCTCCACTTCATTCATCTATCCACAGATCCATATGTGCACCGATGTATCCATGTATTCATTCATCACCCATCCTGAAGCATCTCCACTCTTAAGCATCTCTATTCTGTTCCCTCTCTCATTAAGTCCTTCTTGCCATCAATCCATCCATCTCGGCGCCCCGCTCGCCTCCTCTCCTCCCCTCTAAGTGCCAATCATTAAGCTGTCAGTCAGCGAGTTTGCATGTTGACAGGGCCCCAGGAGTCATTTTAGGATTTATGGTGTATAGACGTAAATGTACAGGTTTCCTCCTGACTAATTTATCTTCCTCTCGCTCTTTTTAACTTGCGCTGATCTCGCTTTCTCTTTCCGACTTCCAATTTTTCCCTTTTGCTGCTACTCTCTTTTTATTTCTTTCACCTTCTTATCCTCTTTCTGCTCCTTTTTTATACCCTCATCTTTGCCTTCTTTCAACTCCCAAACTCTCCGGCTGTCAGACCTGAAGCTCCCTCATCCATCGATGTATTTTTTTTATTATTTTTATTCATTTTTACAGCCATATCTGTTAAAGTACTTTCTGACTCTATTCTCGTTCCACAAAGCCCCTGCGATTTACACCCCTATTCCACGCCAAGGCAGCAGCGGTGGGTGGTGGGATGCGGTTGGGGGGTGGTGCTGGGTGTTTGAGATAAGCCATCACTGACCAGATTTACAAGTCTCCCTTGGACAATCTCCCCTCCATCCAACCTTTGAAGGGTTCAAGGTTCAATTCCATCTGGAGCCTATTTAGTAAGGGCGCATCCTCCCGCTTAAGAAAGGAAAAAAAAAAGAAGAGAAAAAGCAATGGCATTTTACACACAGAGCAATGGCCATGTATGTTTAGGCAGCTGCCAGTGGTGAGGCAGAGAGATTTACGTGTTGGTGCTTGAGGGAGCGAGAGCTTTCGATCCCTGTAGCGTAATATTTTATTGTGTCAGGGATACAACGAGATAGGCTGCTCCATTCCCTTCAAGGAAAAAAGAAAAAAGCCTGACACCAGAGTTTCGGACGGGGGAAGAGTGAAGAGAGCGTAAGAAAGGAGAAGGGAGAGAGAGAAACAGAAAGATGAACAGAGCATGAGTGAGCATTGTGCAGCTTTCAGGGAGCTCAGAATAGAAAGCCGGAGGGTCGTATAGGCATCAATCAACCGACTGATCAATGAATTGATTAGTAAATCAGGCACCATACAGTAAGTCAAGGCTGAAGCTCCATTAGGGAAGAGCTATGTCATCATTATAGACCAGAATCCAAAGGCTTTGGGTAAAAACCCGCTATCCATTTTCGCAAAGGCTGTACAGGGAGGGTCAATAACACAAGAACAGGGACAGTGAGTTTAAGTTAAGACTTTTTTTTGGGTGTTGACTCGTCTACACTATGAGATAGATTTTGTGTCAAAAGCTGCACATTAGGCAAAACCAGCTACAGTTTCTGGAGCAGGAATGACACCATGTTATTATCATTTACACATACTGCTATAAGAAGCTTCTCAGCTCCCACATAATACACTTTTATTATCTATGACTGCAGTAGATAATAAAAGTGTATTATCTCTGACCACAGTTATACTGTGTGAGTTTCACTCACTTTTGACTGACATGACTAAATCAATATAAAAGGTTCAAGGATGGACATTTTTCTGTCTTAATAATTTTGATTTTGTTGTATAGTTTTACATTCAAGAAAGAATAGTTTTAATATAGATGTTAAGTAACTACAGTTTCCAACTTCTCTGACTTTAAGTGCCCCAACTAGTTCCTGCAAAATGCAAAAGACGGTGTACTTTTGACACTTTCATTGTGACATTTTAGGCTTAAATATGGACCTTTGTGGAAAAAAAGAGACAAGGATTTGCAATAACTTCTGTTGCTGTGAAATTTATGGTTTTGCAGTCATGGAAACTCGGCTCCAGGCAGAATTTTAGGAAAAAAGACCTTTCTCCAAAATAATTTGATTCTCTGCAATTTGGTCCAAATTTACATTAGAATATATGATTTATATGAAGGTGAATGATGCCAAGACTAATGAGGAAACTTTTATACTGATCACACAGAATGTAGAAGCAAAACATCATTGCTGGACAAATCTGTTTATGGTTCAAATGTGATTTTCCTTCTTGAAACAGTAAGATAATTAAAGCTTTTATGGTTATGTTTGAGGCAACTGACATCTCTTGGAAAATGACGAAGGAAAACCATGGTCTTTGTAAAAACATTAAAAACGTTAAATGGAAGCACAAGGCATAACATGCTGTCAATAGGGAAGTTGTCCTTCATGTCAGAAGAGGACCTCTGCAATTCACCTTGGGAACTGCAGGAATTGCATATCAGAGCTGTGTGGGAAAAATTTATGGTGGGAAAATCACTGCACCAAGGCGATCCTGCTCTCTCAGCCTGGGGAGTCTTTTTGAGTGGCATGAAGAACCGTTACAACTTCCAGGCTGCAGTGGATGAGAAAGACCTCTGTGTCTGACATTGATGCTCTGATGCACTCCACAACCACTGCTGACATCACCATCATGTCTGTTGGATTTGCAATTCAGGCTGGGAATCAGTCTTCACATGCAGTAGGCTGACAAGTCTGAACCTATTGTACATCATCTAGGGTTTAAGACACACTGACTACCCCCCACCTGTTTAGCTTACCAGTTAAAGCCACTGCCTAGCTGCTTACAGCACAAGCAAGAAGGTGAAAGTTGCCAGGTAAAGGTCAGTGGCGCACTCTCTATCATGAAAAGGGACATGGCAAACCCTCCTACATTTTCCTGACACCATGTGCTCCGTCTCTGTTAATAACCAGCCACTAAAACACCTTTTGCTAAGTCTTTGGAATTCTGCAACAGTTGTCTCCACTCTCTCAACACTTGCAAAATAAACCACAGAGTCTGCACAGTACTACAAGACACATGTTTATGCGACATGGTATTCGACTGTATCGGTGCCGGTGCTCCGACATATACTAAGTGATCAACCGGTGCAGTACCTACAAACATCTTGGTGTAAAATTACCTGTTGCCCTCTATTTAATATTCATCCTCCAAAGCAAAACATACCACAGACTGTGCAAAGGAGATAAACACACACATTTACACCTTTAAAACAAAATCTGCCATACTGTCATTAAGACACAGTTATGCAGTCCTATAGGTATAAACATACACACAAATAACTGATCACACGCCCCATTTACACAACCACTCACATACTGCATGTAAATACACACACACACACACTTTTATTCACCTCTGTATTACACAGCATTATTGATCATTGTATTTGACAGGATGTAGTGTTTAATGAAATTGGAATCTGCTGAGGCAGTTGTAGCAAAGGAACTAATGGACTGTATCACACACACACACACGCGCATGCACGTGAGCACGCACGCACGCACGCACACGCACACGCACACACACACACACACACACACACACACACTGAAGAGACAGCTGCAGTTCCTACAGTCACTCTATGCTTCCTGTGGGACTGCTTAGCTCAACACTGGCCCTGTAATAATGTGCCATTTCACTTTATGCACAAAAGCTGTGTGATATAATTTATAACTTTACAACCTGCTCTGGTATCAGTACAGAAATGTTAATGTCCTCCTGATGTTCTTTAGAGAAGAAAGCAGTGAGTGTTTAGTCTGCTGTGGTAGACGTCCAGCCCACATGCACATCGACCTACATCCATTGTTGCTTTACTGTAATAATAATAAAAAAAAATGTGTGTGTGCTGTGTGTGTGTATGTATAAGACACTGCTGTGACACTACTGTAAGTACAGTTGCTGTAATACAAGTTTAGAAAAAACATGAATACACTGGTATATCTGAAAAATAAAACAGGAATATAAAAAAGTTTGTTTTTGGTTCACTTCTTTTAGGTTTGTACGTGATTAACTCACCAGAATTGAGCTGGTCTTTAGTCGTATGCCGATGACTTGATCATATATCTGGTAGAACTACGGTTTCTACCCAGCTGTGACATCTCTCCATGGTGGCATAGTTTGCACTTATCATTTAAAAAATAGGTATGTGTGCTTTTGTTTCAGTACTCAGTCCTCAACTGAAGTCAATGAGGTACATCTACATATCAATGGACAATGTAAGGAACAGGTTTTGGAAGTAATTTATCAGTCACAACATTAAAACCACTCACAGCTGAAGTAACTACACCTATTATGACATTAGTATGGCATCTGTTAAGAAGTGAAATACATTAGAGAGAAAGCAAATTGGTAGTTCTTGAAGTTGATCTATTGGAAGCAGTAAAAATGAGCAAGTGTAGGTATTGGAGGGACATTTGCAGAATGCTTAATAAAGACCAAAATATGATTCCTAGATAACGAGATTAGAGCATTTCCAGAACGGCAGATCTTATGGGGTGTTTCTGGTTTGCAGTCATAATGATCTACTAAAAGTAGCGCAAGGGAGGACACCTAGAGTGCCAGTGTTGACCCTTGCCCACCACAGTAAGTGCCTACAATGGGCACGTGTTTTAGATCTAGACTTTGAAGCAATGGAAGAAAGTGACCTGGTCTGATGAATCCAATTTTCTTTTCCACCAAATGGACAGCTGGGGAAGAGATGGCAGCAGGATGCACTATAGGATCAACGCAAGCCGGTATATCTGAAGACCACATAAACCCCTCCATGGCAACGGTATTGTCTGACAGTAGTGGCCTCTTTAAGCAGGATAATGCTCCCTGCCACACTGCAAAAATCATTCAGGAATGGTTTGAAGAACATGACAGGAATTGTTGACTCGGCCTCCAAATTCCCCAGATGTCAATCCGAGCACATCCATCTGTGGGATGTGCTGGAAAAACAATCGGATCCACGGAGATCCCACCTCACAACTCAAAGGACATAAAGGATTTGATGCTAATGTCTTCAGAGACATCTTCAGAGGTCTTATCCATGCCTGGCATCATGAGAGGAACCTACACAACATTAAGCAGGTAATTTTAATGTCATGCCTGATCAATGTGTATAGTAATACTGGAGATTCTTGCATACTGTATTATGGTTAAGTTACTGCTGCAGTGGAAATACTGCCTGAAACATCCAGATTTCCTTTCTTTCAGCTGTCAGGTGATTAGAGGAACAGGCAAATGATGGCTGATGAAACCTGGCCTTACATTAAACCAATTTGCATCCACTGAGTGACATTTATGAAATTATTTTTTACCAAGTGAAGAGTAGAAGCAGGATGAATGCATAAAGAAGGCCTCCTGCCATGGCTACCACAGTAATCAGTGAATAAGTTGAAAGTATCCTTCATGTCAATTCCACTCTCTCAACTATATTTTCTCATCTATTTGAATCACACTGAAATAGTTTTTTGAAAAGAAGATGGCACATAATTTCCAGGGATGTACAATGTGATTGGAAACTCTGCATGACAGAGACAATTCAGACTATTTTAAACTAAAGAGTAATGAGTTTCTGCTCATATCTACTGACGTCAATTGCAGGATGGGCGTACATATAAGTGTGGAAAATGATCTGCATGTCTACTGTATACACTATATAGCCAAAAGTATTGGGACAACCCTCCAAATAATTGAATACAGGTGTTCCAACCACTTCCATGGCCACAAGTGTATAAAATTAAGCACCTAGGCAGTCAGACTGCTTCCACAGACATTTGTGAAAGAATGGGTTGGTCTCAGGAGCTCAGTGAATTCAAGTGTGGTACTTTGATAAGTTGCCACCTGTGCAATAAGTCCATTTGTGAAATTTCCTCAATACTAAATATTCCACAGTCAACTGTTAGTGGTATTATAAAAAAGTGGAAGCAACTGGGAACAAAAGCAGCTCAGCCACCAAGTGGTAGGCCATGTAAAATCATGGAGCGAGGTCAGCGGATGCTGAGGTGCACAGTGTACAGAAATCACCAACGTTCTGCAGATTCAGTAGCTTCAGACCTCCAGACTTGGTGTGGCCTTCAGATTAGTTCAAGAACAGTGGTAGAGAGCTTCATGGAATGGGTTTCAAGTGCAATACAAAGCGCCGGATGCAGTGGTGTGAAGCACACCGCTACTGGACTATAGAGAAGTGGAGACGTGTTCTCTGGAGCGACCAATCGCACTTCTCTGTCTGGCAATCCGAAGGATGAGTCTGGGTTTGGCGGTTGCCAGGAGAACGGTACTTGCCTGACTGCATTGTGCCAAGTGTAAAGTTTGGTGAAGAGGGAGATTATGGTGTGTGGTCATTTTTCAGGGGTTGGGCTTGGCTCCTTAGTTCCAGTGAAAAAAACTCCTAATGCTTCAGCATACCAAGACATTTTAGACAATTTCATGCTCCCAACTTTGTGGGAACAGTTTGGGGATGGCCCCTTCCTGCTGCAACATGGCTGTGCAGCAGTGCACAAAGCAAGGTCATTAAAGACATGGATGAGCAAGTTTGGTGTGAAGGAACTTGACTGGCCTGCACAGAGTCCTGACCTCAAGCTGATAGAACACTTTTGAGATGAGTTAGAGCGGAGACTTAGAGCCAGGCCTTCTAGTCCAACATCAATGCCTGACCTCATAAATGCACTTCTGGAAGAATGGTTACAAATTCCCTTAAACACACTCCTTAACCTTATGGAAAAGCTTCCCAGGAGAGCTGAGGCTGTTACAGCTGCAAATGATGGACCAACTCCATATTAAACCCTATGGATTAAGAATAAGATATCATTATTATTGATGTGCGTGTAAAGGCAGATGTCCCAATACTTTTGGCAATATAGTGTATCTTCAAATGCATATTTGAGAGTATATGTCTGCTACAAACACATGCATAAGCTGTGTGTTCTTGCTATCTGGTACTGAGCATGTTTGTTTATTTGCAGTAGTGTATGAGTATGTGTGTGATTGTGTGATTGTGTGTGTGTGTACTGTGAGTACTTCAGTGTACAGTGATGATATGAAGAGCAGTTTACTGACCTTGTAATGATTATTAACAAAGGAGAGGCAGCAAAAGGGATAGGACGAGGATTTTGGAGTATAAAGAATAAAATAAAATTCAAACGTATTCTACAACAATTCAACATTGTTGACAATGGTGAACAGTGTGCACATACCTCAATAAAGTAAGTGATAGGTTGCTCTGTTCTGCCCAATTTTGGTCAGTGTGAGAGGCCACACCACAGTTTTTCCCCATTCTCGGCCAATTTGTGATAAAATACTGGCTGTTTTGTATTTCTTCTGATCAAATTTGACTTTACCTTTTTAATTGTAGCAAGCTGAACCCTAAAATATGACTTTATAACCCTTACAGTCATTTGTGCAAAAATAATATATTGTTCAGATTTAGAAATAACATTTAAAGGGATGCATTATTTTATTAAGTTTAAGTTTCAGAAGATAACCTTCATTATGATTATCAAGCTTATCTGTTTAGTTTAGGCTTGAAGACTTCATATTTCTAGATAGAAAGTGTAAAATACTAACTGGGGATTGAAAAATAAGAGCATTTACTGCACCAGCAAGGAGACGATTTACAAAGGATGCTGTTTTGTTCCATTATGCAAAGCTTGTAATCCAGCTTTTTTGGGGACTTGACCCACAGTAGGAAAAACAAGTGAGACTATCTGTGCTTCTGCTACATCAGTTTTGATCATTCTTTATTTAATGTTTCATTCCTTCTTTTCTGTCTAGCTCACTGGCATTTGCTGTGGAAAAACTTCAAAACCAAACAAAACCACTTCACACATTAAAAAGATGCTTACTTTGAAGATAATGTCATTTTGTTTGCTTACACTTGCTTCTTTCATTTAAACTCCTTGTATTTTCATCACTCCTTTTTAAAAAGACTATCAATGGCACTGTACGTTGAGTTATGTGCTCTTCTTTGTTTCAAAAGAATTCGCATCAGCAAGGATAACTGACTAAGTAAAACCTTCATTTACTTTCATTTTTAGATGTCATTTGAAGGAAACTGCATTTTTGGAAAAGGATATAAGATGTTTGCTTTCTTGGATTTTTGTCTTTTACCAGGCGTTTCAGTGATTGATCACTTCACCGCATTAATCACCTTCTATCTCTCAGCATATGTATTAAGAGGAAAGAACTTTTCCTTTGGTCAACAAAAGGATCCATTTATTTCCTAATTCTTACAGACAGAAGAGGAGATCTTGACAACCTGGATTAGTGATCCCTTTCTTTTGTCTTTTCTGTCTTTTCCGTCCATTTTCTCTGTCAGTTAGCTCGGTTTAAGAAGTGTTGTCGTGAGTGACATTGTTTTTAACTACAAGAGACCTGCCCTCAAGCTAATTGCTTGTACTCATCTTGTCCCGTCTGTCCTTTCATCCTCTTGTCCTGCTACTTCTCTCACTTTCCCTCTCAATCCTTTAACCTTTCTACATCTTTTATTGCTGCATCTTTCCTCATGTCTTTACTTCTAGTGTTTTTTCTCTTAACTGTCCAAACTCTCTCTGATTTCCTTCTCTCAGTTCCCTTCCCATAAATCTCGTCTCTCTCTCCCTTGTTTTCCACCTGCTTCGCCAGACATCTGCTCTTGTCCAAGGTGACTTGTGGAGACTAGTCCCTCTATTGCTTACCGAGAGAAAGAGGTGGCACACCTGGCTGAGAGTGGAAAAGACACACACAGCTAAAATATTTGTAAAGCAACAGATTACATGATTGCAGCTCCTCGAAGGCGCAGTGGTAGCTACTGTTTGAAGAGGCGGAAACATGATAGAACCGCGTCTCTGGAGCAGCGGAGACACACTGAGACTAAACAGTAGAGTAAATATTAAACTGACAGTCTGGGATAGATTTTTTTTAGTATGAAATTCTCCTTTTTGTGTTACTGCTCAGCTCAGCAAGGAAAGACTGTCGAAGGAAAACAAAAGGGTAAATTTGTACTGAGAAGACTACAATTTGGAAACTGGCAATAGACAAGTCAGCACTGGCTTCAACCTACATTCCAAAGATGTGCATGGTGTGTTAATTGGCCATTCTAAATTGACTGTAGGTGTGAATGAGAATGGTTTTCTGTTTGATTGTTTTAGCAATGCAATGTACTGGCGACCATTCCAGGATATACCCTCCAGTGTCAGGCTTGATGATTGTGATTCTTTATGGGACAATGTGGGTGTAGCTTATGAATCAAATGGATATCTTCATAACATAGGAACAAAATAGTCAATCATTGGATAGGCTGTCAGGACAAAAAATGAATGTCAGGCACCAGAAATGATAGTTTTATCCTTAGCATTGGTATTGGGGTTGACAACAACCAATGCTGCATCAACAAAAATACTATGTAAGAAGTCTTTATTTTATTTATCTCCACTGTCATTGTGTGGCAACTTCCACAGCGTATCAATGACACTGACTGATAAGAGACCAGAGTGATCTTCTGCTCACTGATGATGCTTAAAAAAACAGGATAAAGGACATATAACCCATATCATGAGGGTGCTTCAAAAAGTTCTCGGCCTCACCTGGAAACAAGGGATGTAACTCCCATTTCAGACACAACTGTATACTATCAAGCCTCATATCACTGTCCACAAACACTCAAATGTTTAAAGCAATTCAAGAAAAAAGGAGAGGAAGCTTTGAGCTGTCGTACAATGTGTCCGTCCACACAGCCAGATGGCAGAAATAGCCAAGAAATGTGGCTTTGAACTGTTGCCCCATGAACCTTACTCACTCGACCTGACACTATCTTTCCCAGACTAAAATTCCACTGTTCACCATATCCAGAGTGACAATGAAGTCATACATGTTTTTGAGGAGCATCTGGAGGCTCAAGATGTGACTATCTCTAAGGGTTAGCGAAGCCTAAACATTGACAAACCAAGTGCACTGAAGTTAAAGGGGACTAGGTTGAAAAATAATGAAAGAGCAATTGTCCTCCAGTGATGTTTCCTGGTGAGGCTGAAAACTTTTTGAAGTACCTTCATATCTTGTTGTTGTAATCCATTAAAGTTTTTTTGTTTCCATTTTTCTAAACACATCCTGCTTTGAACCACGTTTATCCATGGCACCTTCTTGTGTCATGTATTGTGTCTCAGCTAGGTCTCAACCAAAATGTATGACTCTAAAACCCCCTAACTGTCCAAGATTCAACTTTACCCATTCTCCTGTTTATTGCTTGCCCAGGCCTGTCTCTTCATGTAAATGAATGTATTTGTCTCATTCCCTCCTGCTGCCTGATCTTCTGCATACCTGAGGTTCATCCAGACTCAGGAGTTTATCAATCCATGGACTTCCCTACCCTTCCCCACTCTCCACCAGATCAGTGAGGTCGACAATGCGGTAATAACACTATGGTCAACTCTCTGCTCCACTTTGTTTTCAAGTAACTCCATTGTCTCTCTACCTCTGATTCACTCGTTGCCCTGTGTCTGATCCACTAGAACCTCAATCAGCACTGCCTGCTTCATTCTGAATGCCGCTTCACCTGCACAGTATCACTCCATCCTGCTCAGCTCTTCATCTGAAGATCCTTCTGAAACTCCTAAGTCTTGCCTGTTCCTTTAGACTATCCCCGTCTGCCTACTCACCACCAATGCCAAGCAACTTCAAACTTACTCCTCTGCAACTATTGTTCCAAGAAACCTGTTTAAACATTTCCTCTGTCTTGGTCTGATTATTGAGTTCTGCATTTGGGTCCACATCTCCTTTGTTCTTAACAGCATCTCATTAGATAGTCTGAACCTGGCAAAACACAAACTGATGGAGCCTCATATTTACTTCTGACAAACTGTGGAATATATTTTCTACACAGAAGGACGACTGCAGACTTATCTTTTTCCAAGTCAAATTTCAAAAAATGTGAACCTATCCTTCATCCTGCAGGGAAATATACTTTAACTAGGTCAAATGTGGAATCTGATACCCCTTCAAATATCTCTGAGATACCATCTGTACTCGATTAATACTGTCTGCCTCGGTGGGGATAATTGGAAATAATCCCTTCTCTGTTTTTTTGGCTTGTTTTTCACTTGATCTCACTTCGCTCAATGGAGGCAATTAGCTTAGAAAGTTAGATTTTTTTTAATTAATCCTTCCTGCTTCCATGGATCAAGCAGTTTTTAAAAGAAGAGCATTTAACAAAGAGAAGATAGTCTAAACAACATGACCTCACCCACCCAGTTTTGATAAAAATGAGCATTAGGCACATACCTGGAAGAAATTCGTTTGATTCAGACATCACGTATCTGATGTCCTCCCATTAAAAATGACCCTGTAGGCTGTTTGTACAAACATCTTATTCCAACCCACAGTCACTGTATTAAGCAATGTCTTGTGTCCATGTGGTAAAGCATCAGTCACTTAATCGAATTCACAAAAGTGTTTACGTCAAAGCAATTTAACCCTCTTGTGGCTGTTACCACACCGCACCACAAAAGGGCTCTTTTTTTATTATTCCACAATGATCTTTAACAGTTTATCAGCAGTATAGTGTTGATCTCAGGTGGATGCATATATAATGTTCAAGTGTAGCTTCACAAGGCATGAAAAACACTGATGCAATATGTCAAGTCAGAGAAATATGATTATGTTTGGCTTGATGCAAAAAGCTAATTACCAGAGGCATATTGTGTAGTAATAAATAACAAGATCATTCATGGTCTCTCTCATTTCTACCAAACACGTTCAATCTGTCAGTGTTTGTTTTGAAACTTTCCGAGTTGACTCCGTTCAAGTGGGTTTTTTTGAGAATGTTTTCATTTACTTTTAAATCCACTTATTCTCTGTAAATCAGAGCACACTGGTGCTGTTTTCTGTTTTTTTTTTTTTTATAGCCAATGTACTCTTGTTGTCTGCTGTTGTTTCTACAATTGGCCATCTGTCATTGGTCAGAACTTTAGAGGAACCGGGAAACACTAGACAGGGGAGACATCTAATTGGTCCGCAGAGGATAAGGGTCTGTTCAAAGGAACGCTCTTTGGAGGAGAACTGATTAGAAAACAGCAGGTGCTGGAGCTGGCAGGGTACTCGCGCTCAAACTGAGGTTCAAGGCCTCCCAGAGGGCCTTAAGAGGGCTCCAGAGGGTCCCTGGAAAATATGCCAAATGATGTTGTCTAATTTTGTCATAATTTTCTCCATCATAGCGAGTGCAGGGAGGGTTAGGAAAATAACGGGAAAGAAATCAGTTATAGTTTCACACTAACTTACACTCAAACTCTTGATGTTTGAGGTTTGACTTTTTTCCTTAAGACATTTTGACAGACCTGATAAGATTTGTCTTGTCTTGTCTACACATAAATACAGTGTTGTCAAAAGTCTGAGACCAATAGTGAAGATTTTAACACATTTTTCATGACAAATGATAATATCAACTTCAAATCGACAACTTGAGTAAAAACGTTTCAGAATATGTCAGCATTTGTTTTACAATATTTTGCTACAATGACAGCATTCAATCAAGCTGGGGGTCATTTTTCATGTGTCTCATTGTGCTCTGGATACAACTGATCTGATTTCCACACATCTTTTCAAAGTACCTTAGAAATCTGTAGTCCAGCCATGATTTGATGTTGACAAAGCCCCTCTTTTGCTTAGAACTTTATATCCACACATCTGACACTCTCCCTTAGCTCTGATGCCATTTTTATCACGGTCACAATGTGATTTACGAGGCAATTTTCTGCTGTAAATGTGATGCACAATCATGTTTTAGCCAGGTGAACAATCGTTGTAGAAGTCATCTGAATGTGTGCTTCACTTAAAGAGATAGAATTCAAAGAAATGTGACTTTTTGTACACAAGAGTTAAGATGATTAATGCTGCATGTTTGTTTAAATGTGATTGCTGACAGAGAAATCAGAATCCTAAATATTTCTTTTTCACTTGCATGTCATACTCTTGGATTTTCCCTGAATCCTCAAACTTTAAGCCAAGCTAAAAGATTTCTGATAGGGACCTTTGGACCCACTAATAGCTCTACTTTTTAGGTTAGCAGGCTTTTGTAGCACAACTGACCTAATAGTTTGCAAATGGATTGAAAAGAGTGGTAAATTACATTAAATATCTGGAGATCCGTAGGGACAATTGTCTTTAGACTTTACATTGATCAACAAGTGAAAAAGTTGTCCTTTTTAAATTTAAAGACAAGAAATGTTTGTCTTTCCTGGTCAGAAAGAAACTGGCTTCTGCAACCCTTTTTTTTTTTATCCCTGTTGGATTACAGGGATGTTCTGTATATGAATATTTCAGTAAAGAGCAGGTGTGTCTCGGATAATGAGCATCATGGAGCTTTAAGATATGTCATAAACAGTAAAGCTCTAACTCATCATTGTACTTTGTATGCTCGAGTTGGAGGAAAGAACTACCATTCGCAGGCTTACCGGCTGACTGAAAGCTATTCTTGGGTTGCTTCACGCTTATCTGCGTATATACATGAATCCCAAAGCTCCTAAAAACTACGCTATTCATTCACCAGACCTCTTTTTGTGAACTGTTCCCATGAATCGAACTAAGCAAGGCAAAAGAACTTTTATTCATGTAGTTTCTCAGGAATGGAATGTTGTGAATAACAATTTAAAAGTGAATTCACCAACCTGTTGGAGCAGATTTAAAGATTTCCTACAGAAACTAAATATATGTGTTCATGTGGAGTGTTTGAAACTCTTGTAAAGCCTCCTTTTTATGCCTGCATTTTTACAATTCTATGATCCCTTTAGGGTGTCTTATGATACTTTTGACTGATATTGTATTAGTAGATTTTATAGAATATAGAATAATAGAATAGATTAGAAGTACTTTATTGATCCCTGCTGATCCTCTGCTGTTACAGAAGCAAACAGAAAGAATAAAGTGACAACCCCGTACAAGAGAAAAATATAAAATATAATATAGATATAAATACAAAAGGCACAATAAAGTGTAAAAATGTACTCATTTGAAAAATGCATAATAAAGTGTGAAATGCCAACAATAAATGTATACAGTGATCCTATTAGATATAGCTATTATGTGTAGTTATCCTGTAGCTCCTCTGTTTGTCTCACAAACTCATAGCAGCGCAAGAAGCAGCCAGCAAAAGAAACAACCAAGTTTAATCCAACTGTTTTCCATAACACACCTGAGAGCTAAGGTCTTTTGATAATGGCTTCTGTGTGTCATAAACTCCAGGACTATGTGCCATGATGCCAGTTTCCTCAATAGTTGCCATTATTATCATTATCATAATAATAATGACAATGATAATACATTTTATTTAAAAGCACCTTCTTTCAGGACACCCAAGGTCACTGTACAGAGACAAAATATTAATAATAAAAAAACAGATTAAATACAGTCAGGATTTAAAAAGGATGAAAAAACAGCATACGATTAAAAGGGTGAGGGACAATGTGAAGCATTTAGAGACAGCAGGCGAGTCTGAACTGATGGGTTTTGAGTTTGGAATAATATAAAGTTGACAGTGTGTTTGTGTGAGCTTGGTCTCAACCCACATAAAGTTTTAATATAATACATTTAGGATGAACTAATCAGGTTGCCACAAATGAACCAGCCTGTCTGCAAATAGTTCATGTGTAGTTTACTGACATATTTTCACCGTTGCTTTGCTTCCAAAAGCAGAAATTTGCCCTTTGCAGGTTGAATCTCTTCAGCTTTATTAAACAGTTAGTTCTGATCTTCATTTTCAAAGGGCTTTTGTTATTTAACTGTTCTAACAGATTACAAACAGATTAAGAGGACCATGAGAATAAGGTAGCAGTGAATTGCACGCACATTCAATATCTGAGCATCTGGAGGGACGATCATATTTTTTAAAGTGTTTTATTGATCAACAAGTGAAAAAGTTGGCTTTTAAATTTGGAAACAGGAATTGCTTGAATATAATATATTGTTTCTAATGTATCCAGCCTGTCTGTAAATACTCCATGTGTAGTTTACTGACATATTGTCACTGCTTTTTATGTACACAGCGACTTTGATCTGTTTGGACAAAAGCTAAAATTTGTCTTTTGCAGGTTGAATCTCACACATATTTAGGTCACAGCTTTATTGAATTTTTTTCTGCACTTCTGCTTCACTCCTGAATGAAAAAAAAACATGTTCTCTCAGATACTATAAAACAAACACAAGGTCACTGTGGAGTATACTAGCTTTGTACTATGTTCCAGAAAGAAATGATGTATGTGAAGTGTCATTAACTATGCACAATGAGTAGAGTTGTAGCCTTACTGGCAAATGTCATTACTGTGGAGGCTGGTAAACACTGAAGCATTGTGTAGATGGAGGTCAACAATTCTTTGAAACAGACAAACTGCATTGTATCAAGTAAATGATGTTGGGTGTTTACACACATCAACGTCAACATCAAACACAAAGAATACAAAGTTAGCAGCCATTCAACTTCAACATGAAGATTGAAAGTATTTACATATATTTAAAGGTCATGAAACAACAGTTAAAGCAGCAAAATGGAACAAGAAAAGCATAAAATACAAACAGAACATTAGTAATGGTTTTTGTGTGTAAAAATACATATCTGTCGTTGTTTGTGTCTAAGTTTCACCAAAAGTTACACACACACACACACACACACACACACACACATATATATATATATATAGTGCATAATATCCTTAAAACCTGATTGTCCTACATATGTGATGAAAGAGCACCTGCTTTTTCCTAACGTCTGAACTATGAATTGGCACTGATGTAAACGGCAGCGCGGTCAAGTGAAGCACAGCCAGCAGTGCTGCCGTGACAATATGTTTAAATATGTATGCTGCTCAAATAAACATCAGTGTCATCAAACAAAACAGATGTCACGGTTTTTGGATACGAGATTCAATTACCCCCCAAATCAAACCGCGTCGTCTCATTGAGCTGCTCGGCTTCATCCACAAATCACCGCGAGTTATCTATGATTTCCTCTGTGAAAGTAACATGATGCACCACAAAGGCTGACAAATTCTTTCCTGCAAGTCCTCCGGTTCTCAGACGCATGCTCCATTGCACTTAAAAAAAAGTATTCAGACGTCGTTCCGTTGATAATTGAACAATTGCGTGGCTCTAAATTGCGTTTCGGGCCGATGGATAGCCCCATGTGGGTGAGAGAGAGAGAACTGTGGAGGGTTTTTTTTATGTTTTTGGTTGTTTACTTGAAAGAAAAATGACTGAAGCATTCAGTCTATATAATCTTATTATCACCACAAGTGCATATTATAGTGGACGTCCACAGGGAGGAAGGTGCATCGAGCCCTTGATCCCTCCACTTACTGTGATCTGTGGTAACTAGAAGGAGGGTTTTTCCTGGATCTGAATGGGCCTCTGGGGGGTGACTACGCACGACAAGCATGACCGGTCCACGTACAGTAAAGGAAACAGGAATCTATGCATTTTCCTGTTATTTCTGATGATTTAACAAACATAAATGAAACGGCAATTAAGAAAATTGAATTGTTGTTTTTATTCTCAGTTCTGATCATTGTGGCGCAGATTATATTTCTTTAATGTCGGTTGTAACGTCTTTGGGGGTTGCAAAACATTCCCCTATGTAGGTAAAATGGCCCAGATATTTTAGGAAACAGACCGTAATGAAGCAGCTTGTTTCAATATTACTGTTTTAGACTGGCTATGTGGAAACTTAAAGTCATACGTGGGCTTAAAGATGCACAGCTTTCTCAGCAACAAATATGCTCCAATGGTATGATCCCAAACATAAAATGCAACAAAAAAATGTAATGTTACATGGCAGAGGGCAGAAAATATAATAAATATGATTACATTTATTTCTTCTCTCTTCTGTTTAGTAAGTCCTTAGACAAACTGCAGGGTTCAATACAAGACATGATATGTTGGAAACTCTTTAACTTCTCAAATATATTTGCCATTTTGGGTGATCTGCCTTGACTTAATTCAGCATAACCACAGGATAATACAGTCTAATACAGCACATACGCTCAACGTTACTGAAAAGAGTCCAGAGGAATCCTGTTTATCCCCTGTTCGTTTCACTGTCACCGCTTGCTTTTGTTTACGCCGCAAAGCTACTTTGTTAAGTTTACGCATGAAAACCTGCTTAGTTACATATGTAGGAAAAGATCATGGTTTGGGTTAAAATGTACCCGTGCAAACACTATTCCCTTTTTGCTGTTTTTCTCATTTTCAGTCACTGTTTTCTGTCGTTTGCAACCTCTGGTTACCGTTGTTTGTTTGGAAAAACTTAGGCATCAAAACACATCTTTACATTTAGTAAAAGATGATGGTTTGGATTAAAAAGCACCGGTGCAAACACTTTTCTGTCACGGTTTCCTGTCATTTTCAGTCGCTTTTTATTTCGTTATTATGGCCTTTTTAGTCTCTGGTTGCTTTTGTTTTGTTTTGGTTTAAGCACCAAAATGTTTGTTTAGTTTTAGAAAAAGATCATAATTTGGAATAAAGCGTACCCATGAAAACACTTTTCACTTTTGCTGTTTTCAGGTCCTGTTTTCTGTCACTATTTCATGCTGTTTTCAGTGGCTCTTTGCTTTTGTTGAACTGCTTCATTAAGTATCAAAACTACTCATTTCAGTTTACAAGAAGTTCACAGTTTTGGTTAAAATACACCTGTCCAAACGCTAAACACAAAGCTCTGGTTGTTTTCTATCTTGCCAGGGTGACAAGTGCTGCCCCAACAATAGGCTCTAGAAAATGTAAGCATCTCATAATTGTACAGCATTTTTGACCACCTGCCTGATATTGTGTTGGTCCCCTAATGTGGTGAAAAATGCTCTCAGGGTGTCCTATGGGCTCTGGAACCAGGACGTTGGCACTGGATCCTTTGGGTACTCTGGCTTGTGCAGTGGGGCCTCTGTCAATCAAACTTGTTCCACTGCATCCTGTTGATGCTTGATCACAATGGGGTGTAGGAAGTTTGGAGGTCAAATCAACATGTTGGACCATTGTCATGTTCCTCAACATGTTCCTGATTGGTTGATGTTTTTTCCATGTGGTGGGGTGCATTTTCCTGTGGGGGTAGGCCAGTGACATTTGGGATTTCCATTTGCATGAGGGAGTGTGTTTGTTGTGGGACAATGTTTATTTGGGTGTCTAAGTCTCAACAACATGGATGTTAAAATCCAAGGTTTTCCAGCCAATATGATCAATGTTATTCACTTCACCTGTCAGTGGTCATAATGTTGTGGCTGATCGGTATAAATGGTGAGTAAATATGTTTAAAAGAACAACCATCTATGTACAAGTTGAAAAAGTCTGCAATCTGCCCCATGTCCAATGGATACATACAGTTGAAGCCTCTTGTGCCTCTTGAATTTAGTCAGAATTGAGAGAAAGATCGATGGAGTTGCTGAAATCTCTAAGGTCCCTGCTAAATGACAAGTTTAACTATAGAAAAATGTTCATTCTTTCTCCAATTTCTCACTCCATTGCCCTTCTCCTTTTCCCTTTTTCTCCTTTCTTCTCCCTCTTGCATTCTAACGGTTCCCTCTCCACCGGCACTGTGCAATCTGTCAGTCATGTGTAGCCTCTGTCAAGTTTTCAGCAAAGACCCGGGTAATCCTGCCATCGCCGAGGCTGTTAACTGGCTAATTACGGAATATATTGGCCGTCACAGCCCCCTAATCCTCCACTCTCATTCACTTTGGCCCATTAAGGATCCCGGGGGATTACTGTAACAATCACACCTCCTTCTCTCTTTGATGGTATACGAGGATTAGTATTAAAATATACAGTGTGTCGCAGAAACGACGGCAGCGCTGTCATGAGAGGGAAGAAAAAGAACCGCTGTACCGGGGAAGTTGTACACCCTGAAAGAGAAGGTTGTCATATATGTATGAAAAGAAGCATTACATCAGCAAGTATTGCTTCGGCCCTTAAGTCATATAACAATTTCCTGAAAGAACTTTACACAGTGGCAGAAACTGTAGAAGAGAAATCCAACATTCATGTATCTATCCTGCATTCTGTACTGCAAGTACAATGATTTTCCTTATACTGCAAAGTGGATATTACTTTACATGCTATTCCACAGACCTTTTGAAAGATGTAGAAACTTGCATTTCCCCACAACATAATCCTGTGAGTGGAGCATGTATAGCATGCATAAAAATAAAAATAGCTTCAGACAAACTGTGCAGATGACATCCAAAGAGGGTGTATAAACAAGATTTTAAAAAGGTCCTGTAAAAAAAAACAATGAAAGGATGTTATTATCTTTGTAACAGTTACACAGTTGGTGAACTGGTTTTGTTGTGTGCATTAACTGCAGGGAAAGCCAACAATATTTGCAAGTGAAATGTCAATGTAATTCTCTTGGTCCTCTGTTCTCCAGGACAGTTTAGTTAACAGATGGTATTTAGTCCTTGCCATGTTCCATGGCAGCTTTTTTTCCATGGCAGTCGGGTTCCCTGTTCGTTCCTTATGGCTGGAAGCAACCATTTGAGTCCTGCTGAATATATCACTTGACACTCTGAATGATATCTTACTACATGTCTGACTTCTGGCAGCCTGTGGAAACAACGCAAAGTCTAAAAACAAAACCTGCGAGCCAGATCACTGTAGCCATCAGGGAGTGCTGCACATATGTTTGGATTATGGTAATTTCTATATGCGTAACACTTATTTTGGTATCCTCTTAGTGGAGAAGACATGTATCTCAGGTTGCTATATGGCACAACATTACTGTTAGAGGTACTTGACTGAAAATTCAATGAAAGTAATTTTAGGGAACTGAGTCTTCTGGTGCACATACTTCTTTAGGTGCACAAATACACTGTGAGCTACAGAAATTTTCAGTTAATATTCAACACAGGTATTTAGAGTTAATATACAAAACTACTGGGACCATTTAATCTCAAATCATCAAATCTTTGCAACAGTCTCGGCTCGACCATTTTTGATTGGCCAGAAATCTGCATAGCACAAAATGTGCATATGTGCAGAGATATCTTTGGCATCTGTAGCCCATTGTGAGCTTTTTATCATGTTTTTTGCACATTGAAATTTGACAATGTCTCTGAAAGTATTAAAGATAAAAGCCTGAAATTCTCACTGTCATTTATCATCATGATACTAAATCAGAATCTGCAGTATTGGACAAGTAAATCAAACAGTTTCTGAGGATGTGTGAATATGAAAACAAAATTCAACCCGTTATGAAAAGTCTCATCTTTGAGCACCCATTAACAAAAAAGTTAATAAGTCAACTGTTGTTTTTTCAGAACCAAATGTAGTTGCATGTCACAATAATACAAAACAGAACATACTTTAGAATATGAAATACTTAAATTAAAAGAACGTTATTAGTTAACATTCACAACAGAAAATATTGCTAGATATCCCAATCTAAGTATCCAAGTAGAACAGATTTCTAGAGTTTCAAAATAGTTCTCCAAATCTAACTAAGAAAATCTAAGTTTTTATGGCCATATTTTTCATTTTTAGGCTGGAATAACAGCCTACAAAGAACTTAATATATCAGAAAGTACTTGATATATTAATATAAATGATCACAGACACCATTTTAAATATCCATAGTTTATGATTAAAAAAAAGTTTCAAGCAGATCAGAGCAGAAGGCCCCTGAAGTTTTCAGACGGACTAATCCATATACCAGCTGTCAAAGTACCAACAGCAGGAAATCAAATGTAACTTCTCATTGGAAGGTTACAGTCTCCTTATCATTCTCCACATATCTGATGTTTCAATTTACATTTTTTCTTCTCTTAAGTGGAGCAGAAGTTTCAGTTGCATACTACAAACTATTTCATTTTCCTGCTCTTCAGTTTCTGTGCCTGAGCATGTTTCAGCAGGTTTACATCAATACAGAGAGAGCTGTGTGGGAGATACGGCCCTTTTAACAAATGGTGCCCGACATCCAGAATGATGAAATATTGTCGAATGAATTTTGATGCATTTGGCTGAATCTGAACACACAGAAAGCTCCCATAAACCCCTGCATTCATTCTGTTGCTTCCGACAGCAG
Organism: Dascyllus trimaculatus; assembly: GCA_024666655.1. Taxonomy (NCBI): domain Eukaryota; kingdom Metazoa; phylum Chordata; class Actinopteri; family Pomacentridae; genus Dascyllus; species Dascyllus trimaculatus. The sequence continues at coordinate 26,463,283 of CM045449.1, read as the reverse complement.
TGAAATCATCAATAAATGTCAGCATGCCAGTTCTGTTGGCAGCCATACATGCCTGAGCCGTAACAGAAGCACCACCAACACCATGTTTGACAGATGAGGTGGGATGCTTTGGGTCATGAGCTGTTCATCGTTTTCCTCTCTCTATTTTACTTCAAACCTAATGTGCTGAAGCGCAGAATATGAAGAACTGCTGTCCAAATACATGCTGTCTGGGCTGAATGTGTTGATTAAGTCTCTTTCTGTTGCATTATGCCATAAAATCAGCTACATCATTTTGAAGAAATTTTGAGTATGCCCGTGCAGCTTATGCTGCTTAATATGTCCAACTACATCTACACATATGGTAGAATTTAAATAAGGACATTATGTTTTAAAAAGCCAGCATGTTTCACGAACCTTTTTCAGTACCTTTTGACATTTTTTGAGCTTTTACTTTGAAAGTGTGGTCCAGTATCAATCAGCCAATCAGCTGTGAGTCACTGGTTGGCTGCAGTGAGCAGAGCACAGAGAGGAGCAGACAGGCAGACTAAGGATTAGACCCTCGAACAAATGGTCACAGCTCAAGAACTATTAGCCGTATTGAAAAGATATTTTCACTGTGTGAAGCTTAATCTTGTTTTGAACATGCTGATGTATTTTTATGTCCGTACTGTGTATTATAGTGATTTAGTGACAGGTTCAAGAGACCCTCTGTTTCTGATTTTCTCCCAAAATTTTAGAGCTCCAATATAATGGGAGTCAATAAGAGTTTTTGTCAGCGCACTCTGTGCTCTGAGGCGATTTATGAAAAAAAATGTAAAGTCCTACGATAATGAGAATCGCACTGGGCGAAAGAGGACAAAAACGACAAAATTTTTATGTATAAGTTGTTCATGTAGAGTAAAAATTGTAAGACAGAAACAAGGTTACCCACATTTAAAAAAAAAAAATATTTGGTTACCCATTGTAGCTGAAGAAAAACTCAGGATTTTCAAAAAAATCTTAAAACAAAAAACTGCAAATACGTAAAAAACTGTAACAGATATTAAAATACCGATTTAGAAAAGTAACATTTAATGCCTTGTGACCCGTTTAAACTTTGAATGATGTTTCTACTGTAAAATATTCCAGAGCTACAGGGTTCCAAAGATGGCTGGGTTTTGACAGTTGTCTTGCCAACTTCCCATTCATTTCAATGTTGATTTTTAATGCAGATTTTTGCAAATTTTGTAAAAAATTGAACAACAAATTGCTGACGGAAGACATAGCACACCATTCCCAATTGAAACACACGTTTGATATCCAATTTATATGGGTTTTCTTAAAGCTGTGGGATGAGTTATGTGCCGAAAAACGCGTTGGTAGTAGAATTTATGATAAGAATAAGCCTCAGGAATAGTTATAAGTGAGCTTCAGTGCTTATGCATGGACACAATTAATGTGGATGAGAATGCACTGAATGGAAATCTGTGTAAAAGACATTATTTTATGCATATGCAGTCATTGGATTTTGAATTAAACCGTTATAATTATGTCCATTAAATGTTGTTTTTTACTCCTCAATTTGTTTCTCCACAACATGAACAACTATTTATTTATTTAGTTCATCTTATGAGCTGCCTACGTTTCCACACTATAGTTGAGTTTTAGTCCCTGTTTTTTTTTCCCCCTCCCTAACTTTCTCAATAAGTTGGATGAACTTTTTTTCAGAAGTTAATATTCATTGTGACAAAGTGGGACAGGGAGATAGAATAGAAGGTAAAAAGGACAAAGACATCATAGCACTAACTGATAGGAGGTACATTAAAGCGCAGCTCCTCTGCCTCCTGGCAACACACCGTAGGAAGAAGGGAACAAATGAGATGAAGAGGGAAAGAGGAGAGGGGAAAATGATAAGCCAGCATATCTTTTATTATTTCACAGGTGGAAGAGTTTGGTTATCACATGTGTTCCCACCTCTTCCCTCCTCCTCCACTCCTGTTCTCTCATTTTTTTTGTCTCGTATATACACTTGTACGCTCTCTGGTTTTCTCGCACCCCATTTTCCCTTCTCCAGCCAGCCGGCTCTTTCTCTCCCTCACTCTCTTATCCACACTTGCAAACTTTTTTTTTTTTTTTAACCTTTTTTCTGAATTCTTCTCTCTGCTTCATTTGAGCCACCCCTCCCTCCCTGCAGTTGATGCCGCTCTCCACCAGCCTGTAATCACAGCGAACGACGTGTTGCATCAGAGTTTATTAACGAGTAGTTGTTTCCGCTGATCTCTGTCTCACTGCAGCATAATGTGTTAACCTGATTTTACATGAGGAGATAACACCTCTCTTGTCTTTGTTAGCCATTTTCAGGCTGCACAGTGAAGCAATGTGCGCACACACACACATCGCAAGACTATTTTTTTCTTTCTAATTTCCACTCTTTGTTCTCTCCTCCGACACATTAATTTCTGATTATCAACCTCAGTTCGGTCACAATCAGCCGACACTAAGACACTTCATCACCTCTGTTCTTCATCTTGACATGTAAAAAAACTCTCTCTCTCATGGACAATTTTCTTTTTTGAGTGACTTTAATCGAGGTTTTTACAGAAAAAGTGGTTTGCGCTCTTGCATGATGGTGCAAAAATGTTCTCCATTTGATGTCGGCGTCATCGTTTGGTTGAATATTTGCCTTGAATTTTGTTACTGGACATATCCAATGCACCACCTGTATAGTTGGAACTATTTTGCACTGTTTTATACCTGTCTACATGCGCCACTACTACATGTGTACATACGTATATAAAATTCATTTTGTTTTTTCAGAAAGTATTTCATAGTGCCCTGTTGTTGATTGCTGCATTATCTATTTATCTATCTATCTATCTATCTATCTATCTATCTATCTATCTATCTATCTATCTATCTATCTATCTATCTATCTATCTATCTATCTATCTATCTATCTATCTATCTATCTATCTATCTAAGCTTTTTCCTATTGTATCATGAATGCATTAATATTTCAAAAAGAAGGAAAAATGATTAATTCTCATGTATCAGTTCTCATTAAAAACAAACTCCCGTTGTCGAAGTGATGCAGTCATTCCATCTGATTAATATTTCATGATTGTTTTCTATATACAGCCGGTCAGCGAGGTTATTAATAGAGAGTCAGTGCATGCAGTAGTGCTGTTGTTAGCGGTCTCCGAGCCAAAGTGTGCATAGAAATTTCCCATTGACTTAACTCACAGTTAATGTTTAGGCTTGCGGGTGCCAGGAAATATTAATCCGCTATATGAGCCTGGTGCGACGGGATGCTCTGAGCTTTTATGATTCATTCTAAAAAGTAGCGCTCCTTAATTTTCGTCTAGCATCCGATAGTGTCACTAAAACTCAAATTCGTCTTCCCAGCTGGTTGCTGATGTTTTGGAAACGAGCTGAGTTATGAGAGCTCCAGGCAAATTACCTTAGCCGATTGCGCGCTGAACAATTTCCATCCAGGGCCAGCCAGGAAGTAGTGTCGTGTTTATTTAACAAGAAAGTAGAATATCGATATATACAGCCAGTGTTTTAGCATTGTGTGTAACTTCTCCAAGTTGTAGAGTAAATCCTGATTTTGTTTTTCCACAGAAGTCCTCTTATGCTTAATATGTTTATTTCTGAATGAGCCTTTCTATTCTGAATGACTATTGGCTGTGACTGGATGTGTGATCTCTGAGTATCATTTTCATTTTCAACAAGCAGAATTAATTTAACTTTCCCAGTGGTTCATTTTCATACTTTCAGTTTGTCTCTTGGATTCATTCACCATTTTATTATTTTTTTTGGCACTTGGTCTTTATCAGATGACAAGAAGTCTGAGTATCTAGTCATCGAAGCAGGGAAGTGATGAAGCAGAATTCTGGTTTGTTTCCCATTAATGTGGCTCTATGGTTCGTGCAAATTGTGCATACGTCACTTCTGCTTTGGAGATTTGGGGAAAAGAAGAGTCACACTAAATAGCACTTGGATGGGTTTTTTTTTTAATTATTATGAACATTTGTTTTCAGTCTGTCTGAAGTTAAACACAGAAAATAGCTGTGTTAGCTTTACTTACTGTAAGCCCAGCTAGTCTTTGGTCTCTTCTTCTAGAGACGTAGAACATCATCTCCAGGAATCAAACGTCTATCAAACTATCAAAGCCTATAAAACAGGTGAAAAGTGCAAAGTTAGTCACATAAATGGGAAATATACCACACTGAAAAAAATCACAGTCCTCCTTTAAGGGCACTGAAGCCTATTTGTCAATCAGTTAACCCCCAAGACATTATTTCAACCTTTTTTTCTTCTGTTTTTGTTATTGTCCTTAAAGCGTGCTGGGAAGATTGTGGCCGACCCCTCCCACCCTGGATGTAAACTGTTTGAGCCCCTTCCCTCTGGCAGGAGGTTGCGCTCCATCAGGACCAGAACCTCACGACACAGAATCAGTTTATTTCCTACAGCAGTGAGCCTCTTCAACAAGGCCAGAGACTCCCCCAGTGACATTGCCCCTCAACCCTCGACTCTACACGTTACATTAATGCACAGCCTTTAAAAAGGATTACTGTTATTATCCTTTTGCACTTTTGGAAACACTTTTAAACTATACGTCACTGTTTCACTGCACTGAAACACCATGTCAGATTCCTTGTTTGTGAAAACCTACTTGGCAATAAACCTTTTGATTCTGATTCATGTCAGGTAAGCGCGATGGTCATGAAAAACACTGACAATGGCAGGTGAATATAAGAAGCTGATAAAATCTGATCTGAAAACAAGCCGCTTTTGGACGCCAACCATGAAAAGTGCAGCTGTGAGCGATTTTTCTCAGCTGACGGGCCTTGACGATAGACTGAATGAGCTTCCTGTGTCAGTCGGCTCAACAGGAAATGAACAGAACTCGGAGTGATTTATTGATTGTGCTGCTTTCGGCGTTCGACAGCTGCAGCCGTACTGTACCATTGGGAAGTTTACTCCTGCAGTCCCCCCGCGCAGCTTTGTTTGTGCTGAGCTGGATGCCACTGCAGAAGCACCACTTGTTGCTTTTCTGCTAAAATACTGCTGCACTCTTGACTTTGCACTTCAATGAATAAATGGCTCTAATGGCTCCTAAGGAGAGGCTGGAATTATTTCGGACACAATAACCCCCCCTTCTCCCTGCCTTCTCCCAGCTCTCTTCTAACGTCCCCATCCACCACCTCCCCTCTCTAGTGGTTAAAAGCAAGAAGCAATTTCTCTTTTTAGGGTGAAAGTGGAAGGCCGCACAAAGCAATTACTGCAAGCTCTCGTCCACACACACACACACACACACACACGAGGCGAGACAAAAAGCACACACAGGGTGCCATACACAAGTGTTATTAAAAAACACACTCTTACTGCACTAGAGCCTTCTTCAGTTAACAACAATCTGCCTCTAATTGCCTTTCCTGCTCAGAAGCTTCTCAAGTAATCAACATTTTTTAAGAGAACCACCTTGTAACAAAGCAGAAAAGATAAACTCTAACAAAAAACCATATCTCAGAAATCCAAGGACACATAATAGAAGAGCAACAAACGCAAAATACAGTTGGGAAGTTTTTGTTTTCTCCGTAATCGGCAGCACCCAAATAAAGACTGGCATGTAAAAGGATAGAAATAAAGGGACGTGAGAGGAAAATCAAAAAAAAAAGATGGATAAGAGAAGGAGGAGGAAGGATGAGAGCGAGTGTTACGGCTTCTTAGCTCTCCGGAGTGTGTAAAATAAAGAATCACTTGTATTCCTAATGACTGCGATGTGTGACAGTATTTAGAGCCATTAGGGAGAATATGAGCCAGAAAAAAGAAAAAATCCCCACAATGCACCACCCACACACTCTCCAGTGCCGAGAGAGAGCCAAAAGGAGGGCGAAGGAGGGAATCGAGAGGTGGGGATGAGGGCGGGAGAGAGGGAATCTGGGAGGGAGAGGAGGAGAAGAAGACGGGAATAAAGTGGAGGAGTAAAAAGCGTGAAGAATGCGGAGGAAAATTAGAAAATGAGGGGAAAATAGGAGAAAGATTGGGGATGGAGTGGGGGGGGGGGAGGAAAGGAGGAGGAGGAGAAGGAGAGCGGGATGGAGGGGAAGAAAGCTAGATGGAGAGCCAAAGTGTGAGAGGATGAGATGGGGGCGGAGGGGGGGAGGTCTGGTGACTACAGGCTCTCTGGTGTCTTCTATCTTTGATCTAAATGTACTTTGGCATTTCTCCTCTCCTCTCCTCAGATGCAATTAGATTCCTCGCTAGCCAAGCAGACGCAGATGAAATGGCTGCTTAATGACTTCCTCGGCAACCCGCCCCGGCAACGCAAACCTTCCATCTGGAGCCTCCTGTTTCACTCCCTCTCCCCCTCCCTCTCTCACCTCGTCCTCCTCTCCCTCTTCTTTCTCCTCACCCATCCTATCCATATTTCTCACTTTGATTTTCTGTCAGTTTCCAGTAGCTTTTGCTTTAATTTGCTCGCTTTTTCGGTTTCCTTTTCATCTCTACTGTCATATAGTTTCCTTTTAAAACAGTTTCCGTATTTGCTTTGCTTTTTTCCCCCTTCTTGTCTTGATTTTCTTTCACTTGAATGATCTGGACTAGTGCCAGTTCTAAATTCGCCAACTTTTTTAAACAAAGAATAAATGTTGATTTTATGTTTTGTTTCATAAAATAAAGTGTAGAATGATGTGGAGACAAACTCATTGCTCAGAAAAAGGAAAAACAGCTGATTCATAGAAACCCTTTTTCTCACTTTATATTTGCTCACCAGCGTCTGCCATTGAAAGAGCTGCAGCTCACTCAACCAGGCTATTGCACTATGAGCACAACATTATTCAGCAGACAAAACTGCTCTGAAAATCACAATTAGGTTACTAAGAACACATTTTATTGTCCAGACAGTTCAAATACAGATACACTAAGTAATGAGAGGCATAATTACAGGAAGTGAAAGCAGCACAGAAAACATAACTCAACCTAAAGGACCTCACTGGTGAATATTTTCAATAATATTTTAGTTGTAAAATCTAAATCTCACAATTGGGAAAATGAACGTAATGCAACACAGAAGGATGTCACCCAACCATGGCTTAGCACCAGCAGTCAGTATTATTGTTATTACTATGACTTGTGGAGTTTAAGTATCTTATTCATCAATGATGGAAAAACGTAACATGAGACGGACAGATGTCGATCTACATTCCAACCCTCAGCCATCGTCATGAGCTCTTGGTAAAGACCTAAAGAACGAGGTTGTAGATACAAGCAGCTTAAATGAGTTTCCTCCACTGGGAGGCTAGGCTCAGCTTTAAAGATGATGGGTGACGAGCTCAGACATCCTGAGGGAGCTCGGAGTAGAATCATTGCTCCGTCGTGTTGAAAGGAGTCAGCTGAGGTGGTTTAACATCTGATTAAAGTGCCTTCTGTTGGAGGTTTTCCTGGAAAGCCATGAGATCCTTAAGGAGGAACTGGAAAACGTTGGTGGGGAGAGAGACGTCTGAAATGACCTGCTTAGACACCAAGACCTGAGCCTGGATCAGTGAAAAGCAGTAGATGGAGGGGATGAACAGTTGTTGTTTTTGTTATTGTTGTTGTTCTTGTGTTCTTCTTGTTACTTTTGTTCTTCTTTCTTCTTGTTCTTGCTGTTTCTGTTGTTCTTGTTCCCTTAATAATTGTTCTTGTTCTTCTGGTTGTTGTTCCTCTTGTTGTTGTTGTTGCTCTTGTTTGTCTGATTGTTGTTGCTATTGTTTTTGTTTTTCTTGCTTTTGTTCTTGTTGTTCTGAATGTTCTTGTTCTTCTAATTGTTGTTCTTGTTCCTCTTGTTGTTGTTCTGATTGTTGTTGTTATTCTTCGTCTTGTTCTTCTGGTTGTTGTTGTTGTTGTTTTTCTTCTTGCTAAATAAGAGTGTTAGGTCGCTCTCATTTTGCCTTTGTCCTCCACAGATAATTTAGACTTCCTTGCAATCTTAAATGCAAATTTGCCTCTTAAATTTGCTACCTTGCCAACAAAGTTATTGATATATTTCACTCTTTGCCACAGATCAGTGCTGAACAACTGAATGAAAAAACTGCAATATGGTCCAGTGCAACATCCAGATCACAGGAGGTGAATTTTGTTTTTTTCCAATAAAGTTAAAATGTTTCAAAGCACACCGTTATAAATAAAGCATCGTAGTGATCCAGGCTACGAATCATCTTCTCCAGATGTAAGGGAACAGACTTATTTGACACATCATCACTTTTATATTTGATTTGCTGGAAAATAAATGCAAAAATGACCCACTAAAACTGTGACTCATAACGCAATATTGATTTTTCTTGCATATCTCTACCATAGATGTTGGGTGTCTGACACAAAGCTAACGCTAACCCAGACTATAATATATGGCTAAATGACAGCACTTTCACACATGAACAATTTTCGGAGTTGTTGGTGGAAAAAGAAGCATGGAAGTCAGATAATCAGCCTCCTAGTCAAAGCCTGCCTGTCTAACCATCCGGTCTCAGTCGTCTCCATCCTTCATCCTCATCTCTTTCTGTCTCAGTTGATGTTTTTCGGGGCTCCACTCAACTTTTCGTCTCTCCACAGGAGGGAGGGCACATTTTCTAATCGGGCTGAGTAATGCAAATTTAATGAATTTGGCAGCGGAGTTGCACGGTGCGTGTACGCGCACAAGCATACACAAATACAGGCGCACACACTCACACAGATACTGAACCAAAGCTACAAAAGCATGCTTACTTCCAGTCACAGGTGGATGCCAACACTCAGAAATACACACACACACACACACACACACATAAATGCACAATGTATTAGTTACGTGCAACCAGCAAGACATTGTACAGTGGTTCCTCTGTGTTTCTCAGGTCTCCATGGATACTGGGAGCCTCACAACAGATGGGTTTATATACACACATAATCACACACACGCACACACAGACACACACACTGTAACTTACTGACTCTCCACCGGCCAGGACATTCAATCTGCCACTCTTTTATGGCTTTAATTAATGCTGTTTTGTTTATGTTGCTCTACTGTATCTCTCAATTTGCTGTCAAACTGTGCTGTCTGCAATTCTGCAAGGCTTTTATTAGTGCAAAGAGCAAAGGCAGTAACCTTGAACACTTGCATAAATAGACAACAAAGATGTTTCAATGCACACATTTGGAAGTGGTTTGACTATTGAGCAACTGTTCAGTCATCAGAGAGTATTTGAAAACAAGTCTCTCTCCAAATGATTAGATTTGAGGATTGTCTATGCGTGACTGTGTGATGTAGAGTTCCACAAAACAATTCTTTCTTTTTAAACGTTTCTCCAACAACGGCCTAAAACGCAATAAACGTCCACATGCAAGAGAGCAGTGATGCGGTTGTGCTCGAGAACTAAGCAACTGTCACACACAAAATCACATACAGTTAAGAGATATGTGATCTGAAGAGGTGTATTGTGGTCTCTCAGCTGCAATTTCTAAAATAAAAATAAAAAACTTGAGCTTCATTAACATGCAACTTGTTTCTCTACTCTGCCACAAAGTTATTCATGTGTGCTGGATCTCAAACCAGTGACATTACTGGTAAGCTTTTGTCTTGACATGTGACAGTGAAGCGCTGGGAATGTTTCTGATTGTTGTTTAACATCAGATATTTACAGCACACAGCTGCTGATACAGACATGTTTTTTTTTATTTTTTAAACTTTGTAGAGATCCACTTCTAAGCTAAATTAATGACCTTGGTGCTGTAGCTCCATTCTGAAGGCCAAACATAAACAGTGTCAACCTCATCATCTAACTATTGAGAAAAACATCAAGATGTTTTCCAAAGTACTGCATCATGTCTTTAAATGCAGTGCCCATTAGCCCTGAAGTAGACATGCTAAAAAAATTTAAATGTAATATTATGACAGCAGTGGTGCCCTAAAACAATAAACAGTAACCACTGCAATAAATAACAGTAATTTCCCATAATTAAATGACATTTTCAAGCCTTAAATTGACGCTAGATATACACTAGATATTTTGACTTTTTAATATTTATTGAAGGATGACTACATGTGTACAAGCAAATTATTTACTGGACTTTCTGACAGATATAGGTAGATCTATAAATAATTTAAAAACACTGTATTCTTAAAAGATTACCAATGCTTATAAATGTCACATACTAATGAAACACATTCAGTCAACAGTTTTATTTTGAAAAACTGTAATTATACTTGATGGCGCTCAATCAACAAATAAATCTATGTAAAATTATAGAAACCAAATACATAAATTTCTTGTAATTGTCACCAACTGTATCTCATTTTAAAAACATATTTATAGTATTGAACTTGAATAAAACAGTCTTATCTGTTTAATGGAAATAAAACATTTTTGAAACTGATATTTCAACAATATTTTTAATTTAAAAAAATGTCAAGTTTCTTTAAAACATTAATTATTGGTTATTCACAGAGGTTTTAAAGGTTTTGACATTACACATGTAAGTTCATAGACTATTTTTTCCATTTCGTTGACATTTCCTCTGTATTTATTTTAAGTAAAATGGAAAAATTCCATAAAATTACTGATTTTGCATGGAGCAGTGCTGCTTGACGTTGTAAAAAGACTATAGATTATATGGCCCACTCATGCTTAAACGTTTAAGGCATTTCTGAAAGATTATGTAAGGTAACTCCGTCTGTACTTGCCATCAGCTCTGATTTCTCAGTTCTCCACTCTCTCTAACTCATATCAGGTTAACATTCATTTAACCAGGTTGTTGTTTCTCTTCACTAAACCCTTAACTGGTTTTAAACTGCAGCTATCTGTTAATATTTAGTTTGCTTCCTCAGTGTTCAAATGGAGGGCCTGGGGCATTTTAAAAACTAAAAAATTAACATGCCCAAAGCATTTACTAGTAGCCATTCATGACTAGTTTACACTGCCTGTTGCCTGATTTTAAATATTACTAGACTGAAATTTTCATTTTTTCCCAAACAGATGTGATGGTGGCAAACATTTACCAAAATTAATGGTTGTTCCTACGCAAATCACCCAAATTGAAAATATTTTTTTTTCCCTCTGGGACATTTCTATGTTTTCCTTCAAGAGGCGAGTGACTGACCCAAACACACACATGAAAACAAACAGTCCTAATGACAAAACAGACTTCACTTTACGAAGGGTGGGATGTATTTCTTGGAACGGCTCAGTCTGAGTGGAGAAAAACATCTGTGATGATCTCCAGCGCTCATGCTGGGTGTGCTAACCAATGATAATGAAACACCTTCATTGTGACAGAGAAAGCTCCAGATTCACAGCATGAATCTTCAACTGCTGCCCTGCCAGCGTCTCACACGTACACACACAAGTGACATTAGCATACACGCCTGCTACTGTACATGTATTCTCTCATGCGTGAACACACAAAGACGTACATGCATTATGTACAAATAAAACATACGCCTACACTTTAAAAACTTGCAAATTAAAAGAAAATTGGTAAATAAGGTTTTAAGGTTTTTGTCACAAGATTTAAAATGTGACTCACACGATTTAAAGAAAAGTGAACAGGCCTCCTGAAGACGTGTAAAAGACACTGATATTTAAAGAAATCATGTTTTTTATTCTTTTTTTGCCATGAGAAGATCAACACCACTCTCAAGGAGAAAGTCATAGTCGCTTATGAAGACTGAAAGCTGGGGGACAAAGCTAGCTAGCTAAGTTGTATCTGTTGAATTTACAGGATTTAACAGAAACAGAACAACTTGAACTTGAGGTTTAACAGTGAGTTACTGGCTCTAATATTTTGAAACCGGTAGAAACGCCACAGAAAAGTGCCTGACTGAATAAAAGCTGAATAAACTTTCATTTATCAGAAATAGTGACAGCACGTAACGGCTCCTAAAACCGCAAGCTATTGTTTTAATCATCGTGTTTGTGATGAAAGAAGTGATGGAAGTCACAGAGCAGGCTAGCCGTTTCCTCTGCCTCCTGTTACCATGCTACGCTAACTACCTGGGTTGTACTGATCGACTCAATGCTTGGTAATGAAGGCAGTATGTTCAAAAATATCCCATTAATTTTGCAGCTAAAAAAAAAAAGTACAATGGCACACGGCGGCTCATTTTGAGATTTTTTTAGATGTGGACTACAGAGATCTGATCAGCCTATGTGTTTCTCTGCATCCACAAAGTTTACTTTTTAGAGCCTGTGGTCTGCAGCTGCAACTGGAGCCACCAATAAACAATCAAGTGACGCTCAAGAGTTTCTCAGAAAATGTACAGCTATATCACAAATAAATGGATATAAGATTGGAAATATAAGGCAAGACGAGACAAGATATTTTGTTGTTAAGCATCAGACTGAAATGTTTCTGGTACAAACTCTAGAATATTATATTGATGTTCTGACCTTTAATCTCAACAGGTTGTTGTTTCATGAGAAATCCTCGGAACTGTCCGTGGTGCTGAAACAGCCACGCTCATTGTAATCTGCATTTTTCTCCATTCCATCTCCACAAGTCTCCTCTTGTATCTGTCCCGAATCAGAAACAGGTTATATTTTCATACCCAGTGCCCTTTTGTTACATTAGAATGTGTTATCTTGTTGTAACTGTTGTTGTTGTAACACCTGTTTCCTTAAAGAAAGTGTAAAAGTTCAATACAAGATTAATAATAAGCTCATGTCAGTGGTAAAAAACACCCACTTACGATGACCATTAAGAAGTCCTTGCCCTGACAGTGACTGTATTTGCATGGATTTGTTTATAAGAAATGTTTTATTTACTTGATATCTTGGCTGCTCTTAAAGGTCAGATATTAATTAGGCATTAAATTTATAGATGCTGGTCTTCTCCTCAAGTCAAATTATCGCTAATATGTCCATTAAATTGTGGGCATCAGGCAGAATTAAACTTTTGAGCCAGATCACACCCAATATCTTAGATTATAGCAGCTGCAGTTAATTACAAGAATCATCTCCAGATTTTAATCGATCCCATCAATTACGGGTTTGATGGACTGTGACGCAGCTACTGAAGACTCATCAATTTATTCATCATCTAAGTCAAGAATTGTCTTTTTCACCAATTCCAAGATTACAGGGTTCTCTCTTGTAGCTCTGAAGTTTAACCTGCGATAAAGAGAGTTAAAACACGCTTATTAAAGCTGGCCATGTTTCATAAACTAATAGGACTCCTGACTAACTTTAACACTGGTAGAACTGGTGTTTCCAATTTTGTGAGTTGACAAAACGTGATCTTTAAGTAATGTTATCTACATGGGCTGTTTTCTGTGTGCACAGAGCATTTTAGACATCAATATTACAGTTGATCATGTATATTTAATTGTGGGAAACTAAAATCATTACCGTCATTAATATTTGAATAAACAGTGGCGCTCTAGCACTGCGTTAGCCGTTGAGATTGAATTTTTTCTTTTTCTTCTTCACTGGATCAATCGGCATTTCTCTGCCTGCACCTGCACTCTCAGAATCAGGTGTTGGGAACTCTCCCTCTGCACCAGCTGCCTCCTCTCTCTCCTCAGTTTGTTTTTAGAATAATCAGCTTTAGACTGCTTCATCTCTGGAACACCATAACAGCTAAATGTTGCTTGATGTGTCAGATGGATAGAGACTGACTGAGCCAGAGAGGAAAACAAAGAACTACTTAAAACCCCTACGGCTAACTCAGTAGCCAGTGGGACGCAATACAGCCTAGTAACCATCATGCAGCCACACACTACTAAAATACTCGTAATATCAGGTATTATTGCTACCAACTTTCTGCAACAGAATGTTTCTATGTGACCAACTCTTTACTAACAAAGTTATAATAAATCAAAACGGATCTAAAAGAAGTAAATATATATATATGTCTGACATACTTTTCTTTTTGCCACGATATTTTTGTTCAGCCCAGTTACAAAGTTATTTAACTCTTTCATATGGTGCCACTAATAGAGTGGTTTTACCATCATACCTGCTGAATGGACGTTCAAATATTGGCCATAAATGGAAAAGAAAACATAATTTTAATATTTTTTCCTCATAAAGCCTCTGACTGGCACTATACTCCACATTTTGAAAGTTCCTATTGGTCACAATCACAGGATACAAAAAGCCCGTCTCTTAGGGAGGGGGTAGAGCATTGGAGTATAGTGAAACTGTCACGACGGGGTGGGGGTTTGAACCAAGGTGCGGACACAGAACAGGCAGAAGCAGGCAGAGTCTTAACAGGGTTTATTAAATCAAAACCAAGCAAGATACAACTAACAAGGAGTGAAACTACAAAACCAAGAATTACACAAACACAGAAGGGATCTGGGGACAAACTCAAACACAAAACTAACAAAACAGGGAAACAAGACTAAAACTAAAACCTTTGCAGAATAAAGAACGAAACCCAGGAATCAGCAGAACCAAACCCTTAACCAAAACAGTAGAATCAACCAACCAAAACTTGAACTAACAGCAAGAAAACCACAGATGATTTAACTAAGCAAAACTAACAGACTACAGAAAAAAAAACATTACAGAGAAATAAAGCTAAACTAAAGAGGGAGAACCAATTGAGGAAAACTAGACTTAATGCAGAAAAAGGCCGAAGCTACAGAAACTAAGGAATAACTCAAACTAACAAACAGAATACGGATAACAGAAAACAGGTAAGAGTAAACTAAAGTACGACAAACAAAACGGGTTACTCACAAAATCTAAATCTAACTAAAGGGGACGGCAGGATCCGGAGAATGCAGGCTGGAAGTTTGGCTGTAGGAAGTCCAGGTGAGGCAGGCAGAAGCACAGGTGGGAAACAGAGCAGGGTCCAGTAGTAAACAGGGACCATTGACCTATGGTCTGGCAGAGGTTGAGTGAGTTTTGCGAGTATTTAAAGGAGCTAATCAAGTCCAGGTGGACTTCTCTGTGCAGCTGCCTTGAATCCTGTAATTAAGAAGCCAGCAAACAGGGCTGGGCCGACAGAGCATGTGAGGGAGTGTGAGGGGGGAGCAGGGCTGGAGCAGGGATCCTAACAGAAACAGTGAAACTTTTTGACCAGATGTACACAATCATATAACTGGTTTGCGTTATTCTGTCAAAGCAGGGTTTTACCATTGAAGACCATATGTACAGAAGCCCTAAACAGCCAGGGCTCAACTTAATTTTTTTGCTCCGTTTTCTTAAGAAAACAACATAATTCTCCTCCGTTTTCTCGTTATAACGACATAATTTTGTCATTATTAGACGATAACAAAATCCCTTATGTCATGATAATGACAAAATTATCTTATTTTCTTGAGAAAACAAAATTGTTTTTTCATCATATTTTCTGGTGAGGTAGAAAGCGAGACCAGCCCACCAGACCAGAAGCTGCTCTGCTGCCGCTGCTCACTACTGACTGAAGCCAGGTTTGGACGTGCTCTACTGCAGCTGCACACTCTAATGAAGTAAGTTAAGCCTCTTCATGTGTTTGTTTGTACTTCTGCAAGGCTGCGGATACAGACTCTGTGGGTAGTGTGTTGAACTTTGGCTTCCGTACATACCAATGAGCCTACAAATTTTCAGGACTCTAGCTACAATATTTCTTAGGTTGTGGCTCTTCAAACATTGCTCCATAGAATTGACGCGAAGAAAACGGTGCAACAGTCGACATTGCTCTACTCCTCTTATACATTTAAATCAAAAACTAATGTTGCCTACAATCCCAGATTTTTCACGTGTTACCTAATAACATATGCACAGAAAAAAAAAATCTGAAAAATATGAGAGAAACCTTTTTTAAATGATGAATTGGGGTGAAATGACCAACATAAGTATAAATATCTCCTCAAAACTGATCTTTTGCAACAAAATTAGCAAAGCACCACAGTTTGGGTAAAAATACAACACTTTTACAACATATTTGAAGCTTCTCATCTATTTCCTGGTTTGTGACATTGATGAGTCCTGCCCCATCTAATGGTTGACTGAAAAGGAGGAACAGCAAAACATGAAAATGAATGGCGATGATATGCTGATTTGAAACACATACAAATGGAATTTAACATGTAAATGAGGATGCAGTTATGTTGTATAGGAATATAATCTTTGGTTGATTGCATGGCGATTACATAAAAGAGCGAAATGTTTTGTAAAGTAATGCATGACTTTTATTTTGTAAAGCTTTAAAACACTCATGTCCAAGCATGTGCCATGGAGAGACAAAAGTCTGCGATCAGTTTGAATTCCAAACAGTCCTTTCAGCAGGTATTTCATTGATGAGTTCTTCCCTGAAATCAAATGCTTTATTTTCAGTGGTACTCAAAGGGGATAATTGTTTTCTTCCTTGCTTTGACTTGCAAATTAATTACATGTCAGACTTTGCTGATCTTTGACATGCAAATGTGACCAGCAGCAAACCTCCCTGTGTGCACAACATGAAGATATCCTTAGCTGCTCAGGCTCTGTTGAACAAAATGATCAAAATCCAACCCAGAGAAAACAGAATAAACCCTAACAAAAAAATTTCCTGTACAGTAACACGACTCGCTCCTGGCTTGCTAGCGTGTTCTTTGCTAGCTTGCAACTGCATCATTTTACCAACTCGCTGTGTTAATGAGCACTAAAACATCTATATAGACATGCAGATTCATGTCACTGTGCTGAATCCTGCAAACTGTTGTCTCTCTGTAGCACATATCTGGCCATTCCTTACTTCAGAGTAAACAACTGGAAAAATGGTCAGATTCTTTGAAGCCCTTAACCCTGAAACCCAAATGAAGTTAGACATTTAGGCATTTGAACACTCATCCAGGGAAAAGATGGAAGTCAGAGCGTGTGCGTGTGCTTTTGTAAAAGAAAATGACCCTGACATGCAGAGGGCCAGCTGGTAAGTGTGATGGATGGATGTTGTTTCTCACACACACTGACACACACAAACGCAGCTGACACTCCAGGTTTGTCACCCGCACATACGCGCACACACATACAAAAATACACAGTTTTAGCTTACAGGCCTTCTTTGACACCAGACATCTCTTCATGCACACACACACACAGTCTGGCATGTATTCAGTCTCTGTACTGACACAACATGCTCTACTATGTCTCTGTGTGTGTTTATCTGTGACAATCATTCCTCATTTCTCTCTCTCTCTTTTTGTTGTTTGATATTTTATGTAAATTTTTGCTCTTTCCTGTTGTTAAATACACTCACCAGCCACTTTATTAGGTACATCTTGCTAGTACAGAGTTTGACCTCTTTTTGTCTTCAGAGCATCCTGAATTCAACAAGGTGTTGGAATCACTCCTCAGAGATTTCAGTCCATATTGACATGATAGCATCACTCAGCTGCTGCAGATTTGTCGGCTGTACATCCATAATGCAAATCTCCTGGTACCCTATGAACTTCAGCAAGCTGTCTTGACTAAGTCTGGTTGCCTAAATGGATTGAGTTGCTGCCATGTGATTGGCTGATTAGATATTTGTGTTAACAAGCAGTTGAAGAGGTGTACCTAATAAAGTGGCCGGTGAGTGTATTACTCCTATAGCCTTACTTTCCTTTATTTGATTTCCTTCCTTCATTTTTTCTTGTATTCTGATTTCTCACTCCCTTAAGTTTTGTGGTCTTTGTGAACAGAGTGGGGTCTCAGCCTGGCCTTCAGGTTTTCAGAAGAACCTGCCACAGAGGGCCACATCCCTCTTATGATCCAGCCCCTGAACTGAAACACAGTTTATGTGTGGTTTTCATGTGACTTTTGCACCAGAAAGAATGTTTTCCACGCCTGCAGGATGCAGATAACAGGTTCTCACAAGGATTCCTGCTCTCTGTCTCAGGCATTTTCTAAGTTCACACAGAGAAACTTACATGTGAACACATTTACAGCGTACACTTCATGTGCGTGGACACATGCACGTGTTGTGCATTGATGAACTCACACAGAAAAACTAATATACAGCATGCGTGGTGTTACACTCGTGTGCACACATGCATATGCAAACATGCGCCGCCTTTCATGCACCCACACAGGAGAGCTTCACACACAACAGGTGCATACATGTACACACGCAAACAAGCACACACATCAAAGTGAAAATAGTTTTTCTTGATAATACTCTGGGTGTCAGAGCTGGCAGGCTGAAAGCCAAAGATAGAGACACAGCGAGAGAGGAGGGGAGGTAACAGAAATGGAGAACAAATAGAGAGAAAGACATTAACTGGTGACATCCATGCGAGAAGGTATCTGATTACTGGAACTATATTTCATTTTCACTTTGTCCCCTGAAAGTTGCAGCCTTTGTGTGCGTATTAGGATGTGTGTGTGTGTCTTGGTAATGTGTGATGCAGGATGTGGTTTACATAAGAATGTGCACATGCATTATTCCTGTTTACCCAATATAACGTCTGTGTAGTATATGTAACTTAACACTTTCGGTATACATAAATAAATAAATACACAGTGTGACTTACAAACTGTCAAGAAAGTTTATGTATAACGTATTTGCGTATGTAGCCCTTCAACTAATTTGCAGGTTCAATAAAAAAAGTTACATAACAGAGAAAAAATAGACAACATTTACAGTTATTGTGAACAACATTTTTATCCAAAAGTAACTTGATGTACCACAAACACAAATACATTTGGCATTTGTGGCGCCAATGATCCCTCAACTTGTTATTGTTTTATCAGCGACTTCACAGGTTATAGTGGTATTGTGTACTTTACTTAAAAAATGCACGAAAATTTACAAATGCAGGGTTTGACATGGTGTCAGCACAGGATCCTCTGAACTAGAAATGTACTGATTATAATGTAATATGCTGCGAGTCTCTGAGTTTGTAATTAGTAATATTACAAATTGTGTTTATCTCTGCTCATATTGTGTGTTGAAAATTACACATGACTCCATGGTTATTAGTTATTTTTTCCCCAACTCCACCTCCTCTGCATGATTCTCTTTTTGCCAGAGCCAAAAGGAAAAACAGCGTCTTAGAGATTGTCCTCTTTGTTCTACGTCAACATGTGCATGTGTTAGTGTGTGCGTCAATGGAAAGGTGCCATAGGCTGTTCACAGCACCATCTGCCTCCGTCTCAACTTAGATACATACAAGCACACACACATATAAAGACACACACTGTCCCATCTGTGTGGACAAGCAGTTCTGGAGTGTATTTGTATATATAAAACAAATGCATAGGACTGACTTGCCGTTTTAAAAATGTGTATGCATGCAGTGATGCTTGTGCATGTTGATGTGGCATGGGAGCAGTTCCCCAATCATTCTAATTGCAAATATGTTAATATCATTCTCATTTCCAATTTCTCTGTCTCCCTCCCTCCCTCCCTCCCCCTCTCTGTCTTGTTCTCCTTCTCTCTCTTTGCCTCTATCTCACCTCTCTTTTTCATATGCTAACCGCCTGATTAGGGATTTGTCGGCCTCCCGGCAGTTTGAACCAATCAAGAGCTAGTTTAACTGAGAGCGCTCACACCTGTCCTGACAGGAATGATAACGACCGTGGCCAATCACCACCAATCTGCCCCGTTGCCACGGTGATCAGCCTGTTTTGGAATGCCCACGGTGGCGACCGAGGAGAGGCACTGCATTCAGATGGCTCTGTCAACTTGGAGCCGTTGTGAAAGGGGAAACATTTGCTTTAATTTTACATTTGAGCTCAAATATGTGTGACTGGCTTCCTATTAGTATTTTGACAGCTTATGTGCCATTTTGTCCTCCTTCATCCACCCGTCTGTGTACCTAAAAAAATCAGTTTTCATCTTAAAGTTGGGATGACAAACTTTTCTGCAAACTGTTGTGGTCTACAAACGCCCCCAATTCAACGTTCTGTATTGTTGCATGTTATGTAATATTTTGTATTATTGAACAGCTGGTTTTATGACAAGGAAGAAAAAATGTTTGTTCCCTTTTTCAGCCTGTGACTTGTGTATTGTTTAACCATGTTTTGGGATCAAGTACATACAGAAGTGAGTACACCACTGTGCGATACCACATAAATGTCTAATAATGCAAAACTTTATCACCAATTGCATATTTTCCTCTGAATAATTGCATTAATTGTAACTGGTCTTGTGTAAAGGTACAAAATCAACTGTTTAGATTCACTATATTAAAAATGCAGACTCACAGTAGGAACTCAATGCAACAGAAGTCTGTACTTTCATGACTGTAACTCAAATCTTCTGTTTTTGTTCCAGTTAAGTTTTCATCACAGACTTGATCCTTCTCAGTATTGAGGATACCAAATCTCCGAAGAAATGTTTTGCTATTCTTTATACATTTTCTTTTTGCCTGCTCTTTGATAGAGGGATTGTGTTCTACCTTTCTCTTTAAAACACCCCAAAGGTGTACAAATGGATTCAAGTCAAACAACATACTTGGCCAGGTCATAGTTTCATTTTTTTCTTTGGCAACTCTTAGGTTGCATAAGAACTTTTCTGTGAACTGTTGTGGTCTGCTACAGCCCCAATTTAACTCTTTTGCCTCATTACCATGCTGGAATATTCTGCTACTGCCAAGCTTCTGCAGTCTGGGAGTCACTTTGCCAGCCAGTATTTTGGTATATCCACAGGCCCTCTTGGTGCCATCTATAAATGTCACTTCCTCAACACCTTTTGCACTCACGCAGCCTCATACTATCACATTCCCACCTCTGTGCGTCACTGTCAGGACTATGCGTTCACTGTGGTGGTCCTGGCCAGGATCACAGCAAACATGCTGGACTCCATCTGCGCTGATCTTGGCCTCATCTCACCAAAGAACCTGCTCCCAGTATTCATCACCCTTCTTTTCACTTTCTTCAGCAAAGTTTCATTCATTCTTGCAAACAAGCACGATATATTTTAACAACAGGTATATTTCCCTGTGCCAAGTCTGAGGCACTTTACCGTCTGTTTTCCTGAGCTAGACTGTAAATAAAGCACTCTCTGTGGCATCATACTTAGAAGGGTGGCCACTGTGACTGTGATTATTCATAGTATGGCTTGTTTTACGCCTCCAAATTAGTGCTGCAATGGCGTTTCAACAGATTTTTAGCTGGTCGCTGATCGTTTGTATCCTTTCACATCTTTGTGAGGTCTTACAGTGAGGTTTTTTCCAGATCCACTGGTAATTCTTCTTCCATGTCAAGCCGTGACATGTAGATTCACACAGCCAAAAGGTCTAAAGGTGAGAAAAGTTTTCCGGTGTTCATAGGTCATTGTGTTGCATTGAGGTTGTACTATAGGGCCTGTATATTCAAGAAATGTTTTTGATTGTGCATACTAAGAAATACTCTACTTGTCAACTTAGAAATAACGCAATTTTTGAGAGGTGAGTTCTGACACATTTAAGTGATTGCACGCCTAAGAGTGTACCCACTCCTGCTGTACACTGTACACCAATGAAGTTACAGTGAGTGTGCTAAAAAAAAGAAAGAGTTAGAGAAACAGAGATGGCAAGTAGAGAGGCAAAGGTAGAGGGGCTGTCTGCTCACCCACACACCTTAGCCTTTCATCAGTGCTGTAAGCGTAGGCGATGGTGGCGTGTGTTGGTTTCTATTCGTCTGATATCTCTGACTCGTTCTTATTAATACAGTCGCACCTTTATTTATTCATTATCATGCTCATATTTTATTCATCCCTTGTTTCATTTTATTTTTATTTACCTCAACGCTTTCAGCTGAAAGCATCATCAAGTGAGCGTTGGAGTTTGATCAAATAGTGACGGGAATGAGGGCGTGTATGTGTGCGTGATTGTAAGGAAGATGGGGGGAAAAGAGAGCAAAAAGTAAAAAGTGAGAGTTATATGGACATGTAGAGACAGAAGGAAGAAGGTATGGAACAGCATTTGATCTATAAGACAGATATAAATCAAATCACACACTCAGTTTTCGTGCTTCTGTTTATGTTCTCATTTTAAAAATAACACACTCGTGCACATTTATGTGTGTGCTTAAGAGCTAAGTGCCAGCCTTCCATCATCTTGTAGATGTGCACAGCGGCTCATCATCATTTCAATCCCCCAAAGACACATAAAGGAAGTTTCATTTTAAAGATAAACAAATTAAGGGATGAACACTACCCCACGCTGTGAAACCACTCCCCACAAAACAACCCAAAACTGGGACAGGAACAAAAAAGTGTGCCACTGGTCTCGCATTCTGAGCAAACATTCACCAGATGTCTGCTCTAACTTAACGCCCCCTGGAGATTTTATGCTACAACCTTCTGGGGGGAATGTTTGGTAACTTAACCCACCTATGCGCATATGTCACCTTATTTCATGTCATCTTAAGAAGAGCAGCTGGAAACTTTGAGTGCAGCATAAAGTGGCCATTACATTCATGTAAACTCTCAAGCAGAATAATCCAATATACAGTTCCATTATGAGCCAAAGGGACCGTCTTTATAAGTCCCGGTATCACAACATTTTCTGAGCATTGCTGCCGGGCATCTGTGCTCAGGTTAAGTACTTTAATCAAGGGATCTATGATGCGATGAAGGAAGGGAGATGGATTTGTCAGTCACTCCCCCCGACTGTTTAAGCAATATGATAAAGTGACCTCTGAATCACTTTATTGGAGTACCTTTGGGCGCGGAAAGTAGTTACAGATAAACTACAAATCATCATTTTCCAGAGGAAATCGCAGGAGAGCAAAAAATTAAAAAAATAAAAACTCTATTTGCCCTTGGGGAAACACTATACCTTTCACAGCAACACATATTTAAGACGGAGCTGAATTATTAACTGATGAAAACACTGATTGCACTTAAACTGTTTCACTGAAGTGAAAGGGATCCGACATAAAAAGTTCAATAAGCAGTTGGTGAAAAAATGTACGCAGGCGCCACAAATCTTCCATAAATGTTGAGATTAGAAAATTAAAAATATAATGCATTTGTCCATGTCTGTGATTATTATTGTCAACTGAAGAGCAAAATAATGACATACAAAGCGTCTATTCTTCATCGAGCAATGCACCATCTCCACAAGCTTAAATAAGGCAGCAGAAAGAGAGAGGAGGCATAGAAACACTGTGTTAGGTGAAAGAGACGAGTAGTCACTAAGGTTTGGTCCGCTCTATAACACAATTAATTGCAGCAGCGGTTATTATACAAAGATCATGAAATCTTTTTTGGGTCAAAGGCAGGACTCTCTGTTTCACACCTCAATCACATCTGCACACACAGATACACTGAAAGTATTGAGGTGTCTTAGAATTTAAAATTCAATGTAAAATTAATTCGATCAGGTTCTGCTTGGCTTACAGTATATTTTCATCAGCTCCTGTTGGTTCCTTCCACTAGAACCTTGTTTCGCTTCACTGACTGAAGCTCGTTTTAAACACTTCACTTCCTCTCCCTCTGGATTAAACCCCACACTTGCAGCTGCATCTCGAGGTCTAAAAAGTATATTTCCCTTATCGAGGGAAACTCCTCTAATCTGGCATTCCGGCGTGGGTTTGGCAGATTAACACATGTGCCTCCATTTGCTGAGGGAAAAGCAGAACTTGGCTGGAAGTTGCACTGGGTCCCATCAGGCTCAAACTCTTCCCTCCAGAGAATTTATCCCCTTTTACGCTGCTTGACCCGTCCGGTATACAAACTACTAGAACTGTAATAATACAAATTGCTTACACTGGCGATTCAATGCAGCACAACTATGGCTCAGTGGTTCTGGTGAAAGTGGTCTTCTCCTCAGAATATACATGACATGGAAACAGGGAATACCTTGGTGCATCACAAATGGACCAACTACAGAATGAAGCAGAGATAGCAAGAGATTACTGGTCCATAGATTTTGCAAAAAGCAAGATAAATTCACATTTTAGCTGGTTTAAACTAATTTCATATGCCAAGAGAAGAGGAGATGTTAGGACTGCATTGATGTGACAAAGAAATAGGTCATGTTTTTACAGGTCAGATGATTACAGTATTTTTGTTTTACAGTAGCGTTAGGAATGAAGCATGTGCGCTTTCTGCCTTTTACAAAGGTAAAAGTGTGAATGTTTAAATGCTTTTCTGAATTCTGCACACAAACAAATCGATTTGCCCAACAACGCTGAATGAAACTGAAAGAAACAGACATGTACTGGAGGGAAACATGAAGTAATTCACACATCAAATATAAACCAACGCACAAAACAAGCATTAACACTGAAACGGGGGCATCATAAGTGATGCAGCTTCTCAAAATAAGCGGACCAGACTCCTGTTAAGAAGAGAAACAAAGGCTCTTTGACTCTCATTGAGACGTACTAAGAAAAATTAAATAAAAGCCTCAAGTAAAAAACAAAACAATACAAACTATGTTCTTTTTTAATTAGAAAAACAAACAGATGTATAGAGTTACCAAAGGTGAAAACAGTATTCTTTCTACATTAGATTGCACAATTGTGGCATTAAATGTCTGAAAGCAACTGTAGGAATCTAATATAGACTTTATGACCTTTAAACTTGTGAATATAAAAAAAGACAATGATTACCACCTGACATTTCCAATTATGCTTTACTGCTGTCTCTAAAGACAACATATACGCATCCATACATCTGATAGATTAGACACATTTCCCTGTTTTTGAGTCTTTTTTTTTTTTACCAGTAACCAATAACTCAATAAAATGAGTAATGGCTTTGCCGATAAAACATGAGCATTGATTGAGAAACGCACAGCACAGACGCACACAAACATAAACACGCGTGCGCACACACACTCAAACACACAGATGGCCGGATCAATTTAGCGCAAGCTAATTGGCTGTCACGACCTCTTCATCGAGCCGAGACCATGAAGGCCTTGATCTTGGAAAAAAAGGCCTGAGGGATACACTCAGATATACAAGCAGGACAACACACAGATACACACAGACACACACACACACACACACACAATAAAAGCAGAACAAGCATTCCAGTGAGATCAAATGTAAACTCAGGAAACTACCACGCTGACTATCAGAGCTGTTTCTAATGCGTGTATGTAAATACTCTTCCTCTCACTCCTGTAGCTGGAGGTGCTGTATTTTACTGCATTACATATCAGCACGTCTAAGGCAAAACTGACAGAAGTATGAGATATGTGCTGTTTGTATTTGACATGAGCACTAATGCAATGCTTCGTTGCAAGGCTGTTTTTGAAGAAAATAAGACTGAGTGGAATTGAACCGTGTTCCAGGATAACCTTTCTGCAGTTGCGACCAGGATACACACCCATCAGGCATAACATTATGAACACCTCCCCAGTATTGTGTCGGTCCCCCTTATGCGCTCAATAATGCTCTGAACCATTGGGCATGGACAAGAGGACCTCTCAGGGTGTCCATGTTGGGCCATTGTCATGTTCCTCAACATGTTCCTGATTGGTTGATGTTTTTTCCATGTGGTGGGGTGCATTTTCCTGCAGGGGTAGGCCAGTGACATTTGGGATTTCCATTTGCACGAGGGAGTGTGCTTGTTGTGGGGCAATGTTTATTTCGGTGTCGAAGTCTCATCAGATGTCAGAATCTGAGGTTTTCCATCAGAACACCACATAGTACCAATGTTATTCACTTCACCTGTCAGTGGTCAGAATGTTGTGGCTGATCGGTGTATATTGTCACCTTTGTTTTTCAGTTTAGTAAGATTTGCATTCTTATAAATGCTCTTCAGTCTTAGTTGCTGCCTTTTTGGGGATTTTTGATGGAAAACATACTCTTTATTCTTTGTGGAAACATGCTTTCAACATTGTTTAGTTTGTCACTGACAAACAAACTAACACAAATACAAAATGTGACACTTATCATTTAAGAAAATGTAGAACAGACATTGTGGGTATGTTACTATCCTGCCAGCTGGGAGACTCCTTAAAGCTGTAACTTGATAATTCTCTGTACAGAATTATAGATTCTTGTCTTTTGTGCATAGATCCTCGTCTTTTGTTGCACCGTTGAATCCGTTTTGTCAGCAGTTTCCCCAGAATTCAATTTGCGTAATCATTTTCTCTTACAACATTTCGGAACACAGTGTTCATTTGCTGCAGCAGATTTTGCTGTTAGTAAAGCTGAGTGTTTTCCTTTCCCCAGGGAGACAGTTAGTCACTGTTTGCTATTACACTGTACACAGTCCAGCACCCGATTATGGGCACAATACACAACTTTTTCCTCCAGGCAGGTCCTACATTGTTGGTTCAACAAGCCTCCAGTTTGTCAACTTAAGTTTTTATCCCGACACTTGTAGCTTGTCTTGTTAAGCTGTATGTTTGGCAGCAGCACACAGCCTCAGGCCAAAATAACCCTCACACGAACTAATGCACAGTAAATGCAAGCAAAATGCAAAAGTAGAATAAATGCAAGCACACAACTTGATCAGTTTTACCATTAATTGATGGGCAGATAAATCTATTACTCATTTAGTCAATAAGATATCTGATAATAGTGAGACATGCCAATCAGAATGTCACAGAGTCCATGGTGTCATCTCAACTGCTTGTATTGTTCTGCTAACAATCTAAAGGCTGAAAGTATTCAATTTGCAATGATATAAAATAAAGAATATATAATATTAACATGAAAACAGTAGTGTAACAAGTAAACAAGACACACACTAACAATAAAATGAATAATCCGTCAAGAAAAGGGAAGCCTTTTTTCAACTGAGGCTCCAAATCCTTGGCAAAACTTGAAAATCTAATTGTGTAGGAGTTTGCTGTTGTTTAATAGCAGAAGGAAAGGACAAAGCTGCCTAAATTGAGCAGCCAATGACAGGTTTTTGTCTGTATCCTACATCCAATGAGCCGGACTAGGGATGCCATGATGCTAGAAATTTGGTGGTCGGTACCAATAGCACTGAAATTCTCTACAGCACACCAAACTGAAAACCAACAAAGTGAATGTATCTCATTATAAACTGAAAAAAAGCCATAGGTAATAATAAAAAAAATCACATGACTATTGATGTTGACATAATATTGTGCCAAAGAATAGAAGAGCAATTTTTTTATGGTGGCTTAGCATTTCTACTGCCTGATATGTGGAAAACAATGCAAGTCAGACTTTGCGTCGGTGTAACATGGATGAAAAGAGCAGAACAGTGGAATGTAGCCTTCAAGAAAACAAAACAAACAATACCGTATCATGGAACTCACTCATCCAGTTTCCTTGTGAGGACTTTTAATTGAGTTTTTATCGTATTTCCCGTGCTTTTAAACATTTACAGTAGATATAGTCGGCTGTGTATATGTTGGCCTACTTTGTTGCTGTCACTCTTCCTTAACATCCTCCTCACATTGTAAAAACTACGAGGAAAACCACACACATACACACACACACAGCTATATATTGACAAACCGAACAGTAATGTCAGTAGCCTCATAACATCATCAGCAGCCCCCGGCTCAAATGATGACCAAACTGAACAAGCTAATGTTAGCATTTGTGAGCATTGTGTCTGGATTATTGCTATGGCAGATGCAGCTGACATGCAATAACAGTTTCAGGATGTTAATACTGTAGTACCATGTCAGATATAAAGTAAAATAAAATCTGCAGTAGCCTAATCATGACAGATCATAGAAAATTAGTGTGTGAAAAACAGTTACATACACTAAAAGTACCTAGACTTCTCTTTTAGATTCTTGAAGGCCAGATCAGAACTGAAGGAGTCTGTTGAGTGAGAGGTGAAACGTCTTCAAGAACCTCAAAGAGATGTCCAGTTGTTGTCTACTGAAACTTCTAGGATTACATGACCTGGATGACGAAGGATCGACACCGATATGCTGATAGTCTGTTTTTTAAGTCGCCAACAATTTGGCATAAGCACAACATTAAAACCACTGACAGGTGAAGCTGAATAACATTGATCATATTGGTACTATGTGCTGTTCTGATGGAAAACCTTGGATTTTAACATCCGTGTTGATGAGACTTAGCCGCCCAAATAAACATTGTCCCACAACAAGCACACTCGCTCATGCAAATGGAAATCCCAAATGTCACTGGTCTACCCCTGCAGGAAAATGCACCCCACCATATGGAAAAAACATCAAACAATCAGGAACATGTTGAGGAACATGACAATGGCCCAACATGTTGATTTGACCTCCAAACTTCCTACAGCCCATTCTGATCAAGCATCAACAGGATGCAGTGGAACAAGTCTGATTGACAGAGGCCCCACTGCACAAGCCAGAGCACCCAAAGGATCCAGTGCCAGCGTCCTGGTTCCAGACCCCATAGGACACCCTGAGAGGTCCTCTTGTCCATGTCCAATGGTTCAGAGCATTTTGGAGCACATAAGGAGGACCAGCACAATATTAGGCAGGTGGTCATAATGTTATGCCTGACTGGTGTATTTGGCAAATGGTACATAGCAAGACAGCTTCACAACAGCTGATGATCAAAGTCATCAGCTGAGGAGTTTGTATGATGTGGTGGAAATATACTCAACCACACAACTCTACTTACAGCCTCCTGTCTGTGGATCTACTGGAAAAAGTTATTTCCACAAATTTTAACATCCCAGTCGTTTATGATTTGTTTTGTGGTGTGTTCTGGCAATGGCTGAATGCAAATCAGCAACTATGGCAATAAAACTGCAGCGCGATGTTTGTCCTACACTAATATTGGGATTGTCGCATTACACCAACAAACACATCAAAGAGAGTCGAAAGTAAAATCAAGAATCACAGATAAGCAAAGAGGCGCAATAATAATACTTTCTTACTTTAGGAACATGCCTTATGTGCTTATGGTTGTACATAAAAACACTGACTGATGTTTTAAACCTAGAACTCCTATTGCAAAGATGTTGACCCATCTCTGTCCAGACCAAACTCTTACCTATGCAGACTTCACTTCTTCTTTTGCTGCTGTCATAATTACCATGGCTGTTTGATGGTCTTGTCACATGAACATGCCATTTTTGGTCACATGTCAAAACAACTGATGCAGAAAGCAGTTTATTCTTTGATTAAATAGTTATTTAAAATGATGATGGTGACCTTTTTGGGCAGACTCATAGTCAATGATCTGATTATGACTATGACATAGTTATTTGTAACTCCAGTGCTTTGACACTTGTTGAGTTTCCACCCTGTGAGACTTTCTGGATTAAATAACATTCAACTTCTTCACTCAGGACAAAGGGGACATTAACATGATTCCAGACAGCTGTGTTTTGTACGAATACATACTGTCATGGAAGATTCTGACTTTAAAACACCCAGTAAAGAAACACAAGCATTGCCTCCTCTTGAATGGCACCATGTATGAATGAAGATAATAACTGAAGAGGTGCTGCCAGTCATTCGTCAAGTACTACTTTTTAGTGTGCAGCCTCAACTAACCCCACACATTGCAAGGATGACAGCTTAAGTTCACTATGCTGTACATCAGGTTAAATATTCATCCATTCAACCACTTTTCCCACTTGTTCAGAGTTGGGTTGTGGAGGCAGCAGGCCAGCCGTCCCACCAGCAATGTTTTCCAGTTCCTCCAGGGGCATCCCAAGGCATTCCCAGGCCAGATGAGACATGTAATCTTTTAAGTGGAATCCAGGGATCTGAACAGGGTTCTCCTCCCAGATGTATGTTCCTGGAAAACCTCTAAAGGTAGTCGCCCTGGAGGAATCCTAATCAGATGCCCGAACCACCTCAGCTGGCTGCCTTCCCTCCGGATGTCCAAGCTCCTCAACCTCTCTCTAAGGCTGAGTCCAACCACACGATGAAGGAAACTCTTTTTGAATGCGAAATAAGTTCTCAATGTGAAAACAACTTAAACAGACTCAATTCAGGGATAAATGCCAATACAACACCAGAAACAGAGCTCATCTAGTTAACTTATGGAGCTCGGGTAAACAGTAACCATCTATTTTAACAGTTTGCAGTCTTTAATGCAGATCTGCTGGCCACTATTCTTCATCCAACACCCTGTCTTCTGTTAACAAAATAAGTCACACCGCAATATGTACAGTGCATCCAAAGAGCATCATCTTAACTGTGTCACATCTAATCATGATTTTGCTGAGTTCAGGTAAAGCAGAAAAGTTTGTCCAGCACTGTAATTTATTTAATGATTAGATAATTAAATCATATACCACATTAAGATATAAGACTGATTGTTGTAAGATTGTCAGAGTGTCCTCCCCTGGACAACATGAGAGAAAAATATTGTAAACTCTGTCTTGAGTGGATGATTTTTTTTTTTTTTTAAATGTCCCCACTTGCTGTTCAACCATATAAAAACAATCTTTTTGCAGTGCCAAAGCAGAGGTTGTTTTGACAGATGCAGAACAGAGCCAAAAAAGATGTGTCACTTCTCAAACATCCACTACTGTGACTGCAAAAACAAGCCCACCACTGCCAACGGGATGCATCCTGGATGCTTCGGAAGCCTGATAATAGCTTATTAATGAGAACAGTTGAGCATTATCCACTGGTCAAACGAGTCGGTGCTGAGCTCTCCAGCTGTGCGATTACCCCCCGACTGTAAACGCAGTGATCCGGATGTCAGGCTGCTCAAAGTACACAAGAGATCAAAACCTAACCACTCTCTTTTCCGAGCGCTTGCCTACTTGGCTCACCCCTCCATCCCTCCCCCTCTCCATTTGTTTCATCTCCTGCTGTGCTCTGAGCAGTTGTTGAAACGCTGAACATGAAAAAAAAAAGATGAAGAAATTAATAAAAAAAAAAAAACAACCTTTCTTTCATTCTGTCCAACGTCTTTGCCACTTTACAACCCTCTCAGCGGTTTCTCATCCAAATCCAATTTAGCTCATGTTTCCGTCCACGCCACCTTCCCCCGTTTACCTCTCCCTCACCCCTCAAACGTCTCCCTCTCTCTTTCTTTTCATCCCCCATCCTTTTCTTTTCCCATTATGTCCTCCCTCCTCCCTCGCTCCTTTTCCACCTCTTTTCCTCCCGTTGCGCCTCTCGCTTTCGTCTCTCCTCCATCTCACTCCTCACCTCTCCTCTCCTCCCTCCCTCCCTCCCGTCCCTCCCCTCTATCTCTCGGTGGCAACATGAAAGGCTACCTGTGCGCTGATAGCCAGGGGAGAAGGAGGGCAGCGAGTTAATTAACTTGCTATCTGGGACTGACTGTTAATAGGAATTGGAACTGTTAATAAGAATATAGCGTTGCGCGCCATGTTAGCAGAAATATAGCTTTAGACAGCACACACTAGGCTGAGGAATGTGTAGCGGTGAGTGTGTGTGTGTTTAACCGAAGCATTGTTCAGTGTGTACCATACACATCAGTGCTTGTATGTGGCCGAGCTCATACACAAATAGGCAAGTGTGCGATTATGTGCACACAAACTCACGCAGACAGAGAGGTGGCAGGTGTAATTTCACGCATTAAAAGGGTTCAAGAAAAAAAAAAATCTCCGCTCTACCCAAACCCCTCACCCCCCTCAACACACACACACACACACTTGGTCTCCCATCCCCCCGGCTCTCTCCTCTCTCGCCACCCAAACCCTTTGAAGATAACTTTTTCTTATTACCCTAACAATGGCGGCACGGAATGCAACTTTAATTCATGCTCCGAAAAAAAAAAAAAAACGAGACGGGGAGGAACAGGACATTGCGCCTCTCGCTTGTTCCTCCTGCAGGGTGGAAAAGCGAGAGAGGAGGAGGAGGAGGATGGAGGAGGAGAGGAGGGGGGAAGTGAGAAAGAAAGAGAGGTAGGCAAAGTGGGAGAAAAGTTCAAATAGAAATCGCAAGGTAAAGCTTTTTTTTTTCTTAAGCATGAAAACGGTCCTGAGTACCTTTACTGTGTTTTTTTTCCCACCCTATTTTTCTCCGGTAACTCTGAGATTGGCAAAGCGCTGACGTGTGCTCTTCTTAACAGGCATGAGCATACAGATACTTTTAACACACATTGAAAAAAAAAATGCACCTCCGCTGCTGACGTGCTTCATCTGCTGAAGTGCCACCCACAGCACCAACGCTACCCTCTTTGCTTCTCCTCCAGGACCAATGCTCTCAAACTTATCTGCTTCTCGTACTGCTTTTTTATGACATGCTTTCCTTCTGTCTCCCATCCTTGCTGGCTCCCTCTTTGCGGTAGGTAGGCAGGCAGGCGGGCAGGGTTGACAGGCCCTCTTACAGACAAGGAGGAAATGCTTGCCCTTTGAAGTGGAATTGGGGGCCCGTGGAACTGTCTGGTGCATGATTAGCGTGGAGCTTGGAGGGGAGAGAGAGTGTAGGGGAAGCAGGTTAAATGCAGGGTAGAGTCAAGGAGAGAAGAGGCACAAGTGGAAAGGAGAAAGAGAGACTATAATAAGGATAAACTAGAAAAGAAGGATTGAACAGGAGCGGAGTAAGGCCCTTTTCAGACATGGGCATCATTACTTAAATGCGCGGGTACTATAGAAACCGTCCTCCTGAGAACAACAGCAGCATTAGTCGTTTCAGTAAATACGACATATGTTTAAAGACCTCTGGCGGCCGTGAGGATTAAGACTCTTGTTCTTTTGAGAGTGAAGGTTGAAATCCTGTGACTGTGTCGTAGGGCTGTGAAGTCTGCGGAGGGTCGACAAATGATGGACTCTGACACGAGAGACTGCCTTTTGCCCCCATCAGCTTCTTCTAAACTCCACTACTATCATCTCTACCTCACAGCATCCCCAATTTCATTAAGGTAGTAGGTAAAGGTAGTACTGAATAAAAATTTACTGAAAATGAACTAATGAACATCAGACATTGCTTTTGAATTGTGGTTTAACAAAATCATTAAAAAAACAAACAAACTAATGAAACTGGCCTGGACTAAAATGACAGTACCTCTACAAACGACTGAAAATAATTTGACCACTGGGACATCTCAAGCTAAGGTGCGTCCTTGTTACGGCCACTGGTGACAGTGTGCCGTATTTATGTGGTGGTTTTTTTCTAAAAAACGGTGTTTGTGCAAGCCCAGCTGAAGCTGACTTGGGAGACTGATCCAGAAACCAGCTGAAGGCCATCTCGGCTGATTAGTGAAGACCTGCTCTGCTGCACCTGTCCTCCCGCCTCCGGACCTGCCAGATTGGGCCACCACTCCGATCCCTCCCACATCAGCCAATCCTCTGCAGCCATCCCACACCTGGAGACCTTAAAGCCTCCAACAAACCCTCAGTCTTGGCGACAGGGATTTCACGTGACCTGTTTGCCCTGGTGCCTCATGTTTGTGACTCTGTGTTTGTGTGTATTGTGCTCGGCCGGGGGTTAACTTCGTGAAGAGGTATTCGTTCATCTTAGTGAAGACTTTTTGGTGGCCTCTGTTAACCCCTGCATTAGTTTAGGGACAGCATTAGCGTTTGCTGTGTGGAACTGATGCTAGTGTTGTTTATGTGTTCTGTAGCCACATTGTGTGGTGATTCGTGTCCTGTGCCATGTTTCATCATGTGAGTTGGTTTTTGGTTTAGTTTTGTGCACTGGGCACTTGTTTGTACTTTCTGTTTGGTGTGGTGTTGTTATTGTGTTTACATTTGGCTTGGGAGTTTAGTTGTGTTTTGTTATTTAGTCTAAGTAAATTTTGAGTAACTTTGTTAGCTTTTGTTCGGTTTTATTCAGTTCTTTGATTTTAGCAGCACCCACCAACTTTGTTACTTTGTGTATCATCTGTTTTATGTTAATTTCGTCACTAAGAAATAAATTGCTTTACCACACCAGTAACACATGGCTTTATTTTGTTGCACCCAGCTACCCCTAGAGGCTGGGTCGTAACAGTCCTTTAATTAGCATCACAGGTGATATTTCAGTAACCATTGTGGGATTTTCTTCCTTTAACAGAAGGGTACCAACCATTTTTGTGTGTAACTGGTATTAAGGCTGGGCTATAGCGGTGAAAAAAATATAATTTTTCCTGAAAAAGGTGTAATTAAAGTAAATGTCAATACTTTTTGAAACATTTTAATAGGTTTTTTTTGTTGTAAAAAAACAAGCAAAAAAGAGGTCAATTTATATGCTACTACAACGCTAAAGATATGAGAGCCTGCAACGTGTTACCCAGAAAAATACCGCTTTCTCCGTGACATTTACCGGCCTCCAGCAGCTAACTGTTGGCTGCTAAAATGGCTGGGTGGTGCTTGCATATCTGAAAATGTAGCTCTAGATTTCATAATATGTATTTTAAATCTGAATGCTTGCTTTCTTGCTTGAGAATCATAGAAAACTTAAAAAAAAACGGGAGCAGATCTAGGATGAAAATTACAACCTCTTTAAGTCCGCTTAAAAACTGAACCACTTAGGCTGAGAGGATGACATTTTCGCAACAGCACAAGTACGGAGAAGAACTCCCACTGACAAAGGCTTAATGTCTCAGTCGGCATCAGTGTCACACTGATGTATAAAGCAGTAGATGTTTAAAAAATACAACACGAATCACAGCAAATATCTTCTTTATTAGATTTTACATTTTCCCCATTTAACACCTAATTTTATAACTTAGTGTAGAGTTATGTATATATTTATAGTAATAGAAAAGAGATTCAGTGACAGCAGTTTCCAAGAGGCCAAAAGTACAAAGAAAAATCGCCACAACACAATTTTCAATGACACAAACGATGGTGATGAAACTGTGTTATTCTTTTGACCTGTTTGACAACTTTTCACCTAAGAGTTGCATGCAGATGAGAACAGCAATGTTGCACAGAGGCAATTGAAAAAAAAAAGACTGAATTTTGAAAGAAAAAAACAACACAAAAGCTAAATTGTATGTGTGTGTGTGTGTGGGGGGGGATTACTGTTATGTTTTTAAGACCACATTGATTTGACATAATCTGTCTTTTTCCAACTCAGACTGAGCTCTTTCATTTTCAGGAGTAGGTTACATTTAGGTGCACCTGTAAAAGAGCTTGACGCTGCCGTCCTCCAAATTGCAGCGTATGTGTTGGAACCGATTGCCTGTTGCGCTCAGTTGCTCCATGCAGGTTCCCTGGTGGTCGTCGTCACCACTAAGTCCGCTGTCTTTGTCCCACACGTCAATTTTCAAGAAATCAGTGCTGGGAGAGAAAAATGTGAACCTCTGGAACCAGCTTGGGTTGGAATTTGTATGAATGACCCTGGTTCTCTGGGTTCTGTCACCAAGCGTCAGCTGTTAGATCAAATTGAGAAAAGTTTAAACTATTTTATTTAAAACTATAACAGAGAATAACTATCCACAAACCGTTGACCATTAGTGCTACTACACATATAATGAAAATAAAGACAAACACTAAAAACCAGCATTCCCCTCCTTACATCTTGATATATTTTGAGAAAGACCGGCAACAACTTACCACGACATAAGGATCTGGGTCTTTAAATGTATCTCCTCTAAGACCGTAGCCGTTTGCCACCCAGACTTCCACATTTCTACCAATGCATGAAGAAGCTTCGGCCTGGAATGGTATAAGCGCCAGCAAGGAGACAAACACAGCGAGCTTCATCTTGAATCTTTTCTCGGTGAGAGTAGAAGACAGAGAGCGATGGTTAACAAGTCAGACAAGCTGGACAACGTATATATCGAGAGCAACAGGGATAGAGGGAGGAGCTACACACAGGTGGGCAGTGTGGACGCTTGTTTACTGTTTCTACACATTACTGTGTGACGCAACCATGCAGGAAATATATTAACCAATAGCAAATACCACTGAAATTTCACAATCCTTTATGTCAAATTCAATACTTAAAAGAGGACAACAACTATATGTCTTTTAACACTTAGAAAACTAGAAAACCACACTAAGTGCTAACACACGCACCCACATAATGTTATATTTTGACTGCAGCCTACTAGCAACACACAGCTCACATTATGAGCTATTGCTGCATTAGCCTAAATGAGATAATGTCAGCCTTTGTGAACCTTGTGTGTTACAGTAATTGTAAGACATGGGATGTTATTATCATTATTTATTATGACAATGATATACTGAACTATATTATTATTAAAAGTAATAACTCACCTTAAATTTTGTGTGCAGATCCAGATTCCCGTCTTTGAGCAGCTTAAAGAAGGATGAGGTCTTTCTGCTTTTTGTTTAAAACACTCGTTGACACGGCTTGTACTTTGGCTTTTGGTCCTTTATAACTTCATCCACCATAAATGCAAAATATTTCTGTACACACTCTTGGTATTTTGCAGAGGACCTGTTGCTGCATCCACAAATTTTACGTTATTATTTTCCAGCATTTCCAACACCTACAGCATCTACAGTATCTTCGGTAAAACGGAAAAACAAGTGCGGCCAATTAACTTCGACTTGGCACCAGAGAACTGGTTCTTGTGATGTCCCAAATGCACATCTGTCCATTTGCACATATCTGTCACCTCTCATTTTGAAACAGGCTGATCAAACTAATCAAGTTAGGATGAGGTGAATGCACTTTAATTTCTCTCTCAATAAAAAAGCTGCCATAGCTATGTTTTTTAAATAAAATGTTAGACTAAACATAGTTAGAAAGGCACATCTCATTTATTGTACAACAAAGTACTTCATGTGAACACTAAAATGTACTCAAAGGCATAAACAGTTGCATTTGCATCTGTGTGTTTACAGGCTCTTACATTACTGTTATAATATTATGTTCACTATGTGTTATTCTTGTGCCTTGAGCATGAGCACAGTTTCCCAACACGACTACAAGCAAACAGTTTGAATGGTTACATACAAAAGACGCAAAGTAAACTATGCAAAATTGAATGTTATGTACACTCACATTCCTGCAGCACCATCAAACATGCACTGTTTAATGTATGACTCTGTACAAGAAAACAAACTACAGGAAGTTTGGAAAGTATTGAGACTCCTTGGTAAAGCACAAACTATGCATAGTGTTGTAGATGACATTTTAAACGGCTAAAATTTACATTTATACCCATCAGTCTACACTCAGTAACCCATAATGACAAAGCAAAAACATGACTTTGTCTTTTGAAATCTCATTAAGAAATTGCTGTGGCACTTCAAGCTGTGCTCAGATGCATTCTGTTTGCTTTAATAATCCTGCATGCAAGATCCCACAATGTACACTGCATGTCAGGACAAAAAACAAGTAATAAAGTCAAAGGAACTTTGTGTAGACCTCCATGATAAAACTTTGGTGACCTACACATCAAGACAAGGGCATAAGATCCTTTCAAAAGCGTTGAGTGTTCCCAGTAGAACAGTGCCCTCACCAACTGGAAGACGTTTGAACCCACCAGGACCCTTCATAGAGTTGGCTGTTCACCCAACATTAGTCAAGTCAATTATTCATAAGCATAGTAAAAAATGCTGACCAATATGCGGTACAATTTTAAGAACAATGGTTAAAAAACAACACAAGTATCAAAAGTATCAAATATCAAAACTCAGTCTGGTTTGCAAGCCAAGAAATAAAGGAGGGTTCGGATTTTTTAAAATGTTCACTGTTGGTGAAATCCTGATGTGAAGTTACAGCATGCCCAATTTTTAGAAGCAGCTACTGGAAAAGCAGGGTTTCCTCTACAATCATATAAGATCAGCACCTTAGTAATCTTATGAGAGCATGTTAAGTTAAAAGTTTAGAGAGGTAGGGAGCCGCTGATCCATTTAAACACTTAAAAACAAACAAATTCTTCAAACAAGTTCTGACTTAGTAACCAAGAAACAAGGGCCATGGTCAGGGAGCTACGAAAGAACCCAACTGTCACTGCAGAGAATGGAGAACCTGCTGAAAAACAACCATGTCAACAGCATTTTATCAGGCCTTTATGGTACAAGGTACTCTGCAAAAAAGCCACACGACAACCACATTTAAAGGAAAAATATACTCTGACCTAATGAGTGTTAATCATCTGGCTAATACTATCCCTACAGTGAAGCATGGTGGTGGCAGCATCATGTTATGAGGTGCTTTTAGCAGCAGGGACAGGGAGACTGGTCAGAACCATAGTGAGAATAAATACAGCCAAAAGCAGAGACATGACTGATGACAACCTGCTCCAGTGTGCAACTCTTCACCTATCAGCACCACATGATCTGAAGCATACAGACAAGATAACACTGGAGTGGCTTCAGGACAAGTCATTGGCCGTCCTTGAGTGGCCCAGACAAGCCCGGGCATTAACCCCAAATAATATCTGTTGACAGACAGACAGAAGATGGCAGACACTTGCCATCCAGTCTGATGAAGCTTGACAGCTTAAACTACCCAAATTCAGGTGTGCAAAGCCTGAACAGACCTACCCAGGAAGACATGAAGCTGTAATAACAGCTAAAAGGGATTCTACAGCGACTTCACTTCTGATTTTAAACTGCGTTTTGTTTTCACTTTGCCATTGGGCTACTGAGTGTAGATTGGTGGGAAAACACCAAATTTTTTGATTTACACTTTGACCTTCAACAAAATAAAGTGTGCAAGAAGTGAAGGAGTCTGAATAGTTTCTGAAGCGGCTGTATGTCCAAATACTTTGTGGAAACTATATATATTTTAGACCATACATAAACATCTACGTTGCCTCCTGGATGTTTGTCCTGTTTATTCTTTACACATGTCCACACAGTCTTCCTGTGGTTTGTTTCCAGTTTTCAAACTAAACCTGGCAGCATGCAAACTTCATCTTCAAAATAAAGGTTTGTAAGTTATTATTAATCTTATCATAGTGTGTTATTTGTAATATTAAAGAAGCACACTTAGTATTTGGGAGGGTGTGAGTAGTTTTTGTAAGTAAACTTATTACACTACATATTTTTTCATACCTAGAAATAACACAGCCGACTTTTTAGTTACCAGACAGCCTGTTTAAGCGCTCGAGATAAATAGGAACAAGAAAAATTCATTAACTTCTGCTGTCGGCATGATTTGAGAATTTCCCGGCAGAAAATAACTTGCCAGTGAGCTCTTCAAGCTCACATTCAATGAATGGTTATCAGGAAAAAGTACACATGATGCTATTAGGTCTTCTGACAGAATTATGTAGTAGCACTGGTGAAGAAGACAGAGAAAATGAAATGAAAAGCAAAAAGAGATGAAATGTGATGGAAGAAAAGAGCTATGGTGATTGAGATACATTTCCATTTAGATGGGAGGGCAAAGAGTTTTTTTCAGAAGAGAGGGACAACGTTTTGATGTGAATGACTTTGCACAGTCATCACGGTAAAAGAGAGCTTGTATTTTGCATCTTCATGAGTATGAATCCAAACTTTCACCGAGTACATCATAAAAACTTTCCCAAACCCTCGGACTCAACCTCGCGGGCACACATCAAAAAGAAGCTGTAATGTAATCTGGTTCTGAGAGACAGAGATGTGAAATTGAAGCGATTATTTCATCTTTGTGTTTTCAACAAGTGTGTGTGTGTGATTGTCTTGAGCTGCCTTCAGGCTTTTCGGTTAACCAGCAATTTCACCATTTCTGGAATTGTCATCATTAGCTTTCTTCATATTCTCACACTAGAATGAAACTCAAATAGGGATTTCTGTTTCGAAACACGTTGAAACTTTTAGCTTATTCACACAAAAGGTGACACAATGGAAAGAAATCCCCTTGTTTTTTCGCAAATATTTGCGAGTTGTAAATAACCTAAAGGCTAACGACAAGTTAAGACACCAAACCCTGAAACATTTGCGAACTGACTGATAAATAAATGTAATAGCTCTTTCCAGGACTCTTGTTTTAAAAAGTGTAACACAATTATATTTAACCACAGGCTGGATTTGCAATAAATGAATTATGGACAGTGTAAACTAAACAACAAAACTAATTCTAAAGTAGCATTTAACATGTTAATCAGTTCCTTGTAGCACTTGCACTAATTATATACTGTATATACTTAGTGCACACAAAGTGTAGGGATGTGTGTGTCCATATGTGTTTGTGTTTCCAACATGCAAAGTCATCCCTCCATCAGCAGTTTGGGGGACCTTGAGGTGATGAAGGTTTGTCTCCGTGGCAGCGTCATCCCCTTATTGATGCACCAATCAATATACTGTATCATCCATCACCATGGAGATGCAGAGGTCCAAAGAAGAAATTTAATTTCAGCTTTGCTGTGGGTCATTTACTTTACATGTCCTGAATGTTTATAGTAAAGACGAGTTTGTGGAACTATACTGTACAGTGCAACATGTTCAGATTAAAAAGTTGAGGAATGTGTAATCATGCAACTAAGCGGGATGGATAATCAATCTGGAATATATAATAACACTGGATGAAAAACAAATTGGAACCAAGTCCTGCTTAAAACTCTGATTTCCTCTGTGGCTACAAATGTGCAAGCTGAACTTTTTTTTACTGTGCATTTGCTCAGCTGCATCACACTCACTCTTAACTTTGAAGTATTTCGAAACCAAAGATTGTTTTTTTCAGTCCCTGAACATTTCAGTAAATGAGCGAGTCGGTTGAAGAGGCTTGTGTCCGAATATGTGGCTCTTCAGTATGACATTAATGTACCACTGCATTCTACTGAAAAGCTGAAAGCCACATATCTCAAAATTTCTGATTTGGACTTTTTAAAAATAAATTCAAAACTCAAGATGTGTTTAAAATCTATTAAACCATGAAAAAAATGCATTTATACAAAATCTGAGAACACAGTTATTTTTCTCATCTCATGAAAAGTTGACTTTTTGCATATGTAGTAGCTGTTGTTCTCATGGGAAAGCAATGTGTCCAAATTTTCCAAAGCTGGATCCAAAACTTTTTCTCTACAAATCCTTGATGATGAAATATAAAAACTTAATGTTAATACAAACCGCAGGTTATTTGTATGGAAGCTCTGAACTGCCAGGGCTGAAAAATAAAGAATGGATCAGTATCACAGTATACTGTGATACTAGCTTATCATGTTATAACATGATATCAACTTACCACCTTATAACGTGATTTTTCATGTTATAACATGGTAAATATTTATCACATTATAACGTGATACCATCTTATCACGTTATAAAATGAAAAATATCACATTATAACATGATACTGATCAATTTCTATTTTTGAGGCCTTGCAGTTCAGAGCTTCCATATATGTGAACACAAGAAAAGAAGCTTAAGTTTCTTTCTGTTTCTTCAGTGATAATGTTTAAATGAGTACCACACCTATACACCGATCAGGGGTAACATTATGACCACCTGCCTAATATTGTGTTGGTCCCCCTTATGTGGTCAATAATGCTCTGAAGCATTGGGCATGAACAAGAGGACCTCTCATGGTGTCCTATGGGGTCTGGAACCAGGACGCTGGCACTGGATCCTTTGGGTGCTCTGGCTTGTGCAGTGGGGCCTCTGTCAATCAAACTTGTTCCACTGCATCCTGTTGATGCTTGATCAGAATGGGGTGTAGGAAGTTTGGAGGTCAAATCAACATGTTGGGTCATTGTCATGTTCCTCTACATGTTCCTGATTGTTTGATGTTTTTTTCCATGTGGTGGGGTGCATTTTCCTGCAGGGGTAGGCCAGTGACATTTGGATTTTCATTTGCATGAGGGAGTATGTTTGTTGTGGGACAATGTTTATTTGGGTGTCTAAGTCTCATCAACATGGATGTTAAAATCCAAGGTTTTCCAGCAGAACAGCACATAGTACCAATATGATCAATGTTATTCACTTCACCTGTCAGTGGTCAGGATGTTGTGCCTGATCATTGTGTATTCTTGTGTATTTTTCACTTTTAGTAGTCTTGAATGAAACACGGATTTGAGGGCAAAGCTTTCAAAACTACTCCCAATTGCCTACTTATGAGCTTTTACAATTTTCATACATACACCTCATGGAAAACTGTGAAAAATAATTGTACTACAGTGTTATTTTTTCTTACTGTATCAGCAGTTTCTATTTAACAACCCATAGTTTACCATCACATTGCAATTTGTTTTTGCCTAATTACACAACAGTTAGAGAAGTGATGAGGCACTAATTTAGCTTCCAATGAGCGAATCTGATATGTATCTGCATGTTTCAAGGTGATTCTGTCATTACTTGCTCAGTGCCTTTGAACCTTTTTAAAACCTAATATCTATTCTGTTGAATCTTCCACTTTACTGAGATAAAACTACACAGTGATGCCTTTGATAACAGCTGACAATCTCCATGTCCTCTCATTATACGTGCATTTAAACATGGGTGGCTTTGAATGCATCGTTTCAAATTCCCTCTATTCTTGTATAAAATATAGGCTGCCTTTGTCTTCCGTATTCCTTCCCTCAGCTACAGACGAGCAGAAAAAGTGATTCCTGTTCCTGAAGATTTGAAGGAGGGAGGCAATGCAGAGAGAGATTAATGCATCAAATGATAACAATCTCCATACAGCAAAAGGCTCTTTTGTTGTCGTTAATCATTGAGTGTGTGGAGGGGCTACAATATGTGTCTCTCTCGGTGTGTGGCCCTCTGAATAATGATGACGCCATCTTTTCCTCCTTATTCATGTTGGGAAGTAGAGGGGTTGGGCTGAGAGACCAAAGAGAGTAGAACAAAGTGGAGTAGAAGAGCTACTGTACCGGAACAGGGCGAAGAAAGATGGAGTAGTTTTTTAAAAATAAATAGTTTTATCCATTTACAATGACAGATCAATTTGTTAAACCATTAATTCTCTATAAAGGTAGTCCATTAAAGCTATCAGAGGCACACTTTAACGCCAGAACATGAGTTATGTTATCATAGCGATCAGATCAGACTGACATCCGGCAAATCACAGGTTATGTCTTTTTTGTGATTTACATGTGGACAATGCAGATACTCAAAGCACAAATTCACCCCGGGAACCCCCTAAAATGCTGATGGGTTCAAAAGATATTTTATCTTCTAAAAGGAATGCTGAAATTACACCATTTATCAGAGCCAGAATGAGCAAAATGTGAAAGAATCGTCAGATTTTCAACTTTCTTGATGCCCCATTCCATCAGAAAATTGTCAGATTTCATCAAAATCACTCTATCCTACGTGTCTCATTTAACAATTTGCAAATAATAAACAGTTTCCACAAACCAGACTCCATAAAAAACAAAAAAATCTTGCTCGGCTCAACAATAAAGCCGTTAGTAACTCAGCTGTGACCAACTTTTCAGCTAAATTGGGTTGACCTGCAGGCAGTGTTTACACAGAGCAGACGAGCATGGAAGCAAATTCTTCAATTTCTGTAAAACTTTCTTCTTTCTTTGGATGTGTGGTATTTCAGCAGTGTTATACTGCACAAAATACACAAAGGACAAGTTCTTTCAGTCATGGTTGTTTCCCATAAAGGAGCAGTACAGAGCCTACAGAGAGTTGAACTGTGACAGAACAGAAAAAAACACCCAAAAAGAAGAGTAATGGTTTGGGGTTCTGAAGGTCATACTTGATATGTGCCAAACGCTTCATACTTCAATTACAGGTGCATAGCATATAAATGAAATTCCAGGAGTGACAAAGAGGATTGAAATATTGGAACTATTGCTGAGGTTTGACAAGAGTACTTCAGCATTGCAGTTACACTTCCTTTGCGAGAGTAAGATGACAAAATTGTTAAGCACAGAAACGGAGTCAAAATTTCCCAAAATTAAAAAATGTGCATTGACTTGTAATCTTACAGAATATCAGTCTGTTCCTCTTTTTCACTTGGTGCATCAACAGACACTAAATGCCATTTTCAATTTGTGATATTATGTATTATATGACATTGACGGGGGATTGCTGCAATTTATGCTGTAAATACTACCATTATCTAAACATCAGGTGAACGTCAATGGTAACAAATATGAATGGAAGTCACCCATAAAGACAAAGCAAAGAGGCAGAGTGCCTTCAACTGGTTACATTCAAGATCAATCAAATTAAGTTTTCTTTTTCTTCATTAATTTCTCAGCTAAGGCCGATCTTTGAAACTTTTAGACATGCATTATGACATTTTGATAGCACATTCCTGTTTTTATTTGGCTTTCCAGGTGTGACGCTGCAGAAAATTAAAACGGCAAAGATATTTGTGCAGTCTTGAAGCATTCTGGAAGAACTCTACTGTTATCAGATAAACAGTAGAATATATCTGAGGCAATGGGATGACGCCTGAGAAGCAGGGAGAGGCAGGTAGAGATGGCGGCTGGGTGGGGTGGGACAGTCACAAAGCTGGAATAGTTATGATATGGGCCTCAGAGACGCCCGCTGCAGTGAAGGCGATAACTTTTTTTTACTGCAGAGATAACTTTACAAAAGCCCTCTTTGTCAACCTTCAGGGGAACACATCTACTGATTGGGGGAGTGACGGGGGTGAAATGAGGAGGAGGGGGAGAGATAGTATGAGGAGGACTCACTCACAGCTTCCTCCTTCTCTCTTTGTAGGACCCTCAGGCATTCTTATCACACCTCTCAACACTCCATGCTGCCTTTCCCTATACTTCTCCACCCGTCTCAGCCACTTGATCTTTGATCCTGTTTTCGCTTTATGTACATCTTTCTCATTTCAGACCAAGTTGTGACTGTATGCTCACCCTCCCTGCCCTGCCGTCTGTATGTCTTTGAAAATGATATCGTGTGTTTTCATGTACAGATTAAATTTATTTTCAGCAAACACTGACATATCAATTTCACAACAAATGTAGGCTACATCCTGTCACACTATTTTCTCCTCTCACTGTCACATTGATACAACTTTCTAAAAGGCACCTCTTTAGAGTATAAAAAAGTAAAACTAGTAACTAAGGGTTTTATTTCTTTTATTAAATTATTTACTAAAGCTCGATAGAACTCTTACCCATCAACATTACACTGTCCATTATAATGGACTGTTTCAGACCACAATTTCAGGCTTCTACAGTTGCACGTTTTACTTTCGAATAAGTCTTCAGTTTTGGAGGTGCAAAATATTTTTCTGATGTACTACTGTGGCTAAAAACGCAAAGCAAGCTCACTTTGGGGAAGGAAAAAACACCCACATTTTCAAACCCCAGCAACTCTAAAGCTGTGATTTTTATTGGTGTTTAACTAAAAATATCCCAATTAAACATTTCATATCAGCAGATATTGATAATTATTGATCCACTTGCTTATTTTTAACGAGAACCAGCAGAAAGAAAGGTTAATTTAAAATGGAACCACCTTAATTTCAGAATAAA
Source organism: Dascyllus trimaculatus (assembly GCA_024666655.1). Lineage (NCBI taxonomy): Eukaryota > Metazoa > Chordata > Actinopteri > Pomacentridae > Dascyllus > Dascyllus trimaculatus. The sequence continues at coordinate 26,418,365 of CM045449.1, read as the reverse complement.
CACTTTATTTATCAAGGTCATGGTGCTAGTGGGAGGCCAGGACCAGGTATCACTGGATAAGAACCCTGCACCACATCAACCTCAATGCCCCAACAAGTCCATCAGCTTTTGAAAAAGATCACTAAAAGGGCATCACTTAGGTGGAGGTTGTGGGGGACACGAGGGAGCTGGTGTTGTCAGGCCATGAAGCCGATCCCTGCTGGACACAGCCTCCATTAAGGGAGGTCTGCAGATGAGTATGGGGTCAACAAGAGGCCCAGGCAGCTGCAGACTAGCAAATCTCAGGAGACCTGTATGAAGGCCAAAGGAGAGAAGGCCTCCATTATCAAAGTATGATAGGCTGTTTATGAGGCAACACAGGAGCATGCTTAGGGTTCATTAGTGGCACCACACTGCGTTTTTGTGATGTGTTTTCATGGCAGTTTGTATCTAATACATTTATGTCATTAATGTTACGTGAAGCTGCAAACGAATATCAACTTTTAAATTTACTGTCTTTGCATGAAGCACATGCTCGTCTGGTACGACAAGCTTAAAACAGAGAGGAAAGAGCCTTTTCTTTTTGTTGTTGCTGTTTGCACCGTCTTCATACACGGGCGACTTTAACACACAGTGGATCACAGTGAAAAATATTTCAAAAAATGTCCAGTTGCATCAAATTGTTCACAGAAACTTCTCAAACCATTTGAGCAACACAAACTGCTCATTCACACATGGCCCCTCTATTACACACTTTAATCTTGTGCTGTCACTTTCTCAAGTTCTAAAACTCCTCTGAAATAGTCCTTTAAACTATTAAGTCCTGAGAACTAATATTAGAGGTTAAACTTACTGGCAGCTTTTTACAGGTGCACTGCGAATAATGTTTTAAGAACAAGAAGACAAACACAGAGACCTTCAGACAGACAACTTAAACGGGCAAGATATCTCCAAAGCCCCGCACAGACAGGGTTAGATGATGAATAGAAGGCAGATTGATTTTGGCATGGTCACACAATGTCCTCTGGGTTTTGTGACATTGAAAAGATCTGCCACATCCTGACACCTTTGATTCCTCTAGATCCACCCTTGGCTCTGAATCCAGCTAACAATCAGAGCTAAGGTAAGAAGCTGGCAGGCAGCGGGGAGGAAGGAGTGACAGAGCAAAGAGAAAGGCGGAGGAAGTGGAAGAAGAAGAGGGACGAAGTGGAGGTGAGGAGGACACAACAGGAGGAGGGCTGAGGAGGTGAGAAAGGAAAGGAGAAAACAGTAGAGCGCAGGAGGGGTGCGATAGAAAAAGGAAAAATGAAACCAGGGAAGAGAAGTGGATGCTGTTGCAGGAGGAGGTACACATACATAAAAAAGATAAATTTGTTAATGCAAGTTCACTGTGCAAGCCATATTCACCCCACAACTGAAGCCCTATGGTGATGTGACTAAGAACATTACATCTGTAATACGGTCTCGCACAAAACATTAACAATCCAGACATATCTGATTTCTAATTTCTGACTGATCACATCATATGGGGCGGCTGTGGCTCAGGTGGTAGAGTGGGTTGTCCACTGATCGCAAAGTTGGCGGTTCGATCCCCGGCCTCTCCGCATGCCGAAGTGTCCTTGGGCAAGACACTGAACCCCAAGTTGCTCCCAATGGTAGATTAGCGCCTTGCATGGCAGCTCTGTCGCCATTGGTGTGTGAATGTGAATGTGAATGGGTGAATGAGAAACACATTGTAAAGCGCTTTGGATACCACTAAGGTAGAGAAAAGCGCTATATAAGTGCAGACCATTTACCATTTTTTATATATTAAATTAACTTAAGAAAATAAAGCTGGTGATGTTTTATATTTTTCATAAAGTCAACAAATCTTGTAACAAATACCAAGGTTCAATTTAATTAAAAATATCACCCATGTATCCTAAGATTGAGATGAGTTATTCCTTTAAACCATAGTGCTCCATTGTTGTCCCAGACTATATAAAGACATATTAGTGAGCTACACGTACACATGTTACTGCATGCTCCTTCACTGTGATGAACAATAGGTACTTCAGTGTAGGCATTTCAAATCAGTGCCACACACACTATGCTGTAAATACTAGCTCATCCAATGTACAAGGGTGACTTCAAAAAGTTCATGGTCTCACCAGAAAATGTCACCAAAGGTTGTTCTTGCATTATTTTGCAGCGTATTCTAATTTAACTTCAATGCACTTGGTCCAATGTTTAAGGTTCACCATCCCTTCATGGAAGAAAGTCACTTCTTGAGCCTCCAGATACTCAATGATCACTCTGAAAATGGCGACCATACATGTAGGATTTCAGTTTGGGAAACAGACTGAAGTAAGACGGTGCAGGTCGGGTGAGTAAATTTCATGGGGCAACAGCTGAAAGCCACATTTGGCTGCTTCTGCCACCTGTGCTGTGTTGGCAGGGGCATTGTCCTGGAGCAACAACAGCCAGCTCAAAGCTTTTTTTGATTGCTTCAAACATTTGAGTGTTCATGGACAGTGATGTAAGGTTTCATAGTATACAGATATTTCCCAAAATAGAAGTTACAACCCTTGAGAACTTTTTAACGTACCCTTATTTGTTCACTGCAGCTGAACATAGTCCCTGGCAAATGTAATAGTTTTCAAAAACAAAGTTCACTTTTTGTTTCAGTGGGAAGGATGGTGCTTGGAGCTGGGAGTCACAGACGGTGTATGTAAGCTGAAAACTACTGAAAGAGGAGCTAACACATTATTAGTTTAAGTGTTGTCAAGCAATTTGTTGACGGTAAGAAAAACGAAGAACAACACCAGATTTAGCCTCGAAGGAAACGCGGTGAATTAGTTTGATAAAGGAACTGAGAGAGAATGAGACAGCAGTGCAGAAAAAGAGCCGAGGTGAGAAAAGAAAATGTGTGGTCATTAAGTGTAGAGAAAAAAATTAAAGGAGTAAAGGTGGACCATTATACCAAGGTTATACTTTCAGTAAAGGATATCTGACTTGATCCTGAAGACATTTGCTGCTTTCTTTTACAGTCAGTCAATGCACTGCTGCTGCTCACTAACTACCACGGAGAAGCCAGTGTTGTCGGTTTTCACAGATCTAATAACCAAAGAAATTTAAACCAAGTCTGTAGAAGGGAAGAGTTTCCCCACACAATAAAGTATTAACAGACATTTTCATAAGACATGGTCTCATTTTTAACTCTGTCCTGCCAAGTCATGTGGAGTAATGTGAACTTATACTGACAGTTTTGGATTCAAAGCCCTAAACACTTTGTGGAGATTCTCGGAGGCTGCCTTGTCTTAAGTGCCTTATCAAAGATCATGGCAATTAACAGTAACCTGCTGTCATTTCGCTGGCTAGTATTACTCTGCATTATTCTCCTGCATCTGATACTGATGACTTTGGCCACCTGCCTTAACAGCTCTTAGAGCCTTTTATCCCTTCTTGGCACTCAGGCCACCGATAACTGGCCAGAGGTGAGGGTCACACTCGGAGGTTTATTTCATCCAAAGGAAGTTCAGGATGTTGTTGAGACATTTAGGGTTTTCCCATTATTTGCACATTCAGACAAACAATGTATCAGCCTTATTTCACTGTTTGCTAAGTACTGAGAGCATTTACATGCACAACAACATCCTAGTTATGAGGCATATCCTGGTAATAATCATTTTCATATCGCCACATCCATGATAAATACTAGTACTCCAGTTACTGACCACAGCTGATTTGTATTATCCACGTTATTGCTGGCAACAGGAGATGAGAGCGACAAGAAACAATAAACATATCCATCCACCTTTGACTGGTGTCAGGCTGTCACCATAACTGCCACCATGTAGGACAAGGGAATGGTGGATGAAGATACACAGCCATAACCGATGTGACAGGGTCATCATGATAGAGTTCAGGGACTGCAAGTGGAAAGGAAATTCATGTGCGAATAGAACATCTTTTGCTGGCTGTGTGACACAGCCGAACACTTCATAAGATCAGAGTAAACAGCAATACTAACAACAGTTCTGTTACCGATGACTGTATAAAGAACACAGCTTGGTTTCACTCAGCGCCTGTGCAGGTTGTCTGCTGAATCAGAAACCAGGGTAGGACGTTTATATTAGAGATAGATCTGAGCTGATATTTGGCATTTCTCCGATTATCTGTATTATTATTTGTATTAACCAATTACAGTCAAGTATACAACCGATAAATCAAATGCGCTACTTTGGGCTGCTTCTCTCTGTGCCTGTAATCACGGTAGGGTGTACTATATATATACAAAAACTGAACAAGAAACACAAGTCATCGCCACAAACTAGGAAATTAGCAATTTTCACGGTGGCTAAGGTTACGCTAACGACTTACAGCTACGTTAGGAAGCAGCCACAGATTACCCCAGACACAGTGTCTAGAACACAGTAACAAATTAGGCTTTAGTATATGTGCCTTAGTGGATAATAACAGTGAAAGAACAGTAAAAGATTGCAAAACAGAGAAGATCAGCAGATGTAACTGCTCAATTTCAATCAATCGGTCTCACCCATCCTAGCATATTGGGATGCTCTGGAGTCATCACTCTTGTTGCTAGCATATTTATATTTGGCTATAGTAATCCGCATCAGTTTTGGCTCTGAATAACCCATCAGTCTCTAGTTTACAGTTTCGTGGTTTGTTCCTGAGCCCATCAGCAAGCCGGGAAACCAGGATAGGATATTAAGATGCACAGACACAATAGCCAATGCTTTGTAGCTGTCTAAAGTCACTGCTGATGTAAACTAAACCTGTAAAAATGAACCCTCAATAGGGCCTTTTGAAAATCGACAATACATTTTGAATTAAGGAAGATATTCAACGTTTCTTACAGCTGCAGAAGTTCACTTAACTTCTCTCAGCCCAAGCACTGCACTTTACTACGGTCATGTCTTTCTCTTACACAGAGAAACCTGACTCCTTTTTCCTTCATGGCAACATTACTATTGACCAAAGCTGTGACTCCAACTTTATGACCTCGCAAAAGGACCATTGATGCCACTTTACCATTGATTTCTCCCGTCGCCTCGATTGCTTCTGCATCCCCATGGGCCTTTACTCCATTCTCCTGCAGGACTATTTAATTTGGGCAATTGAAAATAAATGGTGTAAGCCTGAGCCCATGGTCTGTGGCAGAACTCTATTCCAAAGTAATGCAACATATGAAACCACTGTCCAGTGTGAACTCTGCTTTGGAGATCATTTTCTTCTTTTTCTTATAAAATTAGAACTTTATTTTGTTTTTTACTGATGGAAATTACACAAAAGTTGATTCACACAGTTAATGTAGTACATATAGTAGAGTAGGTGCATTATCTATGATATAGCTAGGATTTTTTTTAAACAAATAGCAAAAGAGTGAATAGTGGTGTCTGTGTTCTCAGTCAGAAGTCCTTATTGAATGGTCAAACAGCTTCAGAAACCCTCTTTCCTCACTCACAAGAAGTTAAGGGGCTGTACCTGACAATTTTTGCTTCACTATGTATGCCTTCCTGGAGAAACCCTCCAAAAATATTCATCTCTATCCCCCAATTTAGACATCTTTCGTGTGTATTTCACTTTCACTTTCGCTATTAAATCTGGAAAATCCTACGTTTCACCCTGTGTTTGACAGATCTTGAATACTTGCCTAAGGACTGTAACTAAGTCATAGTACCTGACCCCAGAATCTTGGTAAGTACTCCAAGTCTGAGAAGCTTTAAGCTTTAGGGACACTGGTTTTCAGGGGGGCACTCTTTCTAAAAATAAAAGCACTCAATGAGATACTTCAAGTCATTTTGGATAAAAGTGTCTGCTAAATACCATTTAGTATATTGTATTGCTCCCATTAATGCAATATGGACCTCACTCTCTCACTGCCCATTGACTTCGTCCATTCCCAGCGGGCCATCTATCTGTCCATTGACTGCCATTTAGTGTCAACAGGGCCATAACTCGTTATCTGAATGACGTTTAGACACTCAGCAGCTCGTTACGAAGGTCAGAGGTTAGATGGCTGTTGAAGGGACACTTCACTCTCTCTCCTTATGCTCTCTTTCAGTTTATCCACAGTTTATTCACTGTAGCATTTTACATTTTCTCTTAGTCCCTTGGTCTATATGCTGCCTCACTTAACCTCTGCCCCTTTTACTGTACAACTGTGTCTGTATCTCTTTCTTCCTGTAAATGTCTATAGGAATGAAAAGACTGTACAGATGTGGCTGTGGAAGATACTAAGCATAGAGAGTCATAAGACCCTGAAAGAAATCCAATAAAGAAGAGTGCTATTTTTGTTGTTGCCAGCTGATGATTTTGCAACTTTGGAGATACCTTGGTTTGACTGACCAGCAGTTCACTCACAAACTCATAAGTAATCACAGTAAAGACAGAAAAGAAATTCCTCATCCAGTTCCGAGGCCTGTACCACAGGAGGATTGTAACTTGGGGTTTTCAGGGCTACAACCTTGGTTCACTTCTTATTCCGAACATCTCAATGGGAACTTACGCAGCACACCTAACCTGCACCAGAGCAGGTCATGTTCAAGAAAACAGATGTAAAAGCACCACCTACACACTAACATTATATCTTTTTTTTTGGAGAATTGCCTCACCATTTCTGAAACATGACAAGGAGCTCAGTGAGCAAATAGTGAGAAGGAACGGCAAGAGCGTAAAAAGTTAAAAACAAATGTCCTGTAGGCAGTATTGTGGTTTAATAATAAATCAGAAATTGATTAAAAAGACCTGAACTCTTTAAGCCTTATACTTTTTAACCTTACATATGTGCAATAAAATTACTTACTATTTGAATGATGTTTTTTATTTGTTCTTTACTTTCTTCCAAAACTGTTGTCAGCGTTGCAGCTGAAAGATTAAGGCTAAAGTTATCCTAAACCCCATAAGGCTGCATCAAAGCAGCAACACACAAGTCTATTTATAGTCAGATCTGCACATGCCTTAATGATGGCACAGTCCTACTGAAAAGCCTATTAACTTAACACATTGACACAGCTGCCATTGTTTTAGCAATTTCTCTTCCTGGTGGCCCGGATTATATTTTTAAACTCCTTATGTTGCTTTAGGATGATAGTTTGCTCTCATTGTTTGAAATATGCGGCTCTAGACCTGTTCATGTTTGTAACTGGTCATCTAGTGTCAACTACGGCTGCAGCTAATGACTATTTTGACAGTCCAATAATCTATCAAGTATTAAAACAATTAATCAACCACTCAGCTTCCAAACCGTACAAATGCTAAATGGGTCTTATTTAGTTATCAGCTTTAAGGTTGTTTCAGGCATGTGCTACCTAACAAAGACAGTAAAGATGCTGTTCTGCTTTTGTAATACTCATGTGTGTGTTTACATGGACTGGTGCAGAGCTTTATTATATTATGTTGAAAAATTGAAGTGCTCGGACCAGAATATTCTAAACACACCGATGTGATGGCCAGTAGGTTACGCCACTACAACCAAATGTCTTTCTTGACGGTGGGGATTAAGGTCCTCTAGTTTCTGGGACTGCTTACTATGTATGGGGCGCTCACAGGCTGTGCCTTGTTGACCCAAGGCTCGGCTAGCATTGGTGATTCTGTAGAGCCACAAGCTTTGGATGTCACCGCGGGGGCTTTCCAACCATTATATGTATTTCCAAGCACATTGCCCCACTGTAACTGCAGCCTAAAAGACTTAGGCCTTTATGCTTCAGCCTAGTGGGGGTCAACTTAGACCCGGCTACGGTTATAACTTTGGTTCGTTCAGTTTTCATCCAGTTCTCCTGAGATCAGCAGTGAACTTGATCCATATGTCCTTGGACTTTGAGAGGATGCTCCCATGCTTTTATGTAATCACATGGTGGTTTGACACACTTGACTTTAGTATGAGGTGATGAATTCATTCTGAACTAGTGCAAAAAAATACACACACAATGATGCTAACAACTAATCTAAATAAATTCACTGGCAATTAGCCTGCTCTGAGGCCTGATAGATTTGTCAGGATGTGCGCAGAGAACACTGTGGTGCATAGTGAAAACAATCCTTTATTCTTAACCTATTTTTATTCTAGTGTGAAAATGTATTTATTTGCATGTGCATTTTATTGTTGTGTTAACATAAAAACAATACTACCTGTGTGCCTTGACAAATAAAGTGGTTACATTGAAATTAAGGTTAATGGTCAATAATAAACTTTTTTTATCTGTTGGTCTTCATTACAAATAGATTATTAAATTAAATTCTAATTAATAATTATCATTATTGAACATTTTACCATGATAAATGTTCAGCTATACTGCCAAGCCATATTCGCACTGTTGTAAAAATAAAGATGGGAAGGAAAGGTCCAAAGGAGAAGGAGTGGGGGGGATTAGTGTATAAAAATGTTAATGCCTAAAAAAAGATGGATATCCACAAGAGAAAGAACGTGTGAATATGAAGATCAGTTTTAGACACAGGCAGATGGAAAGAGTTAAGCAGAGGGACGAAGAGGGTTTTTTTTTTTACCATGGCTAGCCAAGCGAGACCATTGATTCCACTCCTCACTTGCTGAAACACAGAGCAGACAGAACGTCAATCATTCAGCCTCTCTTATTTCCCTCTCCATGCCTCTTTCCTCTTCATACATCACTCACCACATCGCCCCTCTTCCCTTCATGGTATTTAGTCCATGTTGGAGTGTGCCAAATATCACGTTTTAGCAGCATTGCTTTTCCTTTACACTTCCAAACACTTGGTTGCATCGTTTCGTGCAATCATGTGTTTTGAGGGCTTATGGCAAAAGATAAAGAAAATACTCATTAAGCCGCTCCTTGGATAAACTCTATGTGATAGCGACATCACTGCACTCAATAAAAACGGCCTGTAGAATTTTTTTTAAAAAGCTTGTTTTTTCCATCTCTGTGTAATTCCTATGTTTGCAGTGAGTTTGTCCACAGGCAAAACTAACAACCATTTGAATATTGCAAATAAAAGTTGCAAAACAACATTGTGTCTCCACTCAAAATGGCCAAAAAAGCTAACTATGTAAAAATGTTCACTATATACACATCCGCAGGGCAAAACAGCAGAAACAATGTTTCTCTCTGTCTGACAAGGCAGATAAGATGGTTCCTGTTTTGAATTATGATTTGCTAGCTGGGTAACGTTGCCGTCTAGTGTTGTTTAAGATCGTATGGGCCGAGCACCACATGGTACAATTAAATAATCAAATCTACAACATCAGCGTACAGACCAATGCACTGTGTAAAATACTCTACCTGTTCAACTATGATTTCTCTTACACTTACATATTTTTCTTAATTTAAGGTAAACATACATGCAAAGTATGTAGCATAGCAGTACTGGCTTTGGCAAAAAATATTTTAGCTAAATTTAATTCTTCAGACCATGACAGAATGGGACCTGGTATGTGTTCAAAAGCTTGCAATCACTCAAAACAAAGACAGTAAATAAATGCAATTGCAGGATTCATGTACAACCCCTGACTCAACTGCTGTTCGAAAATCAAATTGCGGTTCTTATCTACTACTTAAAACGCTGCTGTGTGATCTACAACTGCACAGATCATACAGCGGTCACACAATATTTACACATGCCACCATAGGTTCAAATGAAGCTTGGAAAAACTGCTATCTCTTCAAATGCAATGAACCGCAAAGAAAAGTAAAACTAAAAACTCTCAAGAGTAAGATTTTAAAAGATGCAACAAATGCAACTTGTGTACATGACTTTACCGTCCAGTCTGTGATCTCTATGTGTTATTTTCTCGTGCATGATGTCAATGAGACTAAGTGTTTAAATGCAGGATAAAATAACTAACAAGGTTGACAGTTCATTCATCATTTAGCTGATGAAATCCTAAGGTAGGAAAGCAGTGACTGCTGGTTTAAATGTATTAATTTATGAATGAATGCATTAAAATGGGTTTGGTTGTCGATGTTCAGAATCAGTCTGACTCTTGAACTTATTTCTAACTTGGCTTCTAATATGGCTTCATGTGAGGATAATAAAGATAATACAATTAGGTAACATTGTGTTTACTGTGCTCTGTTCAATTTTCTCTCGTCATGGAAATATTTCACAAGGCAGTATCACTTTTGTTTTACCGGTATAGGCCTTAATAAGATCCCTCAGACCACTGATTTAATAACTTGAGCTAATATACACTCACCTACCACTTTATTCGACACACCTGTAAAATCTAATGCACAAAAGCCCTGTCACAAAATTCTACTTTTACAAAGCTTCTAAGCTTCATAGTTTTCTGTTTTTGTTGTCAAAAAGTTAATAACTCTCCCTTACTTTATCAGTGAGGAGATAATGGGTGGTGGCGGTCGACACATTTAAAAGTGTGTTTTCCTCACCTCTTGCATGTTAAATTGGGTGTGCATACTGAGTAAATACACATAAAGACAAACCCAGAGGGGTGGGGGTGGATACCTGTGTGAAGCTACGCCTTCTACCTCTGCAGCTCTCTATAAAATTGTCAGGTTCGTCTGACATTTCAATCATCTCTATCTTTCCGTCTGTCAGGGCGAAGAAAAGACTGAAGATGAAGCTTGTTGTGTTCGCCTGCCTGCTGGCAGTTGCGCCATCCATGGCCGAAGATGATACATGTATTGGTAAGACTGTGGAAGTCTGGGTGGCAAATGGCATCGGTCTTACAGGGGACGGACTTCAAGACCCAGATCCATATGTTTTGGTAAGCTGCTGCCAATCTTTCTCAAAATTAAACACAAAACGGGCTACTTCTCTTCTTTCTTATCATATTCACTGTTTAATCAATCTCAAAAGACATGGTGAACCTTGAGTAAGGCCCTGACATTTATCTTAATTGATGTATAAATGTCAACAAGCAACGCCACTACAATAAAATAGAAATCACTCTGCTTTTCAAGGCATCTATGTAATTATTATGATTGAAAACTTTTACATTTGTCCGATTTGATTTAACAGGTGAAAATCGACGGCACAACCCAAAAAACCAGAGTCATTCATTCAAATGCCAACCCAGGATGGTGGCAGAGGTTCAGATTTTACTCTCCCAGCAGCAACTTCATGAGAATTGAGGTCTGGGAAAAAGACGGCGGGCTCCGTGGGGATGATGACCACCTGGGAACCTGCATGGAGGATATGGTCTCCCGAGGCAACCGTTTCCAGCGTATAAGCTGCACTGTGAAGGACGACGGCGTTGTCAAGCTCTTTTACAAGTGCACCTAAACGTAACCTGCTCTTGAAAATGAAAGAGTTCAATGTGAAGTGTGAAAAAAGACACCTTCTCTTCAAAATGTTTGGTGGTAGGAAAATGCAACTTGTTTCAGCAGCATTGTTCTTGTTTCCATGTTCGCTTCTTTCCATGTCGTTGTTTTCCAAAAACATTTTAAGCTCTACTGTCAAAAGCCAGTGTTTGGCCAAATTCACTCACCAGTGTGTGTTTGGTAACAAGCTGTTAAACAGGTGAAGCATGAACACAAATCCATCACCATAATTTGTATGCAATTACAAACTGTGCTCACAACACGATTTTGTCTTGTTATTTTTGGCTTTTTAAACACTGCAGCTGCCCGGCATCTTTTCTGCAGTGTTATAACTATTTACTGAGATTAGTAATTGTGTTTTAAAGAAGAATGTGATGAATAAAATCAAATTGAGGCAGTAGTATTTGTCTTGAATGAACGTTTGTGAGCATGCTTTTAACAGTTTTAGTTTGCTAAAAGTTGCATGTTGTTATTGTAGCACAGCTACACAGGTACTCATTTTTGCAGTTCTGGTGGCCATCAGCAGTACTACCGGCCTGGCTCAGTGTCACTTAACATACAAGATATCTAAAATATTATCAGTAGAAACATATTCAAAAGGAAAAGGTGGATGGAAAGGGGACTTCTTGGTTAAATAAAGCATAAATAATATAATAATTAAATAAAGAAAGGTCATGGTTGTTCAGGGAAAACTATCTGTCCCATCTGATCTATTATGTTCAAAAGCTGATCAGCAATTTGGTGCAACACAGGCAGCAGTGAGGGAACCTGTAAATAGCATCCTGCTAAAGGTGGGAACAGGAATAATGTTTTTAAAGAAAAATACACTGACAGACCTCCAGTTTGTGAATGTTTAGTCACATTTAGCAACCATATTTGGAGACAGTGCAACTAAAATTTATAACTAACTAACAGTAAACTGAAATTGATATTTTATAAAAGATATTTTTAGCTGATTTAAATACATAGGTTAAGTTTAAATATGTAAGAAAAATCAAATTGTAAAATATGGATGTGCAGTTTTCTGTTTTTTGTTTGTCTTTATTTCTTTTATTTTTATTTTCATTTTTATTTTAGAGTCATCATGTAAATGAATACTTTTTTCTGTGATTTTATGAGTTATTATATGTAATTTAACATCAGAGAGAAAATCTCTGCAACAGTTTAAAAATATTTACAGTTTTGCAGATATTTGACATTATACAAATGAAATTTTTTTCAATTTAATGATATATATATATATATATATAAGGACATATATATATAGTCAAGTACAATGAAAACCATGTAAAAAGAAGTAATTACTATTTCTAAAAACAGATTTTTGAATTGGATATTGTTTCCAGTTTTGGTTTGTTTTTCCAGTTATCATGTTTTCATTCATTGTTTACATTCAGTTATCAACTGAATATTTGTTTCTGTGTTTTAACATGACGTTTTTCCCGCTTTGTTAAATTACAGCTAACAACAGTCACAAGTACGAAACTCTCACTTGGCCATTTGGTGACAATGAAACAAACTACTGATTAATTTTAGATAACATCATCCAGAGCGCATGAGTATTCGGATCTCGAAAATATTTTCCGGATAGCACCTCAGCGGCCGCATATTCGGGTCCAGCCCTACTAAGCAGACACAGATGAACTGGTGGCATTCCAGCACCTCAAATTTAAGCATTTCTTCTCTTACAGCTGTGTGTAAACTACACCAAGGCTTGTACAAGTGGTCACAATGGTCACAAACGATAGATGAAACATTAAAAAAGCACTTCATTTAGCTTTTACTTATCAAATAGCTGCCGCTTCCTGCTTTTGGCACCAAGGAGGGTTTGGTTTGTACTTGTTTTGCTGTGTAAGCGTGAAGAAAGTGTGTTTCTTTAATCTGATCTTTGAGTAAAAGCAAGTGAACCCAATGACATCGTGTCATCATGCTGGTAAGAAAAACATGCATGCTGGTATCTTTGTTAAAGAGAATGAGTAATTAATCATCCTCACGTATGAATCATACATCAATAATAGCCTAATTTTATGCCTGATGACGATACAGAAAGATAGAAATGCATTGCAAATATAGCACACTGTCAATGTTTTCAGGAGAACTTATGTCTTATTCAGAGAAGTCAAGCTGGTACAGGCTTCTCTGTAGTTCGCAGACTGTCTTAAAGTGTCAATCGCTTTGTCACTTTTTCTTTAAAATAAAACAATAGATTGTTCATAAATGTATTGCATTATACGTTTATTTAAGTGGTGTTCCCTAAATCTTTTGTTGGTGCTATTGATTAAAAAAAGTAGGCAGAAAGTTCATCTTGATCCCTGGTTAAGTTAAAATGTTCTGAAAAGCTGCAGAAAAACGTTGTTGATTCAGTACAAGCGACACTTTTCCCATTCCACAGTGATCTAATTCACAGTTTTTATTAAATATTGGTTTCCTGCATGTCGTCCATAACTCACACTTCTCTCCTTTTACTTTCATTTGTTTACCTGCATCTTTTAGGGGTTTCCCACCAGAGAAATCTCACATATTTTGCTGCTCAGGTACCACGAATGGAAAATCAAGCAGGTTGCAACAATAATGCTAAAAAAAAAGAGGCTGTATTTAATCAATCTTTAATTGATAAATTAATTTAATATGCAGTTGATTTGTTTTTCCTTAATAGGACTTTCATTTGGGGGTAAGAAAAAATGCATATTGTAGCAAGTGTTGAAAAGTGGTGCATATTTTAGGTAGAGAGTAACAATGTCTCTTTATTTTCTTTTATTATTTAGACTGTTTTTTCATGACTGAATGTATAAATGTAAATGGTAAATGTTTTAAATGAATGAGGCCCTGATGTAACGTTAATGTAGCAGGCAAAAGGGACGTGACTGTTTGGTATTTTGCGTTAGTCTGGTTTTGTTTTACTGAATACAAATCGACTGAGCTGTTTTCCCCTGGTGTCTAATGCAACCTTTATGTCTTAAAATGGAACTTTTTAAAGCTCAGCAATTAACGCTGTACTTTGCTGAAACAAACTATCATGACAAAAATGTAAACTGAGCTCCGTTTTGGCATTTCAAGAGCAAGGATCAATAAAGTACTGAGATGATCATCGCATGACATATTTAACCAGTACAGTGGAGGTGATAGATTCTGGAGGGTCCTGGTGGCTCTGGTGTAATGGGATCACCGAGGTCTGGGCCCTGGAGGACCCCGCAGGCACGCTCCGTCTGCTTAACCAAACAGCCCTGAACACATCCGGTCTACAAGTTAAATATGACACACTGGCGAGCAGACTTATCTACATGTGAGCACATTTAAACAACACACACGCACTTGCACTCGCACAGACTAGTCAAATATCATCTACTCACTCTCGAGCGTATTTGCATTCATAGGCACACAGAGAAACCGTCCTCCTGGCTGGAGCACACCACCGCCCTCTAGACGAGAATGTCATGAGAGGATTGGCTTTACATTGCGCAACCCAAGAAGGAAAAACTAAAACAAATTCAATTAAATGTTCCGAAAGGTGAAGGACAAAACTACGATGCTGATAGAAAAGGAAGGAGGAGCGGCTCAGGAGCAAGAAGTGTGAGGGATATGTCCCAAGTTTTAAAAAAGGCCCAACAAATTCACATTTTGTATTGAAAGTGTATTAAAATGTTAAGTATATTGTAAAAGATGCATTCTAAATGTCAGGATATTTTATTTTTTAATGTGTTTTGGAACTCACACACCATTAAAGTGATCATAAAAATGTCTTCAGTTTTCTAAATTCATGTTGCACCTAATATACTTAAGAGTACTTTGTGTACCAATTTGACACTATCAGTGCTAATGTCTGTACTGGTTTTAAAGTATAATTTTGCATTATTTTTAAAACCAATGTCGTACCAGTAGAAAACTTGATACCAGTGATACCACCTTTAAATCTGGTTACTGGTACTGGAAATGCTTGGTCAAAATGTGCATTTCAGGTGATGCCAGTCTTGAAATATTCATATTTTTTGTGTACTAAAAGTGAAAAATACACAAAAACACACAATGATCAGCCACAACCTTCTGACCACTGACAGGTGAAGTGAATAACATTGATCATATTGCTACTATGTGGTGTTCTGCTGGAAAACCTTGGATTTTAACATCAATGTTAATGAGACTTAGACACCTTAATAGACATTATCCCACAACAAACACACTCCCTCATGCTAATGGAAATCCCAAATGTCACTGACCTACCTCCACAGGAAAATGCACCCCACCACATGGAAAAAACATCAAACAATCAGGAACATGTTGAGGAACATGACAATGGCCCAACATGTTGATTTGACCTCCAAACTTCCTACACCTCATTGTGATCAAGCATCAACAGGATGCAGTGGAACAAGTTTGATGGACAGACACAAGCCAGAGTACCCAAAGGATCCAGTGTCAGCATCCTGGTTCCAGACCCAATAGGACACCCTGAGAGGTCCTCTTGTCCATGTCCAATGGTTCAGAGCATTTTTGACCACATAAGGGGTACCAACATGATATTAGGCAGGTGGTCATAATGCTATGCCTGATCAGTGTATTTTGCAAGCTGTGCCTGCCATAATGTGCTGTTTTATAAAGAATATTCGGATATGCTGTAGTACATTTGGAGACAGCACATAATGTGATTCATGATGTACTTCAGTTTATTATTATATTTAGTATACGACAAGAAGTGCTGAGAATGTTTTAGAAATATGTGGCCAGCAAAAGCACTGTGTTCTATATAAACAGCAGCTGCACTGTATTAAAGTTGTTCCTTGCTCTGTTTCTTCCTGATCTGCATTCCCGTCTTTCGCTCCTTCTCTCTTTCTTGTTCCAATAAAGTCCTACATGCACTCTAGCAAGAATAACTTATCTTGTTGCAGATTCAGTGCCCAGGGTCAATTTCCCTCCAAATGAGAGCATTATCTGCAACAAGCTGTCCCCTGATGTAAGCCAGTGCCCCTGCCGGCTTCATTTGTTTCAGGCAGACAAATAGAAGGCTAAAAACTCTCCCTGTGTTTTGTTGTCGCTGCCTGATTGCTCTGTCAGACTGTGTGTTTCTTTATTTGGTCTGAGGCATGATAAGGAACAACCAACAGACTGGAACAAGATGTCTCCGCTCATGCTTAAAAGACAGAGAGCATAGAAAAGAGGGAAGTGGGAAGAGTGAGGGAGGAGGAGAGGGTGGTGGTATGTTGAGAGGATGGTAGAAAAAAGGCCTTTAATCTGACACTTCCTCCACAGTAATATATTTTAATTTCAGAACAATTTCTGCAGCTACTGTGCAGTTAAGGAGATCTTCAGTCTTACATTTAGCCATTGCTGCTTGTCCATGGTAGTATTTACGTATATGACTGAGCAACCAAAGTCCTGCTTCAGGGTTTACATTTGCTCCTGTATGCCAAATGTGTACATGAACGGTCATGTGATACAAGTGTGTTTGTAGTATGCATGGAGATTATTTCAAATATGGTGCAATACAATTTTATGACACATTGGAATAGGTTAGAACAGGGCTTTGATGGTTTCTGGCCAGGATGCAACAGGATATTTTGAACCCAAACCCTGCAGTACTGTCTTAAAATGTACTTCAGTGATGTGTTGGTATTCATTCAACAGGTTGCAGCGCTTTTCAGTCACAGATCTAAAAGAGTTAAGCTGACTTTTTGTCTTTAGTAATGCTAAAATGTTCAAAACTTCCCAAAATACAACGCTCGGCTATGTACTGTCTGAGTTATTTCATCTCAAATTTCAGTGCCCTTCTGTTCAACCATCTCTGATTTGAAACTTTTAAAATCATAAAATATGGATATTACAAATGGCATTATAAAATTTTAGATACATACATAAATAGAAAATACTTTCCAAGATTGGAATAAAATTTCAAAAATGGCCATAGAGCCACTTTCAGCACACTTTTTCACACACTAAAATTTGATGCTATGTTTGAATGACAATATCCCAGGAACTATTAAAGATAAAAGCCTGAAATTTCCGCTGTTATTTCTCACCTCATCATTCATTGACTGACAATCTGCAGTGATGGACTAGCAGATCAAATCATCTCTGATTATGGGGGGTTGAAATATATTTTAAAAACTGAAGCCGTCATGTCAACTAGTCATATTTTCTGAACATCAAGTTGCATGTCACAACGACGCAAAACAAAACATGCAGAATACCTTTTAATAATAATTTGGTTGCAAAAACTTTTGGGAAATTTCACAAATGCGCAAACAGGTATGACAAGTTGTACCACAAAAACAAAAATATTGCAAGACAGCCTGACTCAAGTATCCAAGCAGAACGGAATTCTGGAGCCTCATTTATCAAGCGTGCGCAGAAAGGTTCTAAATTCTGTCGTATGAATGAAACTTAGAATGTGTGTAAGTACAAAAAAATCTGTATTTATCAAACGTGCGGACATCAGTCGTACGCACACCAGTAAATAACCGGTGATGATAAATCTCACCTGTTCTTAATGACCATGCTCGTGCACGGTTCGGGTCATTTGCATTCAGCCTCCAATTGACCATATATGGTAGCAACATTCCCTTAAAATGCATGAATGGATTTTTTTCTCCCCTCACTGAAATCATGGCAAAGAGGGCGAAGAAGAGGAATTTCTCCGACACCGAGGTTGAGGTATTACTAGGTGAGGTTGAAACAAACCAAAAAAATACTTTTTGGAACACTAAATGCAGGTGTGACCAACAAAAGAAAATGCTGCGTGGGAGAAGGTGACGACTGCTGGTAATTCTGTCGGGTCAGAGGAAAGATGATTCTCAGAAATTAAAAAGAAATGGTTTGACATCAAATTTGGTGCCTGAAAACGCATCACAGAATACAGATGCAAAATATCTGTAACTGGAGGAGGACAAGCAACCACCCAGCTTTACCTGTGGACGCCCATATTGCCAGCATCATCGGGGACACAGCACTGTGGGATTATTCCTGATGGAGACACGGACACTCTCCCAACAGAACCAGCTGGACCATCGACCAGTCACACTACAGGTAAAATAAAAAGCTGGACAGAGGTGTTTCAAAAACATTTATTTTAATCTATGGATCTGAATTCAAAAAAATATGACAATAATGTGATGTTTCTTGAATAACTCAGAAACTCAAGCCAGTCCCGCCTGCGCTCCGGAGCCGGAGCTGGTGGAAGAGCGGGGGGACTTGGAACAGGAGCAGCCGGGGCCATCCAAAACCAATCTGGTGCGTCCTGGTGGGGCGAGGGTGCTGACGGAGGCAATGCTGCAGAATCAACACGACACCACCAAATCCATAAATGAAATAAGCGATCAACTGAAGAACATCGCCAATACTTTACTGCAAATAAACGAGTCACTGGCACAGATTGCTTCATGCACATCACAAATGTTAAATAAATAAACTTTAAAAATGTTTAATGATGATGAGATTTTTTTCCCCACACACACTCTGAATCTGAAACATGCAGACTAACCTAAAATCTCTGTATGATCCTCTCTTGTTTGAATGGCAGTGACATTAGAGGGTGGGACAGGCTCTGTGTTAGGCACGGACTCGTCTGCTTGGGGGGTTCCTGCAGAGGGATGCCTTGTCTGATGGCCAAGTTATGCAGCACTCAGCAAGCCAAGATGATGTGGCAGACTTTTTCCGGCTTGTACTGAAGTTTCCCAACTGCGCTGGACAGGCACAGCCATCTGCCTTTTAGCAGGCCTTTTGTTCATTCAGTGATGCTTCTTGAAGGCGCATGGTTGTAGCGCAGCTCCTGCGGCGTCCTCGGGTTAGATACGGAGGTCATTAGCCACTGCTTCAGTGGATATGCCCGATCACCTATAGAGATGTTACAATAAACCATACGAAGCCCAGAAAATAATTTTGAAATGTTGTAACACTCACCAATCAGCCAGCCATCCTAAACAGCTCCTGCTTGGAGGCGCACACCCACCCACAAAGTAGTTCTGCAGAATGAATGAGTCGTGCGTTCCTCCAGGCCACCGGGAAACAACGTTTAACAGAGACAGATCGCAAATGATTTTTGTATTGATTGAATGAAAGCCTTTCCTGTTCACCTGTGTGAATTCATTGTGTGATGGCGCTTTGACTGAGATGTGGGTGCAATCTATGGCTCCAATTATGTTTGGGAATCCGGCGATGGCGTGAAATCCTTGTTTAGTTTCGGCTTGCTTTTGAACACTGTGACTCTTCCCTCAGTGCATTCTATTTGTAGTTTCACTGTTCTACCACTAGGTTTTGTGTGTACACACGGTAAGAGTTGTGCTGAAATTTACACATGTTCCTACGCACAAGTACAAGCTGATAAATTCCATACTTTGCGTAGAAATGTTCATATGCACTCACTGCGTAAACACGCTTGATAAATGAGGCCCTTGGAGTTTCAAAATGGTTCTCCAAATATAACTAAGAAGTTTCTTGTTGAATACAGGATTGTAACGCCGTTTTCAGTCACTTTGGACATCACAAATTCAGCTTAATGAACAGCCCAGCCCCAGTACTCATCAGAGGAGATACCTGAAGGTAAGCTCTTAAGCATTTACTATCAGTATACATGTACTCACACTTTAACCTTCTGCACAGTCCAACTGTGACTTTGGTCTTGAAGGCCAATGGAACACAAAGCAAAGAAAAATCCAATTTCAACAATGATCATGATAATTATTTTAAACTAAAGTCTTTCTCACATATCTACAACAAGATGACCATTAAAAATATGGCAAAGCATGAAAATGTCCCACTAGAAGTTTTCTAGATTCCCAGCATATCTATGCATTTGGACAAGGTTATGTCATGCTGATGTCATTCTAATGACCTCATACAGTGATGACTCCCAAAGAAATTACACAAAACTACATGATAAGTCTCCTCCAAACCAAGGTTTATGTCTACAGAGTGGGGTCTGAAAATGAAAAATGTGCCCATTATAAAAAAATTCTGGCAAACCACAGATAGTCAAGCACATTTTGTTTAAAAAATTAGATTTGAGATGGAATGAGCCATCAATATACCATCTAAACCATCTGCCTGGTAAATGCACCTTTACAAACCCATTTATCACAGTTCACAACACAGATATTTTCTTTTTTGTGTACTTGTGCGAGTCAAAATGATTTCTTCCCAACTTGAAAAAGCTTTTACACAGTTGTAGAGAACATTACACAAGTGCTTTCACCAACATGTCACAGAACAGTTACCATTAAATTCACATATGCAACTGGCACAGAGGCCATTTAACAGACAGGAGAGAGACAATGTTCAGAGCTCTTATTGCACCCCCTTGTTTTCTCTTTGTATCAAGGCAGTATATAAAAAAGTCCAATGGGCACTCGAAGACTGAGTACATTTACCAAAAGCTCAGTGGTTTTATCTATGCACCAGGATTCAAGCGAACACACATCTTCTTGGATCCTCGTGGCAGGTGGTTAAGAACCAGACAGAGCTATATTCCCAAATCAAATGAACGATAAGCACGCATCTACCGACTTCTGCTGCATTTTCTACTTGAAGATTGTTTGAATGTAGAGAGAAAGGTGGCAGAAAATGATTTGCAATTTGACTTCAGGATTATTGGTCTCCGTCT